>JASPKZ010004185.1:0-532500 GCA_030220185.1 Diploptera punctata
TATCTTAGATCTATATTTTTATATTCTTAGTCTTGCTCTCTATCTCTTTCTCTCTCTTTATTTAGTGTAAGCTCTATCTTAAGGTACTTTTACTTACCCCACGCCACGTGGGTCTTACAGAGGTCGATCTGTTGGGAGAGAATTTTTAACTCTACATCACATACATACTTTTCTAGGCCCACAAGGACTTAAAGGACTCCCAGTATGAATGATCAGTTAAATGCTAGGGCCCTTTCCGAGACTATTTAAGACAAGAAATACCATTCATACTAAACAAGGCGAAGAATATATGGAAGATGATTATGATGGCCAGTTGACGTTCGGGGACCATTTTTCCTTAAAGTTTCCAGAAATTTCTCTTACAAGTAAGGAAAAACCTAGAAAATAACCTCACTCAGGAAATTTGTCTCGACCAGGGATCGAATCCGTGCCCACTGCGTAAGACACGTCAGCGGTGGACAAACAAAAGTACATTAATTTAAAAGTTAATTTCATATATTTTTTTAAATTTTAAATTTTTTAATGAATTACCTAATAATAGACCTAGCTTTATTTTTAAAAAAGAATGAAATTTAATGCATTATTGCTATTTTTTGTAAACCCTTTTTCCGTCTACGAGATTTAGGCGCTCTCCCCCTACAGGGAACAAATTGAACCATACTAATTTAGTACACGCGTTGTCGTATAGATGTCATTGGAGTGGCCCGTGCTCAGCGTTCCGCTTAGTATGACATCTAGGAAACCAAGGTAGTATTAGGATGGGGAAATTCGGTAAATTTTGCTTAGAGGTCTTTTTATTCAGGCTTAAGGATCCTTTACGAGCTTGAAAATCTTCCGACTCGGCAAAATTTCATGAAGATGTGTTGTGCGGTTCAGAAATATATAAGACACAAACGTAATCTGGCGGAATTTATGTATACATAAAGATATATTCATGTTTCAAAATAAACAAAAGAGTAAACAGACTGAGCGGTTATTTAATACTAATATTTTATTTAAAAATCAGAATAAAGGTCAGATGCCAGGCGGAAACTCATGAATCACATAGAATGGTCGGAAATGTTTGAAGCGTCACATCATATTGAAATATGGCGGTGAAAATGTGTGTGACATTTGAACTTTAGAATTAGAAGTTGCACAAATAAATGTTACCACAACATAAGGACATATGTGAACATGAGACTCTTTCCGTCTGATTAAACATTGATAACGCAACCGGGCAAATACCATTGAATCATATGTCTGACAGTTCTGCGTTAATCAGCACAAATGAGAATTATCATTCTTAATTATATCTATTTCATCGTCTGAATCATTCTCACGCCGTTTTATTAGAAAAAAACTTTGACAGTTAATGATTTTCTTACATTCTATGTCCCAGTTTTTTACAAAGATGATGAAAAATGAAAATTGCAATATCATATTCTACAATAACAAAAGATAGAGACAACAACATATGAATATACCATGGCAAAGAAAATTGGTAATTTTACAATCAATGAGTTAAAACATCATCATCATCATCCGGTATCATGGCAGCTGCCGCCGTCTTCCGGAAACCAAACGCCATTGCTCTCTGTCCATCCATTGATCTTCCTCCAATCCTCTGATAATCATAGCTGATTGTACCCCTTCTATCCAAGTCTCTTCCTCATTTCCATTGGGATCCATTACATAACAATTTTAGGCAATCTTTGCTCTGGCATTCTTTTGACATGTCCATACCAATGTAATCTTTTCTTTTCTATAATGTATATGATGTCCGGTTCCTCTTGTACACTAAAACATTATATATACATAAATTTTCTTCAATTATTCCTTAATTATTTTATAGCAAATAAATACAGATTTTCAAAGTTTAAACATCTTTCTGTGCCTAAAGTTTTATTTTCCTTCTCCACTCGTCTCTATCCATCCACTCCATGCCCTCCAATTCTCTTGATGTCATTCTTTCCATCTTCTTCCAGATGAACACAATTCCAATGCTGCCTTGCAATTCGTCATTGGTTTGATAAAGGCTAGAGGAAGAAAACCTTGACAAAAGATCACCTGGTCCTCCAGGTTGGGAATTGATACATCAGGCCAGCTCACTGTTCATCATAAAAACATAACAATGCTAAATAAAAATACTTAATAAAAATTATATAGACTATTTATCATTATCATCATCATCCTTCACTGGTGTGGAAAGCAACGGGAAGCTACCACACCTACAATTCCCTAGTAAAGCTGCAAAGCATTCCATGAAAATGCTATGATTGCAGTGAAAGACCTGCCCTCGGGCAGAATAACTATGGATGGATGGATGGATGGATATAGACTATTTAACTCATGCCCGAAATGAGAGTCAATGACCAATCACATTTCAATGATTTTTTATTTACAACCAATCACAGTCGTTTTTCACCTCAATTTTTATCAGTTTAATTTTATCACTGTAAAATCAAGCTCCTCCTTTCTAACATTCTGAATAGGTCATAGCATTATTTTACAGTGACCACATGTGGCTACTAGATTGTATATATAGTGCAAGAATGTAATCTTATCGTGGTTGCGGGAGATATTATAAAAACATTTGTAGCAATTGATTATACCACAGAAAAAGAAAGCACTGTTTGCATTTTCTTAAACGTATTTTTTTCCCAGGTAATAATGCTCCAGAAAAATATAATTCACCTATTTACATCATAGGAGATTAGAAATTAATTAATATATAGTTTGATGTGTTTCATTTTTTTTTCTCCACTAGGGTGCATTCTTACAATATTGCGATCCATTGGCAATAAATAATATGATCCGGTTGCAGTGATAAACAAGTGAAACATAACATTTTTCATTTGTTTTCAAACATCGCTGTTTACTAATCAAAAATAAAAGGACAAGAAAAATAAATCGATTAATATTTAAGTCCCCATGTATATAATCATCTCTATAAAGAATAACTAAAGAAGAGATAAAAAACATTAAATATATAAATATTTTAAAATAACTATATTTAAATAATGATTTGTGTGTAAACAGTTTAATTTTATTCGTTAAATAGTCCTAACAAATGCCACTCTTGATTTCCAAATTCCCTAGATAAATTGGAAATCACTGGTGGCATTACTTATAATAATTCACCCTCATTTACTTCCGAATTATACTATTTATTTTTAAAGTTCTTTGAATACCTTAACATATGCAAATGATTTTGACTGGGTGATTTACAAAGGTTGTTTTATTATTTTAAATTAATAGCAGAAAGACATTCGATGAAAATATCAGCAGAAAAATCCAAAATAATGGCTTTCTTTAGTAAGGACTCTGTTACCCGTAAAATTTGCATAACTAATTTACGCCTATCAACTGGGAGATTCCCCTCTAGTTATCTTACCAGGAGCTTCCATTCCCCTCTTTTATTCCCCATACGTGCCACATGTCCTGCCCATAGAGTCTACGAGATTTAGCTGTTCTTTTTATATCTGGTTTCCTATAAAGATCATGTAGCTCACTGTTAGGTACTCTTCTCCATTTCGTCTGTCTGTTCGTCTCTCTTTGGTCCAAACATTTTCCTAAAGACTTTATTCTCAAATATTCGTAATCTCCTTTCTTCCCTTAAAGTAAGATTGCATGTTATTCTCAAATATGATATTGTTGCATTTATTTTAGCACTTTGAATTAAATATTGTTATATATATATATATATATATATATATATATATATATATATATATATATATAACATGGTAAGAAAAATACAAACTGCCAAAAATATCTGAGCACTGTAAGGAAAAAATTCCTTATTTGGAAATAAATATGCATTAAGTATGGTATCTTTACCTTGTCGTGGTGGAGTGGCTTGCGTGCTTAAATGATCCTGAGAGCTATGCCGGCGGTAGCATTGCTGCCGATAGGGTTACACATGCCGGACTGGTCGAAGGTGATACGCCAGACGAAAAAAGTACCTTGGGCGAAAGAGTGACGATCTTTCACCGTAAAAATACAACCGTCAAAAAATGCGGACATGGGTTCATCTGGGGTAAAATTTTCCGGAGGTCAAATAGTCCCCCATTCGGTTCTCCGGGCGGGGACTACTTCAGGGAACCCATGCCAAAGGCTCAAATACAGGGCGCGTATGGGGAATGAAAGGCGTGCATGGAAATTTCTTGTAGGAAAGCCAGAGGGAAAACGCCCAGTTGGTAGACCAAGAATGAGGTGGGAGAACAACATTAAGTATGATATGAGGGAAGTAGATTATACAGGGAATGATTGGAAAGCATTAGCTCAGGATAGGGATGTATGGAGAGCTTATGTCCGCGCGGCCATGAACCTACGGGTTCGATAGTGCCAGTGAGTAAGTAAGTAAGTTAAGTAGCTAAAAAAATATGAGTTTGTATAAAAATATTGAACATAATAATAATAATAATAATAATAATAATAATAATAATAATAATAATAATAATAATGTTTTATTTATTCTGGCAGAATTAAGGCCATAAGGCCTTCTCTTTTACAGAACCAGCACAAATATATGAATATATGATTTTTAATGTTTTTTTTATTGAATCTTCAATAATATGAACCCTATTTCACCATCCGGTATGTTAGGGTTTTAGTTGCAATACGATTAATTATTTACAGTAATTTAGAGTATGGTTAATTTCTAGCGTTACATAATAACGTAATATGAACAAATAAATAAATTAATTAACAGACCCAAGGAAAAAAACTAACTCAATGCCTCTTAAAAATATGATGGATAAAGTCACACAGCTTTCTATAGCAACACTAAAGTAAAGTGATCCCACAACAGGTCTCAGGAGGCCCTTGGGGTAGTAGGAGGTTAAGGCTCCCACTTTTTCTAGACAATCGGCACTTTATGTCAGCCCTGCATGACGGCCGCCTTTACCCCCAGAACAAGCGTCTGGTACTCATTTTCGTTAGAGGCTGAGTCGACCTCAGGGCCATAGTGCCGCCGGAAGGTTTGGGTCAGTTTAAAAATCCTGAACCCCAACGGGACTTGAACCCTCGACCTTCCGGCTTGTAGCCCAGTGCCTAAACCACTACGCTACGGCGTGCCCCCTTTTCTTACATAAAATATTTGACAAAGGCAGTTAAAATCTATTACGGCAATAACCTAATTTTTTGATAATAATACATGATTACAGTACAGATTATCTATATGCTATATCAACTATCATCATCATCATCAACAATCACGGATTAAGCCCATATGGCTTGTACCGGTCTCATAAATTTGCATTCAAAAAGTTGAATCCATTTCTTTTTTCGGTCTACCAATATTCCTGTCTCCTCTTGGTTTGTAATTAAGTATAATTTTTGGAATCCGATCATCTTTCATTCTTTGAATATGTTCTTCCCAGTTTTTTTAGATTCTTTTATTTTATCTAAAAGTTTAAAACTATAAAGGGTTAAAAAGACATTAAAAGTTGCAGTTTAAATGTCATGTACAAACATATTTTTATACGATAAATATAATAATAATAATAATAATAATAATAATAATAATAATAATATAAACTTATAAACTTATTTAAACGATATAAAATATTTTTTTAAATTATTATTATTATTATTATTTATATATTTTTAATATTTTCAAATGAAGGCACTTTGATAATTAAATGCCTTTATTCTCCATTCAAAGACACTTTTTTCTTTGTTCATGAAAAATCTTACAATTTCCGGTCCACCTGCAAACTAAATTTATGTTGTAGGATTCTCCCACAAGGAAATAGGTAGTCTATGCTACTTCTGTTGTAAATATCTCGTAATATGATATGCTGAGGCATATGGGACAGGAAACTTGGCTTTGCCAGCCACTATGACTTGCAGCGACAGATTTAATAAAGTCTCGGAAAACTTGAATATCATCTTTCTATCCTGACGTAGCATGTCATGAATACATCTTTCAATGATGCGGAAATTAACACTCATGTTGAATATAGGGAAAAATATATTTCCTTTTCCCATATGAAGTAATGTATAGCGTTATGAGTGGCAAATAACAATTAAGCCCCTCATTATCTAAAGTTGCCACGTTATTGCATTTAACATTGCACGATATGTTTCTGTTTTCAACTTTTATAATATTCATGATGTGTTCCGTTGAGGTATTATTCAAAATTAATATATAATTATGGAATATTCACCTGAAAGGTCCGTCTCCTCAACTTAATTAATCATTTAACTGTAGCGCTTTCGGGACTTGTCCCATCATCGGCAGGATTCAAAACTGGTGTTTCACTGAAGATCTGGTAGAGGGGGTTGCATGTATTGGGTTCGTTTTCGTTTATCAGGCTGTCGTTGTTGTGAGCTGCTTTCTCGATTTCCATCTCTTCGAGTACGTTTATTTTCGCTGGATTATTTTCTCTGTGCATTACTGTTAGGGTGTTTTCAATATTTAACATGCGATGTCCTTCATGGATAACGTGTTTTGCATAACTTGATTTCCCTTCTGCGTGAATGAAGTCTCGAAAATGTTCTTTGAATCTGATGTTAAAACTCCTGTTTGTCCTTCCTATATAAAATTTGTTGCAGTCCTTCCATGTCAGTTTATATAGGAAGGACAAACAGGAGTTTTAACATCAGATTCAAAGAACATTTTCGAGACTTCATTCACGCAGAAAGGAAATCAAGTTATGCAAAACACGTTATCCATGAAGGACATCGCATGTTAAATATTGAAAACACCCTAACAGTAATGCACAGAGAAAATAATCCAGCGAAAATAAACGTACTCGAAGAGATGGAAATCATGAAAGCAGCTCACAACAACGACAGCCTGATAAACGAAAACGAACCCAATACATGCAACCCCCTCTACCAGATCTTCAGTGAAACACCAGTTTTGAATCCTGCCGATGATGGGACAAGTCCCGAAAGCGCTACAGTTAAATGATTAATTAAGTTGAGGAGACGGACCTTTCAGGTGAATATTCCATAATTATATATTAATGTTTCTATTTATTAGTCGTTCAGATTTTCCTTTTTTTATCTAACTATAGGCCTAGTTAATAGTAGTTTTTTGCGCGAAAGTACGTTTTGTCGTACTTACAGAAATGGCGACCGTGATTGAAAGTTCAACTTTCTACATTTCGGGATTACTACCTTAATAACTATACTGTAATATTACACACACACACACACACATATATATATATATATATATCTCCATCCATCCATAGTAATTCTGTCCGAGGGCAGGTCTTTCACTGCAATGATTGCATTTGCATGCTATGCTTGCAGCTTTACTATGGAATTGTAGGTGGTGTAGATTCCAGTTTATTTCCACACCGGTAAAAAATAATAATAATGATGATAACGATAGCCAAATGATTTCTGGGACCGTTTGGGCCTTAAATTTTTCCTAACATTTGTCTTACAGGTGAGGAAAAATCCCGATAAAAACATCACCCAGAAAAACTGCGCCGACCGAGGATCTAACCCGGGCCCGCTGCGTGACAAGGCAGCACGCTTCCTCGAGACCACAGCGGTGGAATATATATAACCACTAGTCCATCGCGGCCGATATGAAAATCCTACAAATTATGAATACGAAGAAGAAATACCATTTCTTAAAAAGTACAACTATTTTTAAAACAGATGGGTCAGATTTCAACCTTTACATGGATTCCGCAAAAGTATGTGTAGTTGTGTATCTTCTTCCCATAAATAGTCCTATAATAGTCATTTCTTATACTTTGTATTTAATTTTGTATCTATAGGGACATTTCATTACTTTCCACTTCAGACAAAATTTAAAAAAATATGTTAGTATTCAGACTTATTCCCTATATTCAATACTTAATAGGTCACCAATGTGTATTTAGAAGAAATAGGTCTACAACAGAATCAGATTTTAAATATAAGACAGATTTTAGAAAAGAAATGGGAATATAGTGGTACTGTGCATCAAATATATGTAGACTTCAAAAAGGCATAATCAATTAAGAGCGAGAACTTATAAGTAAAATTGTACTGGACAATAAAATTTTGGAGCAGGTGAATAATTTAACATATCTAGGATGCAATATCTCATATGAAGAAGAAAAGGATGTAACTGCAAAAATATCTAAATTTTTAAGAATGTTAGGGTTAATAAATTCTATCTTCAAGCCACAGTTAGTCCAAAAGCATTCAAGATTAAAAGTGTATAAAGCACTGGCTCTTCCAACTCTTTTGTATGGTAGCGAAGTATGGACGTTGAAATAGAAGGATATACAGAGACTTAGATCTGCTGAAATGAGATACCTTCGGAGGACTGCAGGATACACACTACTAGATCACAAAAAAATGAAGACATCTTAGAAGAATTACACATGGAACCTTTAGAAAACAAAATTTCTGATATAAGTCAAGATGGATGCAACATGTTCATCGAATGGAAGATCACAGAATACCCAAACAAATGTTAAGATATAAACCTGCAGGAAGAAGAAGACCAGGACGTCCACTCAAAAGACTTTTGGATGGTGTTTCTCTTGAGGCCGAAACAGGTAAACAAATGACCTAAATTCGTGAATGTTCTATGATGATGATGAAGTTAATACAAGGCTTGTTTTAAATCAGTGGCAATAAAACTCAAATATATAATTTCAGTCATGATCCGAACTTTATTTTATCATAAATAATGCCACGAGTGATTTCCAAATTATCTACAGAATTTAGAAATCAAGAGTGGTATTTGTTAGGACTATTTAACGAATAAAATTAAGCTATTTATTCAAAAATCTTCCGCTTGTAAGCCCATGTTTCCCTTAACAGAGATTTAGGGCTGATAGAATGTGTCTAAATGGCACAAATAGTAGGGTGCGTGTAGGCAAACAGTTTTGGGATACTTTTGAAATTCATATTGGATTAAAGCAAGATGCACTATCTCCTCTACTCTTCACTTTTGTACTAGAGCATGCCATCAAAACTTTTGAAGATGAAAAAGGCCTACAACTCAATGGTATTAATAAGCTGTTAATTTATGCTGATATAGTATTATTAGGCGACTTGTATTGGAGCTGGAGGTAAACATCAATAAAACTAAATATATGATCACACATTGAATTGGAAGCCACAAGGAACAAGACCAAGGGGAAGACCCAAGGATCGATGGGAAGATGACGTAATTGAAGATTTGAGAGAAATTGGGATTTTTGATTTGAAATCCACTGCACAAGATAGGAAGAAGTGGCGTAAACTGGTTGAGAAGGCCAAGACATTCCACTGGAAGTCGTAGAGCCTGACGAAGAAGAAGATGATCACATAGAAATACATTATATAATGGAAATTTGCAGTTAATGACAAATTAGGGAAATTAAAAAAAAAAAAGTGGCTGAAATCAAATACCTAGGAACAATAATTACAAACAATAATAAAGTGCAGAAAGAAAATAAACATAGGCTGGATTCTGGGAATGTATGCTATTATGCTTGACAGAGACCCTTGTCGTCCCAACTTCTCAAACAAAAATTAAACTGAAAATATACAAAACTCTTATTCTCTCAATTGTATGGATGCGAAACGTGGAATCTTACTTTTAAAAGATGAGAAGATATTACGACTATTTGAAATAAAATTCTTAGGAAAATTTTGGATCAAAATAAATAAACAGACGAATGGAGATGATTCTGTAAGAGAGAGCTTACATGATCTTTATGGGAAACCAGATACAAGAAGAAGAGTTAAGTCTCCCATACTGCGATGGGTAGGGCAAGTGGCACGAATAGGGAATGAAAGAGGAGCATGGAAACTCCCTGGTAGGGAACCCGGAAATGGAAAATTGGAGGCAGCTGTCGATGGAGAGGGATAGAAGGAGGAGAGCCGTAGAGAAAGCAATGACCCACCTGGACTGTTGTGCTAATTAAAATATAAAATTATGGAATATTCATCTGAAAGGTCCGTCTCCTCAACTTATTAATTATGTAACTGTAGCGCTTTCGGGGACTTGTCCCATCATCAGCAGGAGACGGACCTTTCAGATGATATTCCATAAAAGTAAAGTTATCGCACAACAGGCCCGGAGGCCCTTGGGGTAGTAGGAGGTTAAGGCTCACACTTTTTCTGGACAATCGGCACTTTATGTCAGCCGGGTTGTGAGCCCTGCGTGACGGCCGCCTTTACCCCCAGAACAAGCGTCTGGTACTCATTTCCGTTAGAGGCTGAGTCGACCCCAGGGCCATAGTGCCGCCAGAGGGTTTGGGCCAGTTTAAAAATCCTGACCCCAACGGGACTTGAACCCTCGACCCTCCGGCTTGTAGCTAAGTGCCTTAACCACTACGCTACGGCGTGATATTCCATAATTTTATATTTTAATTTTGAATAATACCTCAACGGAACACATCATGAATCTTATAAAAGTTGTTGTGCTAATTCAGAAAAATAAAATAATTTTATCGCAACGTAAAATCATGAAACAAAAGAAAATTATGTAGCGTTAATGATATCGAAAATAAATCGTGCTTTAACTTTATTTGGTCATTGACTGTTTGAAATACATACGTAAGCATATCTGATAGAGAAATTATAGATAAATTCCTATCTGCTTTATAACACAATAAAGTGAAATTCAGTTACATTTCCAGTCTACTTTTGAAGAACTTAAACAAAAACATTGTTTTCTCCTATGGTTTATGTATCCGTGTAGATGGTTATTGAAGAAAACTCAGAAAAAAAAACTACAAGTACATTTCCACTAGTTTTACTACTCCGCAGACGTGTAGAGAGGTGAAGGTTAACCACAACTAGGCCAGTGGTTTCAAACAAGAAAAAAGAAATTGGATTCTACGTACAATCCATATTCGCTTCGATTCCAGCAGTTCACAATATTTTTGAATATACATAAATTTAAGAAAAGAAGATAATCACGAATCCATTACATTGGCCTATGCTTATTTCACTGTAGAAAAATCCATACTGTGTACGGAAGTTACAATTGTACTACATTGATGTGCATACAGCTTATGTAGGCATTTTTAAATTTCTTGTTTACCTAACATTAGGGTGGGCCGAAAAAAACTATTTTTTTTATTTCGAAGTTGTAATAGAGCGGAAAAGTTGCTAATTATATAGCTAAAAAAAGGGAAACAATTATCAAAATCGGTTGACATCTTCCGGTCGCGCAAAGGCTCTGAAGTTTGGCAAAATATGAAAAAAACTTAATTTTTACAATTATTTTTTTCTTTTTTAATATCAAGTAGGTCATCAATGTGCATTTAGAAGAAACAGGTCTACAACAGATCAGATTTTTAGTATAAGACAGATTTTAGAAAAGAAATGGGAATATAATGGTACTGTACATCAACTATATGTAGACTTCAAAAAAAGCATATGATTCAATTAAGAGGGAGAAGTTATATAGTATCCTGCTGGAGTTCGGAATTCCCAAAAAGTTAGTTAGACTTATACGAATGTGTCTAAATGGCTCAACGAGTAGGGTGCGTGTAGGCAAACAGTTTTCAGACACTTTTGAAATCCAGAATGGGTTGAAGCAAGGAGATGCACTATCTCCTCTACTATTTAATTTTGTACTAGAGCATGCCATTAAATCTTTAGAGAATGAGGAAGGCTTACAACTGAATGGTATTAATAAGCTGTTAGTTTATGCTGATGATGTGGTACTACTGGCCGATAGCGAGGAGATACTAAAGGCCAACACGCACACACTATTGAGTAACACTAAGAAATTAGGACTGGAAGTAAATATCAGTAAAACTAAATATATGGTCACACGTAGAAATACATTATATAATGGAAATGGACAGCTAATGACAAATGAGGGAAATTTTGAAGAATTGGCTGAATTCAAATACCTAGGAACAATAATCACAAATAGGAATGAGATGCACAAAGAAATTAAACATAGGCTCAATTCTGGAAATGCGTGCTATTATGCATTGCAGAGACTCTTGATGTCCCAACTCCTTTCAAACAACGTTAAACTGAAAATATATAAAACTATTATTCTACCAGTTATATTATATGGGTGCGAAACATGGACTCTTACTTTAAGGGAGGAAAGGAGATTACAAGTATTTGAGAATAAAGTTCTTAGGAAAATTTTTGGACCAAAGAGAGATGAACTGACAGGTGAATGGAGAAGACTACATAACAATGAACTACATGGTCTTTATAGGAAGTCAGATATAATAAGAACAGTTAAGTCTCGTAGACTGCGATGGGCAGGACATGTTGCGCGTATGGGGAATGAAAGACTGCATGGAAACTTCCTGTAGGAAAGCCAGAAGGAAAACGCCCAGTTGGTAGACCAAGAATGAGGTGGGAGAACAACATTAACTATGATTTGAGGGAAGTAGATTATACAGGAAATGATTGGAAAGCATTAGCTCAGGATAGGGATGTATGGAGAGCTTATGTCCGCACGGCCATGAACCTACGGGTTCGATAGTGCCAGTGAGTAAGTAAGTAAGTAAGTAATATCAAGTAGGTATTGCTGATCTTTGCTAAGCACGTTTATGTCTATCTGTGGGATCTGACAATCAATACTCTGGAAGTTATGATGATCTTGATGAAGATTTTCGGGCTGTAGGCCGTGGTCGTGAGGTTTGTAACTCCGGCCGTGAAAGTCTACATGAATACACTCTGGAAGTTCTTTATCAAATACCAAAAATGCATAAAAATATAATTTGTTCATTATTCTAGCAACTTTTGGAGCTTATGCGCGACCGGAAGATATCAACTGGTCTAAATCAAATTAAAACACAATGTTTTAGGTTCTATTTGAAGACGTTACAAACTATTATATTACGAAAACATCTAATTAAAAAATTAAAGAAATAATCTCAAAAATGAAGTTTTTTTTCATATTTTGTCAAACTTTAGAGCCTTTGAGCGACCGAAAGATGTCAACCGATTTTGGTATTTTTTTCTTTTCTTTTGTCTATACAATTGGCAACTTTTCCGCGCTATTACAACTTAGAAATAAAAACATGAGTTTTTTTCGGCCCACCCTAACCTAACATGTCTATAACAAGGTTAACCCTTACTCATCAAGGTGAGTACCCAAGAGGTTGAAAGAATTAAGTAGATCGATAGAGAGGAATTAAAGTAGGAAAATATCCCTAGGCCTCGAATGTTCTAATACGACCATAGTTGAAAATACAAGAATTACCCAAGACAGATTACATACAGAAAATATAAAAATAAGGAGCAAAACACAAGTGGAAGCAATGTTTTGCTTAGCTTGGGAACCTTGTGGTCGCCATCCGCATATACCTTAGATGGGGACCCCTGGGGAGTTATACTAAGTTTTAATTGACTATTTAACTCATGCCCCAAATGGGAGTCAATGACCAATCACATTTCAATGAATGTTTATTTACAACCAATTACAGTCGTGTTTCGCCTAGAATTTACCAACTAAAGTTATCATAATAAAGAAAGCGCCTCCTTTTTAACATTCTGAATAGGTCATAGCATTATTTTGCAGTGACTGAGTCTTTAAGAAATACGGCTACCAGATATATATATATAGTGCATGAATGTCAACACATAGCGCATGCGATAGTTAATATAAAAACCTTTTTAGCAATTGATTATACCACAAAAAAAAAACACTGTTTGCACTTTCTTAAATGTATTTTTGTCAGGTAATAACATTCCAGAAAAATATAATTGTCATAGGACATCAGAAATGAATTAATATATAGTTTGATGTTTCATGTTTTCTCCACTAGAGTGCATTCTTACAATATTGCGTTCCTTTGGCAATAAATAATATTATGATCTGGTTGTAGTGATGAACAAAAGAAGCAGATGAAGCGTAGGAATCGTTTCTCATTTGTTTTCAATCATCGTCGTTTAAATTAAATATATACATATTTTAAAATAACTATATTTAAATAATGATTTGTGAGTAAACAGCTTAATTTTATTCGTTAGATAGTCCCAACAAATGCCACTCTTGATTTCCAAATTCTCTAGATAATTTGCAAATCACTTGTGGCGTTACATATGAAAATTGCTAATGTAATCTCTTGTGTGGGTTCCAATTTGACTTCAAATGAATGGTGTTTAAAAATTTATGAATAATCTGAGGGAATTGCAATAGACGTTTAACACACAAAATGTTGCAATGTGTACTAAGTTACTGGGAATCATTCATTGTTATTGTGACTGGACAGTCGACCGACCTTCTACGGACCAGTGCAATGTACAGACCTACATCTTTTCTAAGAAGTCTGCGGATCGCAGACATGTAGGCCAACTCTTCAATGAGGCGAGAAAAATATATCACTGTTTATTCTTACAGTTAAAAATTAGGACGTTTTCGAAATAAAATTCTAAGTTTGTTTTTTTTTTTTCAGAAAAAATGTTTAAATTGTATCACTTTAGAACTTATTTGTTGTTAAGCCAAGCGAAATAGATACACAAAGTTTGTTCATTCAGCTAGCACTATGTTCTTCAGTAACTGTTGTTTTATGGTGTATTGTGATATTTTGGAGTTAAAATATGTTATGATTGTAATTGAATAACTTGTTAAATAGTAGAAATATCAGAAGTGTCATATTTGTAAAAATTAGTAATTAACTTAGTAAAAAATGGTGGACTAGTTGTTATGCTCCTTGCCTCTGGTCCCGAGGGTCGCGGGTTCAAACCCGGCCGGGGTAGATGGATTTTTTTTTAGGATAAAAAAATCCAAGGAGCAAGTCCTCCGCGAGGGACTTTAAGCCGCGGGTCCCGAGTCGGAAGATTTTCAGGCTCGAAAAAGATCCTTAAGCCTGAATGAAAAGGCCTCTAAGCAAAACTTGCCGAATTTTCCCGTCCTAGTACTACCTTGGTTTCCTAGATGTCAGTATGAGGCGGAACGCTGACCATGGACCACTCAAATGACATCTATACGAAAACAAGTGTAACTAAATTAGTATGGTTCAAATTCTTCCCTGTAGGGGGAGAGAGCCTAAATCTCTGTTAAGGGAAACATGGGCTTACAAGAAGAAGAAGAAGAAGAAAACATTTTTTAATGATATTTATTTTTTATCTCTTTCTCCAATCATCTCTATCCTTCCAATCACTATCCTCCAGCCCCCACTCCTTCATCAAGTTCATAATTTCCTCTATCCATGTTTTCTTAGGTCTCCCTCTTCTTTTCTTCCCACTTGGAACCCATTCAAAACTCCTAAATGACAATCTATCTTCATTCATCCTCTTCACGTGTCCAGACCATTGTAATTATTTCCCACAAATTGCAAATTGTATCTTTTAAGCTCATTTCTTCTCGGATAATGCAGTTTCTGATCCTGTCTGATTTAGAGCATCTTACTTGTATTGGGCTTTTTAGCATTTTTATTTGATTTAATTTTTCCAATGAGCAAGGAGCTTGCCTACTGCATCAACTCCCAGCTAGGAGGACCGGGGATATTTTTTTTTTAGGTTTTCTTCCTTAGCCTTTGTAAAACCAATGACGAGCTACAATGCAGCAGTATCTGTACCCTAGATAAGGGATCCTTACTGCGTACTATCAACTGGACAAGTTGAACCCAGGCTTTTTAACGAGGTTGTTACTCCTCCCCTACCATTTTTCAACCTGACTTGGGACATACTTTGGCGGGTTTAAATTGTTTTAAGGGGAGATTAAAGGCCCTATCCCGACAATGTTAAAATATAGAACTTTGAGACCCATTTTCTCAAACTGTTTGAGGTATAGGCCTAAAAGTGCTCAGATACATGTTTAATAAGTTTACTGGAGCACTTTTAAGTTGCATTTCTTTTTTACTTTTGGAAACATACTTTTTTTTTAACTTCAATTTTTTGCAAGTTTTCATTAAAAAAAACAATAATTGTATGAGCACCAAAGTGGTTCCATATCAACAGATGTAAGTACTATACATGCTAAAAAATTGTCATACATTTGCCTATTATAGTTTCTGAGAAAACGGGTATTTTATTTGAAAATTTTAGTTTGTCGAAAAACCAGTTTAAGTAAAACGTCCATTGTGTCAAATTAGTGATGCAGCCTTACATTAAAAATGTATTTAAAATTCTTAAAACGAGCTCATATCAATGATATTTATATCAAATTGTTCAGAACATTTCAAACTATTTAAAAGTACAAAAAAACCAAATTTGAGATTTTTTTACTAGCACAGAAATTAGGGACAAATGCCATATTCAAGACATAACCAAATTTATTATAGATAGACGAAAATATTGGAAGGGTCTTTTTTTTTTATTAAGAGCCCCACCACCATCCCCCTGGGTTTCCTCGGGCTTAATGCCCATATCCCCAGGTCTGCTCTTGTCCCTAATTACTCTCTGCTGTTTTTATTTTGTTCATTTTCTGGATACAAGTTTCGGGTGTTTGTTCTTAATACTACTTATATACAGTTATGTTTACATATTAATCCTTAACTTAAGTCTTAAGTCTTAAATCTACCACCTAATCTAGTTATATTTACATGATGTTGTGTTAAAACTAATACTTAATTTACTAACTTACAACTAACTTATTGCTATATTACATCTAATCCCTTCTTCTTTGTCTGCGGATGTCCTCCTCTTGGCGTTGAGTAAGGACTCATCCGATGAACTTCCTCACTGCTTGATACGGCTGTTTTTCTGTCCAAAACCGTAGAGGGTCATATAGAAAGAATGGAAGAAAACCGACTTGCAAAAAGAGCTAAAGAAGATAGACCAATGGACGGGAGAAGAATAAGAGGAAGACCAGCCAAGAGATGGATAGACAGTGAATGCACATCCAATACGTCTTTCTCCGAGGAGTGATTTTGGAAATAAACAGGGTGAAAATCCTACAAATTAAGTTTAAGAAGAGCTTTTAAACCTTCCCTTAAAGTATTTAAGTGTTTGTTTAATAAGTGGGCTAAAAACTAGGGACAAGGAAAATAAAATACATATGCGCTGTAACATAAGCCTCTTTTCATCTGTGATGAATGCGTTTATATGTAAATATGTTTATATGCAGTTGGAAAGATAACATGGAATTAGATTGACCTGTATAAGCTCTAATTGAAGGTATTCCATTCTTTATCTTTAGAGATAATACACAGATACGAACTTTATATTGCACTAACGTCAGTGCAGAAAATAACGCTAAAGATAACATTGATCAACACGATTTTTGTGTCATGAGTGCCAATAGTTGTACTTAATGTAGTTTTTTATCGTGTTTTCAAATATGTATTCGGAATTTCTCCATCACCCACAGTTTTTTATTTCAATTTAAATTAATGGATTTAAATATTAATTTTTTAAATAAACGTTTTTTCGTCCATTTGTCCATTGTAAAATAAAACGGGGAACACTTTCATCAGGAAATTTCAGCTATGGAAAAGAGATAACAAGGCAAATGGAATCCTAATATGCTGGCCGATTATTGTTGGACCATCAAGAGGGATTCTCGACAGGCGAAATGTAGCAGAAAATCGTCATTTCTTACTTTCTAGGTGAGTCCGAATGTTCGAATATTGTGTAGTTACGAATGTAGAAAATATTAAAGTTTTTGAAATTATAAATTCCTGTCTCTCGGAAACCTTGCGTGATGGAGAAAACCCGATATCATATTTGAATTCAGGAGAAAAAATACTATCAGAATCACACATTTTTATTTCTGAGACAAAAAAAAAGTTTATTTTTTGTTGCTCAGTGTAATTAAATAGTGGAGCGAGTTTGTTTATCACAATTACACAAAACAAATTACATGTTGACTCAGGTCTACTTCATTCTGTAGAAATAAATTTGCAACAAGCGAAGTAAAGAGTACGCATCCGTTTCGATGCGCTCTGTGAATTCATTAACACTTTGGCAACACTGCATCCTTCTTATTACAGTTTATCATAATAATTAATACTCTGTTAGTTCATTATGGGCCAGGTAGCTCAGGCGGCACAGCGTCTAGACGGCAGTGTCTCAATCTTATGACTATAGGGTGAAGATAATTTTTAATTTTCTTTGGCAAAATTTTGGAATAGGCCCTATTATTAGTTTATTTTTAGACGACTGGTCACAAAATCAGAGGTTTAGTAACGAGATGGTCGAGTTAGAACACCACCGAACACCGAGTTACTAAACATGATTTTGTAACGTGTTTTCTACAATATTATATCTACGTTCAGAATATTTTAGTATATATCTTTAATGACATTTATTTATTGCGGAAACGATATGTTTATATATAGAGTGATGTGGGCTTGGGGGGGGAATTCGATAAATCAATAAACATTGTTGTAATGTGGGCTTTGGAAAAAAAAAAAAAAAAAAAAAAAAAGACACGGTAAATTAACAAACATTGTTGTTATATATATATATATATATATATATATATATGATATGAAAAAAGAATGCATGAGTCGGGATTTGAACTCGAGTCTCTAAAGTCTGTACCTTTAGCGCTCTAACCAACTGAGCTACCCAAGAATTCCAAGACAAACATACAATTTTCTTATACATGTAGTATTCTATAAAAAAAATATATTTATAATATCTATATATACAAGCGTTACTGCTATAAAGTAAATATTCTCTTTAATAATTTGCTTAACTGTTATGTTAGCCGCTAGATGGCAGTTGGAAGATCTTTCCGCTACCTCTTGCGTGAATTGAGAATACTACATGTATAAGAAAATTGTATGTTTGTCTTGGAATTCTTGGGTAGCTCAGTTGGTTAGAGCGCTAAAGGTACAGGCTTTAGAGACTCGAGTTCAAATCCCGACTCAAGCATTCTTTTTTCTTTTCATATCATATTTGCCTTCATTGCCAAATGTCAAAAATATATTTATAATATATATATATATATATATATAATATATAATTATATAAAATCGTCATTACTATTATATTACGATGCGAGATTGGGAAGTGGTTTTTACAGAAGAAGGCAATGTTTAAAAACCGAGCGATAGCGAAGTTTATCATTTTCGGAGATTCTGTAAAACACTTCACAAACGTGCGATGTTCATTATCTTTTGCGCGATGGTGTTTTCAAAATAATAAATAATAGTAAAATAATAGCATCTTTGTTGGAAATATTTGCGTTCATTATAAACAACTGACTAACATTAACAGTGTGGCCAATGTTTATTAGTTGAGATTAAAGCTGGCCGTGACACTAATCAGTCGTAAAATGGCGGCAAGTACGTATTTATTGTTTTGTATTGTTTCAAATAAAGTTCAGTTCATTTAAAATGCAGTGATTTGTTTCGTATAATGTATATCAACACCATCTTTTGGATATATTTCTTGTATATACATTGTACATAGTATACATAAAGGGCAGTGGTTTTACTTCCCGCACGTGGTTTGAAATATGTAATATTACAGTATAGTTATTTAGGTTGGCAACCCCGAAATGTAGGAAGTAAAAGTAAAAGTAAAGTAAAGTGATCCCACAACAGACCCGGAGGTCCTTGGGGTAGTAGGAGGTTAAGGTTCCCACTTTTTCTAGACAATCGGCACTTTATGTCAGCCGGGTTGTCAGCCCTGCGTGACGGCCGTCTTTACCCTAGAACGAGCGTCTGGTACTCATTTCCGTTAGAGGCTGAGTCGACCCCAGAAGTTGAACTATCAATCATGATCATCATTGCTGTAAGTACGACAAAAGTACTATCGCGCAATAAGTGTATTTTACGTTTCGTTGAACCTGTATTTTATGTTTTGATAGCGTGTTTTGTGTTTTGTTAGAATATAAAGTATAGGTTTTGTTGCCTAGTAACTACAAACTAAAGCGTCGCTGTTTGCTATAATAGTAGATAAAATAATTTATTGAACTACTAGCTAATACCCGGCGTGTGCTGCTACGCCTAAATAAATGAAAATTGCTCTGCTTTTATGTTTAGTTGAATAAGTAGAAGGAAAAATAATTATAAATTTATATCGTAATTATTTTAACATTCCCCGTACTGATTACCCGTTGTTGCCCGGGAATCTGCTTATATAGATCCTCTTGGCATAAATGAGCTAAAAGACAAAATTCGTTATTGTGAGTTATCCGTAAAAGAATACCCACCATGTGCTGCTATGCACAGGAATCTACGTATTTGTCTCGATCTTCTTGGCATCAATGAAAGACAAAAATGGTTATTGTGAGTTATCCGTAAGAGATAAACATATGCTGCCGCGGGCGTTTTTATAGAGCTTTTTAAGATATTCAATTCTGTGTACATTATATTTGTGTATTTGTTATGGTTTAGGCAGCGTAAGCCATGTAAGCGTCCAATGAGCTACTTTTTTCACGTTTCCACTACAAAGGGCGATTTTTAAGGGTGTAGGAGTTGAGTATCACAACTCTCTTATAGCCTATGTTCATCCCGGGAATCTCATGAACATTTTGCAAAAAGCCCAATCACAATCGGATCAACGGTATGGCCGCGCATAAAGTACGAACAAACAAACCAACAAACGAACATTCGCTTTTATATATTAGATTGTCTCTTAGTAAAACTTATGAACTAACAGACAGACGAATGAAGGAAACTGCATAATAGATAACTACATTATGTTTATGCCAAATCTGAAGAAATAAGAACAATCAAGTCTCGTAGACTGCGATGGGCAGGGCATGTGGCACGAATATGGAATGAAAGAAGAACATGGAAATATCTTGTAGGAAAATCATAAAGAAAGCACCCAATGAGTAGTCCAAAAATAATAAAAATAATATGAAAAATGACAGTAACCGTGATTTGAGGGAGCTAAATTATTCGAAAATATGTTTCTATGCCATTCTTTCATTTCCCATTCATGCCACGTGACCTGCTCATTGCAGTCTATGAGACTTAACTATTCTTAATACATCTGATTTCTCTTAAAGATCATATAGCTTACTGTTATGCAGTCTTCTCCAGTCGGTTCATCTCTCTTGGCCCAAACAATCCCTCCATGTATAAAAACGAATGTCTGTCTGTCTGTCTCTCTCTCTGTCTGTCTGTCTATTTGCCTGTATGTCTGTCCTATATATACTTCTAAACATTTCAATCGATCTTCGTGAAAATGTTTATATGCAGAGTTTCAGATGCGGCCAGTGTTTAGTCTTTATCTATTATGTTCTAAAATCATTAGGTGTAGGAGTTCAGCTGAAACGAAAATTTAAAAATCGTTTTAGCCATCGCAATTTTCGACGTTTCACAACAAAACTCGGAATATTCTATTAAAAAACCGAGGTATTATCCAAAAATTAGTGAAATCCTACCGTTAGAAGCGGAAGTTTACGTGAATCCAGCCTATACGGCAGGACTGATTTTGATTCATTTTTTATTTGTGTTTGAGTGAATCCCTGGATGATTTAGATTCACAATTGGACATTTTCCTAACAATTCACAACTTATTTTACAAGTATTATTACTAAATTATAATTACAAAAATGAACGTATTTTTTTCTCTTTAAGTTTTCTAGCATTGTGTTTTTCAGTAGAATGAGGAGCTGGCTCATTGCTACAACCCCCAACCTGGAGGACCAGGTAATTTGTAATCAAGGTTGTCTTCCTCTAGCCTTTTAGTGAATCAACACTGAACTACAAGGCAGTAGATGTTAGTTTTGATTCGCCTCGAGTATTTCATTTCCTCGATACCATCTATATCTGGGAAACATTCCCCTATCCACCATCTGGGGAGGCGCCCGATGGGGGACTAACAACCCCATAGGGGAAGAAGATACTTTAGACAGGAACCTCTGGCTACAAATCACTTTGGGTTGAAGGAGAAACACTGTACTGTGGAATTCCTAATAGAAAAAACGTAATATTTTTTACTGACTTCACAAAAGTATTACGAATGGCTTTTTTTCACTTTAACTTACTCGCAGAACATTAGATAAGATAGTTTGTGTCTTGGGAGCAAAGACAATGTAAGGGAATGAACAAACATATTTTTAGAGATGACATACGCTCTACTCCAAACAATCTTCTTATCTTATCGCATAAACTTTTCACGATTCTGAGTTTACTGAGGATTTCCGTCCTCCTAATGTCGGTCATGAAATTATTAGTGAGTAGGCGGTGCAGGAAAAACGTTTAAATAATGTCACTGGTCACTAACCCTGAAATATTCCCGTTCCTTGTGGTAATATTATCAAAATGGATATTTTTTTATTTACTAATAAGCTGTACACAGTTTATTCGATAATAATTTTATTCATTTTAATTTTAATTTCACTGATATCGTAGAACAACCAGTCCTTGATGCGAGAAGATAGAGTAAAATACATTTTATTTAAACGTATATTTTCGTACTGTTTGATATCTGATAAAATGTCAAATTATTATTATTATTATCATCATCATCATCGACAAGGATTAAGCCCAATGGCCTGTTCCGATCTCATTATAGGTGAATTGGTCCTTCCATCTCTTCAATGGTCTTCCCAACAATCTTCTCCCTTTTGGTTTATAATTATACATTCTTCTTGGTATGCGCTGTTCATTCATTCGTAATACGTTCTTAAGATAAGCATTTTGATATTTTATTCTTTCACATAGGTTAAATATATTAAGTTCTGTTCTTATATATTCGTTTTTCTTTTTATCGGTCCTTTGGTATCCTGCTATTGCTCTCAACATCTTCATTTCAACAGCCTCTATTTGTTTACTATCTGCCTTTGTTAATGTCCAGGTTTCACATCCATAGATAAGAGATGGAACTGCCGATACTTTGTAAAACTTCAACATAGTCTTATTCAATAAAGTGGTTTAATTGTGCCACATAGATAATTGAATAGTTGTATTTTAGTGTGTTTATCTAAATTTCTGTCATTACCTAAATGACATCCCAAATAATTAAAATTCTGAACTTAGTCTATAATTGCATTATTTATCACTAATTTTGTTATTATTATTATTATTATTATTATTATTATTCTTGTTGTTATTATTCATGTTATTATTATTATTATTACTATTATTATTATTATTATTATTATTATTATTATTATTATTATTATTGTTGGGGACGCCGTAGCGTAGTGGCTAAGGCAGTGCGCTACAGACTGGAAGGTCGAGGGTTCAAGTCCCGATGGGATCAGAATTGTTATATTGACCAAAACTTCTGGTGGCATCATGGCCCTGGGGGTCGACTAAGTCTCTAACAGAAATGAGTACCAGAAGCTTGTTTTGGGATAAGGACTGCCGTCACGCAGGGCTGACAACCCGGCTGACATCAAATGCCGATTGTCTAGAAAAAGTGGGAGCCATAACCTCCTACTACGCCAAGGTCTCCTGAGGCCTGTAGTGGGATCACTCTTATTATTATTATTATTATTATTATTATTATTATTATTATTATTATTATTAGTTTCTGCACATCCCAACTTTTGATCGACATTCGGAGAAAAACGCCTGAAATGTTAATAAAGTGTCGCCTAAATTGTTGAAACAGTCAAGTTAAGTTTTATCAAGTTTTATCTCTGTAATTTGAGAAAGATACATATCTTGTGTGATATTTACAATTCTACAAGTGGAAATGTTACTCCCTACTTACTGCCTTCAATTTTTACTGAAAGAGATAACATATCTGTTGAAGTGAGTATCTGTTGATAGAAACCAGGACAAACGGAATTCATAAAGTACAACACAATTCTTCAGATTTTGAGAATTTACTGAAATTATGTTTACAATTAATGAAGTCAGATCTAAGTTTGTGGGAATTCATTATATATAAAATAAAACAATTTGCATTAATAGTAATTCCGCTAAAAGAGTCATATCAATCAATCTAAGATACAAATTCGTCCAATTAAAACCACAGATACCAGTAAAAATGATTAAACAAGACAAGAAACATACCCAAAATGTTCCCGACACGTGTTCCGTCCTTGAACTCAGCATCATCAGGGCGATCACATCAAAGAAAATACACTATTAATATATATATATATATATATATATATGTTATGACTATATTTTTGACATTTGGTATATCATATTATTTATACCTATTTGAAAAGAAAAATAAACGTCTGGACCGGGATTTGAACCTGAGATCTGTAACTCCCCACGTTAGTGACAATCACTTAGGCTTCTAGCACAAACATTTATCTTTCCTTCCTCTTGATTCTCAATCATGAGAGTCAATGATTCATCGGACTCACTGCCATCTAGTGGCTTCTATAACAAGCAAGCATTTGAAGATAATATCTACATTATAGCAGTAAATCTTCTTTATTTCGATATTAGAATTAAATTTTGACATTTAGAAATGAAGGTTAAATATGACATGAAAATAAAAATAAACGCTGAACCGGGAGTTGAACTCGAGACCTCTAACTGTACACTTAGTGACATAACCACTAGTCCACTCACAATCCTAGCAGAAACATTTATTTTTCCATCCTTATATATGATTCTCAATCACGAGAGGCAAAACATCGGACTCACTGCTATGTAGCTTATATACTGTACCTAAAGGTGACGTCATGTCACGTCATCCATAGATATGTCACTCGCAAAAATACGTAATAAGAGCGAAAAAATCAAAATTAGTCTGTTCATTCAACAGTGCACAACTATTATTTATATGTTTTAAAATTTTAAATTGTTCCAATACACACAACGAAAAACTCTTATCACACACTTACAAAACATTATAAATTATGACTATTGTTGGCGAGTAGAGAATGGCTTGAAATAACAAAATGTTCAGCAAAATGTGATTTTATAGATTGCAATTCACATATGCGGCAACATGTTCCTTATATAGGGCTATTCAGAAAGAAGGAACAGACTTCAAACATTGATTTCTTCCAAACTACAAAACATAGAAACAATTCCAACGTTCGAAGTTCAGATCATGGCCGCATTTCTCTAACCACGTACGACGTTACCTGAATAACACCATTCCAGGACGTTTGATTGAAAGAGAAGGGGCAGATCAATTTAACCTCCGGTGGCCTCCCAAGGTCACCAGACCTAACCCCATGTGATTTGTATATCTGTGGGTTTTACGTACAAGATCGTGTTGTTATCCTCACCTATGCCTGACACTTTTGAAAATCTGCGACATCGAATTGTTGAAGCTGTGAATTTAACTAGAGAACAGCTGAATCGTGTGTGGCAAAAAATGAGCCGCCATTTTGATATTTCTCGTTTAACACATGGTGCTCATATTGAATGCATAAAATAGTGAAATTTGAATTTTTCTCTCTCCAGGAATTTTGGAATTGTGTTTCTATTTTTTGTAGGAAAACGAAGACCATGGCTTTTAGATGAAGAGATCCAGTGAGAACCAAAATTATTTTAGAAAATCAAAGTATAGAACAAGTGTCTAGTTTCAAATATTTGGGCTGTGATGTTGGCTACAATGTGGAAAGAAATATTGACTCCAAAATAAATAAATTTCAGACGGTGTGTGGAACAATACAGAGAACATTCAAAAATAAAATTAGAAAAGAAACCAAGATAAAAATGTATAATGTTATGGCGGTTCCCACAATATCGTATGGATGTGAAACTTGGGCTCCAGCGAAAAGACAGAAGGATAGAATACAGACGGCAGAGATGCGGTTCCTAAGACAAGTAAAAGGATGTACAAGACTTGATAGAATAAGAAATGAGGATATAAGAGAAGAATTGAAACTACAGCCTTTTATTGGATAAAGTCACGAATTACAGACAGAAATGGATTGATCACATGGATGGAATGAGTAAGGAGAGATATCCATTGTTAGCAAGAAATTATCAAGCAAGAGGAAGACGTGATGTTGGAAGACCTAGAAGACGTTGGGCTGATGCATTATGAAGTCGGAACGGGCAATTGCTATAATCCCTGGAGTGATGATGATGATGATGATTTTTTGTAGTTTGGAAGAAATAAATGTTTGAAGTCTGATCCTTCTTTTTGAATAGCCCTATCTCAAAATTCTGGTCATGTGACCAACATAGAACTCGTTGAAATTGTCACAGATCAATGGTGAGACCGGCTGCAATGTTGAGATTAGATACAAGGAACATGTTGCCGCATATAAGAAAGGTCATATACACAAATCACATTTTGCTAAACACTTGTTAATGTAAGCCATTCTTCACGTGCCAACATTAGTTACAACGTTTTGCACGTGAGTGGCAACAGTTCCCGATTGTGTGTCTTGGAACAAATTGAAATTTTCATTATCATAGTATATTCACGACTTTAGCTCATTTGTTGACCGCTTTCCTTCTGAAGAGAAACACCATCCAAAAGCCTTTTGAGTGGACGTCCTGGTCTTCTTCTTCCTGCAGGTTGATATCTTAACATTTGTTTGGGTATCCTGTGATCTTCCATTCGTTGAAAATGTTGCATCCATCTTGACTTATAATCAGAAATTTTGTTTTCTAAAGATTCCATGTATAATTCTTCTAAGATGTCTTTATTTTTTGTGATCTAGTAGTGTGTATCCTGCAGTCCTCCGAAGGTATCTCATTTCGGCAGACCTAAGTCTATTTATATAATTCTGTTTCAATGTCCATACTTCGCTACCATACAAAAGAGTTGGAAGAGCCAATGTTTTATACACTTTTAGTCTTGAATGTTTTTGGACCAACTATGGCTTGAAGATAGAATTTATTAACCATTAAATTCTTAAAAATTTTGATATGTTTGCATTTACATCCTTTTCTTCTTCATATGAAATATTGCATCCTAGATATATAAAATTATTTACCTGCTCCAAAATTTTAAAACATAAAAATAATTAATAGATATGCACTGTTGAATGACTTCACTTCCATACGAAAGAGTTGAAAGAGTCAGTGTTTTATACACGTTTAGTCTTGAATGTTTTTGGACCAACTGTAGCTTGAAGATAGAATTTATTAACCCTAAAATGCTTTAAAACTTTGTTATTTTTGCATTTACATCCTTTTCTTCTTCATATGAGATATTGCATCCTAGATATATAAAATTATTCACCTGCTCCAAAATTTTAAAACATAAAAATAATAGATATGCACTGTTGAATGACTTCGCTTCCATACGAAAGAGTTGGAAGAGTCAGTGTTTTATACACTTTTAGTCTTGAATGTTTTTGGACCAACTGTAGCTTGAAGATAGAATTTATTAACCCTAAAATTCTTTAAAACTTTGTTATTTTTGCATTTACATCCTTTTCTTCTTCATACGAGATATTGCATCCTAGATATGTAAAGGTATTCACCTGCTCCAAAATTTAAAAAAAAATAAAAATCATAGATATGGGCTGTTGAATGAACAGACTAATTTTGTTATTTTCGCCCTTGTTACGTATTTTGCGAGCAGCTTATCTGTGGATGACGTCACATGACGCCACCTTTAGATATAGTATGTAAAGGTGGAACTTGTTGTTTTCCTTCTTAGTATTGTATTTACTTTGATGTGATCACCCTGATGATGCCCTGTTCAAGGGGGAAACACGTGTCGGGATCAATTTGTGTATGTTTGTTTCTTGTCTTATTACTCCTATTGGCATCTGTCGTTTTAATTGGACAGACTTGCAATCCAGATTGATTGCCGACTTTTTGCAGAATCTACTAACAGTGAGTATTGAAATTCTGTTTGCCAACCAAAACAATATAACCGCTTAACTATACAGAGTGTTCTAATATACCCCTAATAAACTTCTAGGACTTGTAGAGGGGACTGAGTTGATAATATTTAGAATTGGAAACCATGTCCGGAAATTTGCCGTTTTCGTGCTACAGCCGTTTGAAAACAAGCATTGCCTGAACGAACGTCACGTGTCTCAACAAGTAATAGCTTCGCGATTCGTCTAAAACGAACATTTCCCAATCGAGTATTCCAAGACTTGGTGTTTTTTTCTTCAAAAAATGTCAATTTTTCGAAATTTTGAAAACTGCATAAATTGATCGTAGAGGATGTATCCGGGATTATTAATGCAAGTCAGGATTCAGTTTCCATTTTGTTTCTTTGGTTATTAATGATGAAAGTTAAAAATTAAATTGTACCTGTTGGTTGGTGCCGTCGTCCTCGACTTTGTTAAAACATTGTATATAAAATTAACTGGAGTGATTTCGGAAGTTATCTTCCATCTTCTGCGGGTTGAGTTTTCGCTGTTTGTTGTTGTTGTGTACGGTGATGTTTACTCGATGTGTTTGTAGCAGCAACTGGCTTGTTTTTGACGATCTCGTATAATGGGTTTGACTGGGGTGCGTTCTCATTGAGAAGTGAGGTGTTGTTTGTTTCCTTTATAATTTCGAGGTCTTCAAATATATTTATCCTAGCTGGAATTTTTTCTCGATGGCTTATTGTGAGAGTGGTTTCAATTGCGTTCATTCGATGACCTGCGTTAATGGGATGCTTAGCATAGCTTGATTTATCACCCGCGTGTATGAAATCTTTTAGGTGTTGTTTATATCTTGTATTAAAATTTTGCTTGTCCTGCCAATGTAAAATTTATTACAATCTTTACATGTTAGTTTGTAGACTCCCTTGTTGTTGAATTTGTTATGTTCTTCTATGCCATTGTATCTTATGTTGTTTAATTTGTTTCCTGTTTTATAAGCTATGTTAATGTTTTTATTTATTTTTTTCAAAGTTCTGGCTAGTTTTGTGGTTTCATTTCCTGTGTATGTTAATGTTACCCATGTTTTGTTATTATTAGATTCTTTCAAGTTTTGTTATATTATGAGTTGAATTGTGCTGTACTGTGTAATGCCTCATATTAAATTACTTGTAAAAATGGAAACGATAAGTTTCCGGACATGGTTTCCAATTCTAAATATTATCAACTCAGTCCCCTCTACAAGTCCAAGAATTTTGTAAGGGGAATTTTAGAACACCCTGAAGAAAGAACTAAAGTTAAAGTAGGGCTAAATAGAATTATATTATACAATGTTTATATATTGGTGTCCATTGAAGCGAAATAAGTTGGGAAAACAGGAACATAAAATCCACTCTAACGTTTGAAATGATTGGTTTTTTCACACTTTTTTCCCTCTGAGTAACGCCAAAGCATCAGTTTAAAATGTGAGTATAAAAATCATCTTTAGTAAGGTTTATGTAATAGAATAATAATAATAATAATTTGCATGACGATTGGTTCTTGATACTTCCGTGAGAAACACGCTATTTTTTGGTTGATTGCTTCATTAATCATGTATTTATCCGAGAGGAAAATAAAGCTAGTTGACCATGACACGACTAGTCCAAGATCGAGTCTTGAATATGTTAGTTTAAATAGTTTTTTTTCAGTTTTCTTAACATAGCTTATTTGCATTTTCTAAGTCGTAACTAAGCTATTCCTAATATTAAACGTAAATGATAGCAGTAAGGTTCCTCATGGTAAATAAGGACCAGGTTTGAGTCACTGTAAAAATATCTATGATTTGTTTCAAGGTTTTTAATGATTTAATGACTTTATATTTCTCGTATTGTTTGGTTGAGGAATGTTGTTTCTATGGGGGATTTAACCTTGCTTATTTCTGTTAACGATGCTACTTGCGAGGCTAGGGAATGAGATTCTGCAAATTGAAAATTTTCTGGGACAAACTTTTCATGCCCGGGAGTTCAATGATATGTCAAATACCTCTGTGACAGAGATCTCTGGATTTTAATTTTTCGGCATGTCTCAGATTTTGCTCATCAGAATCATTTCATTTAATTTGGCGGGAATAGAAACCGTGATTTTTTACATGTCTCAGTTCGATTTTTAATAAGTGGTATGTGTGTTCTTTGAATATAATATCAATTGTGTGTGTGTGTGTGTGTGTGTGTGTGTGTGTGTGTGTGTGTGTGTGTGTATATATATAATTATAATTCTTTCCTAAATAAATTTGATCCATAGGCGATTGTCGTAAATTCGCTAATTAAAACTAATATAATAATAATGATAATGATTATGATGATTATGATGATGATGATTATGATTATGATGATGATGATTATGATTATGATGATTATGATTATGATGATGATAATGATGATGATTATGATGATGATGATAATGGTGATGATTATGATGATGATGATTATGATGATGATGATTATGATGATAATAATGATGATGATTGTGATGATGATAATGATGATTATTATGATGATGATAATGATTATTATGATTATTATTATGATTATTATTATTATTATTATTATTATTATTATTATTATTATGATGATATTATTATTATTATTATTATTATGATTATGATGATGATTATGATGATCATGATGATTATGATGATGATGATTATGATGATGATGATTATGATGATTATGATTATTATGATGATTATGATGATTATGATATGATTATGATGATTATGATATGATTATGATGATTATTATGATGATTATGATATGATTATGATGATTATTATGACGATTATGATTATGATGATTATTATGACGATTATGATTATGATTATGATGATGACGATTATGATTATGATGATTATTATGACGATTATGATTATGATTATGATTATGACGATGATTATGATTATGATTATGACGATGATTATGATGATGATAATGATGATGATTATGATTATGATTATGATTATTATTATGATGATTATGATTATGATGATGATGATGATGATGATGATGATTATGAATATGATGATGATTATGAATATGATGATGATTATGAATATGATGATGATTATGATAATAATGTTAATAATAATGATGAATAAAAAACTTGTATAAAAATATTTTTACGCATTTTTGCTAGTGATAATTGGTATATATCGTTAAATGGAGCTACATTCCTCGTAAAGGCGTTACTTGGCTCCTCTTATAAAAAGAGAATTGAGTCATTTGTAGTAGGTATCTTGACCATTAACTCAATCCATTTATCGAAAGTAAAAGCAGTTGATGAAGATTGCAAAACTTCACTCCATATGACCCTGAACCTCTTTCAATATAGGAGCAATGTAATGTCCGTCGCTGTGGCGTAGTCGGTAGAGTCCCTACCTTCCACTCCGGCGATCCGGGTTCGATTCCTGGCGGGGTAAGGGATTTTTAAAATCTCAACCTTGGGACTGGGTGTATGTAGTGTCCAAGTTGTACCCATTGGGTTTAATTCCTCTAAAAAAATGTAATCTCTGTAGCATCGAAGTATCCCGTTAGCCTCGTCTGTCGGTGTGTGTGTGTATATATATATATATATATATCGATCCATAGTAATTCTGCCCGAAGGCATTTGCATGCTATACTTGCAGCTATTGTACCCACTTCTTACGTTGAGACGCCTGGAAGGCGGAGTTATGTTACCTCGATATGATATGATGGGTGATGAAAAATAATGAAGTACCAAGATATATATCGTTGTCTCATGTCATATGAATTCACAAGGCCGTAAACTCAGAATAAACAAACATGAGAGTCACCACCCAAGACAAACCCCAAGGACCTTTTACGACCGAAAAACTTAAGCATTCTTTTCCCTTTCACAAACCACACTTAAAACACTCTAAGAGACATAACATTCAAAGCACTCGAGATAAACAATAAGAGACATGGGTCATGACGCCAAATTAGGTCGTCGGTGCCATACAAACCAACCCATAGCAAAAATTATACCTAAATTACCAAATGCTTCTGTTTTTCCTCTTTCGTGGCAAATAATATGGGAAATTATTCCAAAGCCGGGAAGAATTAAAATGTATACTTCTGGGTGGCCAAAAAATCTTGCTGTAATGCTATGTCATTAGTAATAATCGAAATATCAAATATAATATATATAAAGCATCATTACTTATGGAGCTGAACTTTGGCCTTTAACAACAAAAGACAAATAAGTACCTTTTGGCAACGGAAGAGCAGCAAGAATTTCAAGAAGAGATAAAATTATAAACTCAGTTATATGAGATAAAATGAATATTGAAGACAGTCTTTTAGATTATATTAAAACTCAGCAATTTAGATGATACGGACATGTCCAGTAAATGGAAGAGGATCGGCTACCAAAATGTGTTTTGGAATGGAAACCTGAGGGAAGACGAGGCAGGAGTCAGGGAATATATTTAGGCCTATACATGAAGGAGAAACATCTACAACCAGAAGATTGGATGGACCGACAAAATTGGCTATCAAGAATCGGACGATGTCAAAGACATTAATCAACAGATGATCAACCTATATATAGGCCTATATAATCTACAATATTTAAAAAATGTTCGTTTATAAAATACTATATTTTAATATGGTATAATACAGATTTTCTTACTTCTATTTTTTATCTGAATTGATCTATTAAAAATAATCTTTTGAAAACCATTAAATAATTAATTTGCTTGGTACAGTTAAACGTAACCGACAAGAGCTTACTGTACTTGCATAATTATTGTAAAACATTTTCTTTAAAATTAGTTATTGCTCTCTCTCTCTCTCTTTCTCTTTCTCTTTCTCTCTCTCTCTCTCTTTTCTCCCTCTCTCTTTCTCTTTTCTCTCTCTCTCTCTTTCTCTTTTCTCTCTCTCTTTCTCTTTTCTCTCTCTCTTTTTCTCTTTTCTCTCTCTTTTTCTCTTTTCTCTCTTTTTCTCTTTTCTCTCTCTTTCTCTTTTCTCTCTCTTTCTCTTTTCTCTCTCTCTCTCTTTGTCTCTCTTTTTGTTTCTTTTTTTCTCTTTTTTCTCTCTTTTTTCTCTCTTTTACTCTCTTTTTTCTCTCTCTTTTTCTCTCTCTTTCTCTCTGCCGGCCTCGTTTAACCACTCCTTTTTCATGTACTCTTACGAATCCCACGCCTCCCATCTCTTGCAAGGACACGAGATATCTGGAGACAGTATTTTTGTCTGGATCGCTTATATCAAACAGTTCATCCTTAATCTAGTAAAATATTTCTTCAATAGTCTTTAAAATATTCCAGGAGCAATTTTCGGTTTATTTGAGGAAATAATCTATTATTCTCACACCCCATTCTTGGCCTACCTATTGAGCGTTTTCCTTCTACCTTTCATACAATTACTTTTCATGCACCTCTTTCATTCCTTATTCGTGCCAGATGTCCTGTCTAACGCATTCCATGAGACTTGCCTGTTCTTATTATGTCTGATTTCCTTAAAGATCCTGCAAGCTATGCCTGTGGTAGCATTGATACCAGATGGATTCTCCCATGCCGGATATATCAAAGGCGATAAAGGTAAAGGTATCCCACTACAGGCCTCAGGAGGCCTTTGGGGTAGTAGGAGGTTAAGGTTCTTTTAGGGTTAAGACTGCTAGTACTATAATTACAACTAAGAATAATTCGAATCCGAAAGTGTCTTTAATGGAGAAGTAAGGGTGGAAGGGAATTTTATCAATATTTCTATTTAATCCACTTTTCTGGACAATCGGCACTTGATGTTAGCCGTGTTGTCAGCCCTGCGTGACGGCCGTCTTTACCCCCAGAACAGGCGTCTGGTACTCATTTCCGTTAGAGGCTGAGTCGACCCCAGGGCCATAGTGCTGCCAGAAGGTTTGGGTTACTTTAAAAAATCCTCACCCCACTGGGACTCGAACCCTCGATCTTCCGGCTTGTAGCGCAGTGGCTTAACCACTACGCTACGGCGTGCCCCATCAAAGGCGATAAGCCATATTAAAATAAATAGGCCCACCTTGGCCGAAAAAGTGACCATCTTTCACTGTAAAAGTACAACCATCAAGAAACGCGGACATGGGTTCTATACTGAAGTAATTATTTCATTGTGTGAAGAAGTTTATTATGAAAAGATAGTTTTGATTAAATTCGGTCCAGTATTTGCTTACTATTACACCTCAAGTATATTGAACGTAACTTGCTTCCACACTTACTTACTTACTCACTGGCACTATCGAACCCGTAGGTTCATGGCCGCGCGGACATAAGCTCTCCATACATCCATTTCCTGAGCTAATGCTTTCCAATCATTCCCTGTATAATCTACTTCCCTCAAATCATAGTTAATGTTGTTCTGCCACCTCATTCTTGGTCTACCAACTGGGCGTTTTCCTTCTGGCCTTTCCTACAAGAAGTTTCCATGCACGTCTTTCACTCCCCATACGCGCAACATGTCCTGCCCATCCCAGTCTACGAGACTTAACTGTTCTTATTATATCTGGCTTCCTATAAAGACCATGTAGTTCATTGTTATGTAGTCTTCTCCATTCACCTGTCTGTTCATCTCTCTTTGGTCCAAAAATTTTCCTAAGAACTTTATTCTCAAATACTCGTAATCTCCTTTCCTCCCTTAAAGTAAGATTCCATGTTTCGCATCCATATAATATAACTGGTAGAATAATAGTTTTATATATTTTCAGTTTAACGTTTTTTGAAAGGAGTTGGGACATCATCCACACTACCCAATTATTTTACCCTAAATAAAACGTATTTATACCAAGTACATTCCTGTGATATAAACCCGGGACTTTTCTCATGAAGGCCTGAAGAGTTATCGACCGGGTTAAGTAGCTTGGTAAAACTAAATTTGTGAGTCAATTGTAATAAAAAAACATAGAAAACAAAGAAGTGTATGGAAACAGAATCTCTGCATTGATATGGATAACCTTGGAGTCTGATTAGATTCGGGACCGGAGATGAACTGATGGTATACGCCCTGCACTGTGCTTCAGGGCGGTGTTCTCATCGGAAAACATTCGTTTCCCTGTGCCGCTAGTCACGCCTACATTTCCATAAGTCTGCAACCACTTCCGCATATCTGGCATTCATTTTGTTATGAGGGCTTTCATAAATGAATAAGTTTAGAACTGAAACTGGAAGATTAATGAAACCAGCATATTTTCCTCGGTTTGCAGCAAATTATGATGAAAGTATAACAGAGACCAAGAGTAAGAGAGTCTTTTAAAAGACTGAAAAACTTATTTTTCTGGCTCTGGCTGATATTCCTGTAGTGCGATCCCATTTACACCGAATAACATACTTGCACCTACTACAGAGTGATTCAGAAATATGGCTATACGTTTGATCGCATTTTGTGACGAAAATATTATTATTAAAGGAAATATGATGTTATCATTGGAAAGGGAATCCTTCAAATTACAACGATAGAACAAAACAAAACAAATCACTGCTCACGTGCTAGCGTCGATCGCCTCCACAATTCTCTTCGTTGTTTCTGCATCCGTGCTAATGCGAGGCCTTCCAGGAGGTTTGATTTTCTGCATCCTTCCCTTTTCAGCAGTCGTTTTCTCCACTTACCCACAGTCGACGGCTGCAATACTACGTTAAACTCACGTCTTGCCCGTCTTGCGGCCTCACGATCATTAGCATACGTTATTGCCCATGCAGCAATTGTAATTTGCTGTTGCATATTCAACGCCATTTTGACTAATGATTGTTTTGTTTTATTCCACTGTTGTAATTTGAATAATTGTCTTTCCAACGGTAATTTCATATTTCCTGTAATGGTAATATTTTCATCACACAACGTGATCAAACGTACAGCCATATTTATGATTCACCCTGTATAAGAAGCTTGGGAATTTGAAGTACTGTAATTGTATTTAAGCTTATCAAGGTCTCTTATTCAAGAGTACTAATTTTTATAGCATTCTTAATTTTCTTCATTTTTATATTGATTAAAATCTAAAATTCCATATGGTGGGATAAGCATATTTGGAAAGACACAAAAAAATATATTGGTAAAACATTGGTGGAATCTGTTGCAATGTACGGAAGTGAGGTATGGACAATCAATAAGTACTACAAGAATAGACTAATAGCTCTAGAAATGGATTATTTACGAAGAAGTGCCAGAAAGTCTAAATTAGAACGTGTCACAAATAAGGAAATTAGAAACAAAATGGAAGCAGAAGAAAGCATAATTGAAAGAATTGAGGAAAAGGAATTAAAGTGGTTAGGACATGTTTTAAGAATGGAAGATGAGCGATGGCCGAAGCAACTATATGAATGGCATCCTAACAGAAAGAAAAAAAGAGGAAGACCAAGGTTAACATGGAAGGAAAACATGAAGACAGTAATGCAAGCTAGAGGGCTAAGCATCGAAGATGCCCAAGACCGTGGGCTTTGGAGGTTTGGCACGGGAAGACGGCAGCAGCTGTAAAAACCCGAAGATAGATAGATCTAATTGTCTACTGGATACGTTTAGTATGTCACAGTTCAGATTTTATAGTATCATCAGAACACTATTCTTAGATATGATGGTACTTTTTTTTTATTACCTTTGTGTTCTTTGCAGGCACTTATATAATCACGCTATGGTCTAATTTTATCGTAGTTGTCTCAGACGCAGCAGGTTCGATACCTGGTCGAGACAAGGTGGACTTTTGGCGATTATTACCAAGTATTTCGAGGACAGAATAAATTAGAGTTAATGTTATAAGAGAAAATATGAAAGGACAAAGATTCTTAGTACAAACTATTAAAACTCCTGGAGGATTTGCTCCTTGGATTTTTCATCATCATCATCATAGTACATTCACGAATTTAGGCCATTTGTTGACCTGTTTCGGCCTCAAGAGAAACACCATCCAGAAGTCTTTTGAGTGGACGTCCTGGTCTTCTTCTTCCTGCGGGTTGATATCTTAACATTAGTTTGGGTATTCTGTGATCTTCCATTCGATGAACATGTTGTATCCATCTTGACTTATAATCAGAAATTTTGTTTTCTAAAGATTCCATGTGTAATTCTTCTAAGATGTCTTCATTTTTTTTGTGATCTAGTAGTGTGTATCCTGCAGTCCTCCGAAGATATCTCATTTCAGCAGATCTAAGTCTCTGTATATCCTTCTGTTTCAACGTCCATACTTCGCTACCATACAAAAAGAGTTGGAAGAGCCAGTGTTTTAACACTTTCAGTCTTGAATGCTTTTGGACTAACTGTGGCTTGAAGATAGAATCTATTAACCCTAAAATTCTTAAAATTTAGATATTTTTGCATTTACATCCTTTTCTTCTTCATATGAGATATTGCATCCTAGATATGTAAAATTATTCACCTGCTCCAAAATTTTATTGTCCAGTACAATTTACTTCTGACAGGATCTACACCTTGAAATGCCATAATTTTTGTTTTTTCTGTAGATATCTTTAATCCATATTCTTCTGTAATTTTGTTAAGTTCATACAGACCTTTCTGTAGATTATCTTCGGAATTTGCTATTATTATTTGGTCATCTGCAAACAATAGGGTGTTTAATTTTCTATTTTCTGGATTTTTCCATCCTAAAAAAATTCATCGACCCCGGCCGGGTTTGAACCCGCGACCTTCCGGACCAGAGGCAAGGAGCATAACCACTAGTCCACAGCGGCCGACTCTTATAATTAACATGAATTAAATATATATATATATATATATATATATATATATATATATATATATATATACATTCCCGGTCGGGACGGGCTCCTGGGTGAGGTTTTTTCAAGATTTTTCCTCATCTGTAAGACAAATGTCAGGAAGCTTAGGGCCCAACGGTACCCGAAAATCATCCGGCCATCATCATCATCGTCATCGTCATCCTTCACCAGTGTGGAAAGCTACTACACCTACAATTCCCTAGTAAAGCTGTAAAGCATAGCATGGAAATGCTATGATTGCAGTGAAAGACCTGTTCTCGGGCACAATTACTATGGATGTATATATATAAATGACTATGGACTTATAGACTATCAGTTTGCAACAAACATTCACGAATTTCCCATAATTAAAGTTCTCCATCGTTCTCTGTCCTCTGTGTCTTCATCTGTTACACCAAATTTCCTCATTGAATTTTGAATGTTGTTTTTCCAGGTTGTTCTTGGTCTTCCTTTTCTGTTCCTTCTTTAAATTTCCCATGCATAGCCTGCCTTTGGTAGTCTTCCATCCTACATTCTTCTTACGTGTCCATACAATTTTAGCCTTCTGTGTTCAATCTGATCCATTATATTTCTTTCTGCATTCATCCATTTTCTAATTTCTGTATTTCTAATTTTTTCCAGTCGTGATTTTCTGGCTGCTCTTCTCCAAAAATCCATTTCAACTGAAGTTATTCTGTTTTGACATGTTCTTATTTATATATAAATGTAAACGGAGTAAAATACAACACCAGTTTCAGGTTATATATTTGAAATAAGCATTCAGTTGTCTTCCATTATATTCAAGAAATTTTCCATTTAACGCACTCAAGAGTTGGAGAACCATTGTTGGTCAATGCTCTAGAGTCCGGATTTCCCTCGGTATGTATCAGTCTGAGTACTTAAAATGTAAACGAATTAGGCTACTAGGAACATTAAATTTCAGGCAAATAATATGAGAAATTATCCCAGCCCAGGGAGAATCAAAATATAAACTTCTGGGTGACCAAAAAATCAAAATAAATGTTGATATAGAATAGATTCTCCTCCTCCTGCAGGGTCAAAGAAAGGTGTATTTAAATGTCGGTCTGTCAGTAATAACATGTTCATGTACATAGATAGATCATCGATTGATTAATGTCTTTGACATCGTCCGATTCCTAATAGCCAATTTTGTCGGTCCATCCAATCTCCTGGTTGTAGATGTTTCTCCGTCATGTATAAACATATTCCCTGACTCCAGGAGGTTTTAGGTCTTCCTCTGCCTCGTCTGCCCTCAGGTTTCCATTCCAAAACAGATTTTGGTAGTCGATCCTCTTCCATTCGCTCGACATGTCCGTACCATCTTAATTGCTGAGTTTTAATATAATCTAAAATAGTGTCTTCAATCTTCATTTTCTTCCTTATAACTGAGTTCGTAATTTTTTCTCTTATTGAAATTCATGCTGTCCTTCGTTCATGTACATATGTTTGTATATAATTGCTAGAGAGAATTTGTTCCACAATGCCGATGACTTGCTTGTACTGGAGCGATCGGGAGAGGGTGGGATGGAGTATATCACATGTCTGCAAACCTATCGGGCGATTCTTCTGTGATATAAACATTAGAAAGCAATATAAAGTGCATACGTTTTAAGACATATCCGTCGCTGTGGCGTAGTCGGTAGTCCAGTCCGGCGATCCGGGTTCGATTCCCGGCGAGGCAAGGCATTTTAAATCTCCACCTTGGGACTGGGTGTGTGTCGTGTTCTTGTGTTTATATATGTGAATAAGAAAAAAAAGGTAAAAAACGTAAAACAAGAATGAAAAACAGTGTGAACGAGAGAAAACAAGGGGGAAAAAAAAGAGAAAGATGCATGCACATTAGTTTGTTTATGTTTTGGGTGGCATTTCACTACAAGTACGAGTAGGATCAAGTACTTCTTTACTAAATAAAACATTGTTTACTGCGTCTGTCTTTCTACATTTTACAGCTCTCTTGATGGCCTGTAAGGATGTGATACACCCCATCCTCCTAACCCCTCGCGCGCTTTCTCGTATAGTCTGTTCCAATACAAGTAAGCCTTCGAAATTGTGGAACAGATTCCGCTCTCTGATAATTACATATGTTTACATATTATGTTACTTACTTACTTACTCACTGGCACTATCGAACCCGTAGGTTCATGGCCGCGCGGACATAAGCTCTCCATACATCCCTATCCTGAGCTAATGTTTTCCAATCATTCCCTGTATAATCTACTTCCCTCAATTCATAGTTAATGTTGTTCTCCCACCTCATTCTTGGTCTACCAAGCGGGCGTTTTCCCTCTGGCTTTCCTACAAGAAGTTTCCATGCACGTCTTTCATTCCCCATACGCGCAACATGTCCAGCCCATCGCAGTCTACGAGACTTAACTGTTCTTATTATATCTGGCTTCCTATAAAGACCACGTAGTTCATTGTTATGTAGTCTTCTCCATTCACCTGTCTCTTCATCTCTCTTTGGCCCAAAAATTTTCCTAAGAACTTTATTCTCAAATACTCGTAATCTCCTTTCCTCCCTTAAAGTAAGAGTCCATGTTTCGCACCCATATAATATAACTGGTAGAATAATAGTTTTATATATTTTCAGCTTAACGTTTTTTGAAAGGAGTTGGGACATCAAAAGTCTCTGCAATGCATAATAGCACGCATTTACAGAATTGAGCCTATGTTTAATTTCTTTGTGCATCTCATTCCTGTTTGTGATTATTGTTCCTAGGTATTTGAATTCAGCCACTTCCTCAAAATTTCCCTCATTTGTCATCAGCTGTCCATTTCCATTATATACTGAATTTCTACGTATGACCATATATTTAGTTTTATTGATATTTACTTCCAGTCCTAATTGCTTATACTCAATAGTGTGTGCGTGTTGGCCTTCAGTATCTCCTCGCTATCGGCCAGTAGTACTACATCATCAGCATAAACTAACAGCTTATTAATACCATAATACCATTGAGTTGTAAGCCTTCCTCATTCTCTAAAGATTTAATGGCATGCTCTAGTACAAAATTAAATGTAGAGGAGATAGTGCATCTCCTTGCTTCAACCCATTCTGGATTTCAAAAGTGTCTGACAACTGTTTGCCTACACGCACCCTACTCTTTGAGCCATTTAGACACATTCGTATAAGTCTAACTAACTTTTTAGGAATTCCGAACTCCAGCAGGATACTATATAACTTCTCCCTCTTAATTGAATCATATGCTTTTTTGAAGTCTACATATAGTTGATAAATACTTAATTCAGCACACACGTCCATCTGCTTAAAAATATATTGTGACTTATGTTGGTAGACTTTACGTTTTTCCCTAATCTGATGGGACATCTTCTTCTTCTTTAGTATGCGGCTACAACCTCATTGAAGTTTTGGCCTCCTCAACAATTTTTCTCCACCTAGATCTGTTCTCGATACAGACTGGCCAGTTTCCAATTTTCATTTCTAATGTATATTTTATAACATCATCCTACCATCTGTTAATCTGATGGGACATGCTGTATATATTGTATATATATTATGTATACTTACAATAAGTTTGTTTGGGAAATGGTGAGATTCGATTCTGGAAACTATACAGAATTTTCTTAGGACTGGAATCATGTCTTGTGTGCATAATGTATAATCGATTACACTCCCCCCATTTTACACGCTTTATATTAGCTTGACCTGTATCTGTCTATCTATGTAACTGAATCTTTCAACGCGATTTTCACCCACTTAAAATAATTGGAACGATTTGAAATTTTGTGTACTTGTAAAGGACCCGTGACAATACAATAATTTTATAACTATTTTCTAAAATCCTGGCCAGAATCATCAGAAAATAAAAAAAAATGGCTTTGTATTTATGTAACGGCATATTTGAACACGATTTTCACCCACTTAAAAACATTGGATCGGCTTGAAACTTTGTATACTTGTAACGGACACGTGACAATACAATAATTTCATATTTATTATTAATAAATGTCATAAATGTATTGATATCTAATTGTAATATTATTGTGTTTTTTTTCAAACATCAACTTATTGTAACGGACTGTCAACAGCACGTACGGCTTACTGCCCGTGCGATCCATATTTGTAAATAACATTGTATGTATCTTACTTTTAGTTTAATAAAGTCCTCATGTAATATTATGTTTACAATTTGTTAAAAATATATTTTTTATCAATGCAGTTGCATAAAAGCATTTTAAAAAGTTGTAATCGCTTGGAAAAAATTACTAAATTCATGTCCCCGTCATTCAAATAAACAAATTAATTAAACAATTTTAATGACTCTTTGCAGCTTTGATATTACATATTAATTAAATATTTTATTTTTGTTACATATTTATGTATATATTTCATAGGGTAATCTTATATATAAAAATGAATGTTTGTCTGTTTGTTTGTTTGTTCGTACTTTATGCGCGGCCATCCTGTTGATCCGATTGTGATTGGTTTTTTTGCAAAATGTTCAGGAGATTCCCGGGATGAACATAGGCTATAAGAGAGTTGAGATACTCGACTCCTACACCCTTAAAAACATTCTTTGTAGTGAAAAACGTGAAAAGTCCCTTTTTTTAACCTTAAATGGCTTACGCTGCCTAAACCACAACAAATAGGCTACACAGAATTATTGTACACAGGATTGAATATCTCAAAAAACTCTACAAAAAAGTCCGCGACAGCATATGTTTATCTTTTAAGGATAACTCACAATAATCATTTTTATCTTTCATTGATGCCAAGAAGATCGGGATAAGTAGATTCCCGGGCAAGCATAGCAGCGCACGGCGGGTATTCTTTTATGGATAACTCAAAATAACGAATTTTGTCTTTCATTTCATTTATGCCAAATACATTGGGATGCGTAGATTCCCGGACAACGCCAGGTAATCAGCACGGGTTATCTAAAGATAATAACGATATAAAGTTATATTTCTTTTTCCTTTTACTTATTCAACTAAATGCAAAAACGCATTATCATTTATTTAGGTGTAGCAGCGCATCCCGGATATTAGCTAGTACCGGTACAAATGTGGTCTTTACTCATTACAGTGGATGAGTTTTTATAATACTAATGTAGTCCACCGCTGTGGTCTCGAGGTAGCGTGCAGCATTGTCACGCAGCGGGCCCGGGTTCGATCCCCGGTCGGGACAGTTTTTCTAGGTGAGGTTTTTATCGGGGTTTTTCCTCACCTGTAAGACAAATGTCAGGAAAACTTTAAGGCCCAAACGGTCCCCGAAATCATATGGCCATCGCAATCATCATCGATCATATTGATCTTAGATTAAGCTTAGGATTAGGGACTCTCCTGGCGCATCATTATCATCATCACCACCCATAATATCATCGGGGCAACGTAACCTCGCCTTCCAGGCGCCCCAACCTCAGAAGTGGGTTACAAGTACGCCATGCCAGGAGAGAAACTAGGAGTGTCGAAAGACAAACCTGGGGCATTTGAAAAAAAAGTAATAATAATAAAAGTAATAATAATAATAATACTTACTTACTTACTCACTGGCACTATCGAACCCGTAGGTTCATGGCCGCGCGGACATAAGCTCTCCATCAGTAGAACCCATGTCCGCATTTCTTGACGGTTGTATTTTTACGGTGAAAGATCGTCACTCTTTCGACCAAGGTACTTATTTCGTCTGGCTTATCACCTTCGACCAGTCCGGCATGGGTAACCCTATCGGCAGCAATGCTACCGCCGGCATAGCTCTCAGGATCATTTAAGCACACAAGCCACTCCACCACGACAAGGTAAAGATACCATGGAGGGAATAATAATAATAATAATAATAATAATAATAATAATAATAATAATAATAATAATAATAATAATGTATAATCGGCTGTTAGGAAACAGTTGCTCATCGCGTGCGCGCTCTGAAAACCAGAAAAGTTGCGCGACAAGTCTCCCGTGTGCGCCCGCCCTAACTTTTAATGTTATAGGCTAACATAAAATGTTTTATTATATGACATAAACACCACGCAAGAAACAAACAACGTAAATATCAAGTTCAGAACTGATGAAAGTATGCTTTATGGCAAAAAAAAATGAAGGTCGTTCTGTATCGTAATGATAAACATCATACTAATAAAAATTTCAGTTTCTTGTTAATAGTATTTCAACTTGATATTCTTGTTTGAAGGTACTTGATGACTATACAAAACATGTACTCAAACATGCATTCAAGTAAATGTAAATAACTAGTCCACCTTGAGTAATTAAAATTGTAACACGAACAATTTACGCGTTTCTTCGATCAGGCTACATCTAATTTCTAAACGCTCCAACTTTAAAATAAAACATTATGTAACATCTGAATATTTATATCTTTTGAAATTTAAAAGAATTGAATGTTGTACATACATATGGTTCTCATAAAAACTTTATAATCTGATTACTAGGGCTAGGATTTGTATGCGGGTCCCTGAAGGGTAGAGAATGACTGGGGTGGATCTGAGGATGAGCTCTCAGACTTTACAAAAGGCTACAAATAGGCAGCGCAAAATATTAGCCTCTATCTACCAAAAACCTTTCATCTACCTTCACGTGATGGGACTGTTTTTACTGAAGATGGAGGGTGAATGACGAGTTTCTGGCGCCATAAAACCAGATGCTCGGGGCAGACAGAGCTCTGTACCTTGTAAAGCAGTCTGTCTAGGAGAAAGACAACTCCGAAATTAAACTCTGGTCCTCCAGGTTGGGGGTTTTGCGGTTGGGCTGGTAACCCACCCAAGTAAAAAAAAAAACTGTCACTCAGAAGTCTCAAGTGCGAATATGGACTTGAGACCCAAACACGTCGCGTTGACCTAATCCTGGAAAGGAAGAAGAAGAAGAAGGATTTGTGTGCGAAAATGCATGTTTTGTTTTACGAATTAAAAAGTATGCGGAAATGATTTACATGTTAAATGATCCCTTCAGACAATTAGAGCGGTATTTGATAATGCATAGAAATGCATATTCCGGAGGAAAATGCTTATTTCAGATTTTTAATGCGTAAATGCATATTTTACTCCTAAATGTGGTATTAAATTATAATTTTCCCTTCAGCTAATTACTTGTAATTAATTAATTATTAATTAATATTTTTTAATGAATAAAGTCTCTATAATCCATTGGATATAAGCGTAACGTGTATATTTACATCTGTGTAAGAGGGGAATACCCGTGGGCCTTGAGAAATAATATTACGGTGTTGCTAAAATCGCATTTCATAAGCTTAGTGAAATATTAAATAAAAATCCTGGTAAGAGTAGAATTCGTCAAATTAGCAAAATGCCCTCTGATGATAGTGAAAAAAACAGTAATCGAAGAAGAATTGACTAAAGAAGAACTGTGGTGTTTTTCACATGCACATGTGACATCATGTGATGTAGAAAGGGCATTTTCACTGTATAAAACCTTCTTCACTGACAGACGAAGGAGCTTCACTCAAGAAAACATCATGAAAAGCTTCCTTATCCACTGTAACAGCCGGGAATAAGCTAAGATTACCCACAAAGCAAATAATTTATTTTATCACAACCTGTTTTTGCATATGTAGTGTGCATATTTTCTACAATTTTCGTGCATATTTGCATACATATTACTTTATTTTGATACAAATCCGAACTCTACTGATTACAAATGAGGCAGTTAGAAGTAAAGGTGTGCAAGTGATATTTTCGCAAAATAAAACGAGTTTGTTGCATAATTACATTCTTGAAGCATAATTTTAATTAGTGGCAAGGGGATATAATTGTATGTGTTAGGAGTAAATGATTGTTATACTTTTAAATTATCTATGATTGTCTTAAACAACTTTAGCATTTTTCTGCCAATATTACAAAATTTGCACTTACACCTCTTTGATTCTAACCAACTCAAATAATATAGGAATGTTCATATAACGTCATGTTCATACTTTTTGAGTTAACACTGGTTAACACTGGTTAACACTGGTTTTGTTGCCCTTGATATAAGATTAATTTCGGATATATTTATGCTCATAATTCATTGACACTATCAATGATTTTGGAAGATTTGCTCTGGTTTTTTTAAAATCTTTATTTACATTTCACGCTACAAAAATTGGAAAATATAAAAAAAAAGATATATTTATAATGTCAATTGTTTTTTGAAAAATTAGTATACACCGACAAAAATAGAAAGAAAAATGTCGAAAACCCATGTTATACTTCAATGAAATGCCTTTTATAAGATTTTCTTCTATGATTTTTTGGAGCACATTCAGCACTTTCATAAATATATTTGTAAACTGTGCACTTGAAAACATAGAAATTCGCAGAGATATCCAGGGAAATATATATCCTATAATTTAGAATGTGATATAACTTATAGAGAAAATAAAGATATAGAAAATAAAGTAAATAAATTTCAGGCTATTTGTGGAACCATAAAAAGAACCTTAGGTCGGAAAACAAGGAAAGATACGAAACTTAAATTATATAAAACAATGGCTGTTCCTTTGTTGTTGTATGGAAGTGAAAACTGGATAATGAAATCAAGGGATAAAAGCAGGATACAGACTGCGGAAATGCTGTTTTTACGTAATGTGAAAGGATGCACAAGAGCGGATAGAATAAGGAATGAAACTATACGAGAAGAATTAAATGTATATAAAATTGATGATAAAATCAGCGAAAATAATAAGAAATGGACAGAACACTTAATGAGAGTGAACAACGAAAGAATTACCAAAAAGAACCTTCCTGTATAATCCCATAGGAACAAGAGATGTTGGCCAACCACGCAGAAGATGGACTCCACTTTTAACTTCACCGGAACAGGCTGCATAGCCTAAACCTTGTAGTAGAAGAAGAAGAAGAAGATATATATATTTTTTTGTAGAGCTGTGTAGTTGTACTATGAACCGCGCGGCTCTTGTGTTATGGAGGTACGAGTTAAAATTCCAGTTCCGACCAATTTGCGGATCATTTATTTTTCATTTGTTTAAGTCGCTAAGGCGAATGTCCAACTAGCCTATAATACGTGAGTTTTAAATACGTCATTGACCTTTATAAATCTCACTGGCTATCTCTTGCTTTCAATGTCCAAAAGTATGTTTCACTACACAATATGATACAGGGATGATGTCTACATTCAGTTGTAAGCCCCTTGCATCGGATGTCGAAAACGTTACTGTTCAGCAGACAAATACGTTTAAGCTGCCAATTACATACTTAGATCTCACGCACTATAGAAATGCGTGCTCTTAACGTAATTGCTATTTATTTTCAGTATTTATCATAAGTAATGTCACAAGTGATTTCCAAATTACCGATAAATTCACGACTCATGAAGTGAGTCGTGAATTTATCTAGAGCATTTTTAAGTCAAGAGTGGCATTTGTTAGGACTATTTAACGAATAAAATTGAACTGTTTACTCACAAATCATTGTTTAACTATAGTTATTTTAAAATATTTATATATTTAACGTAAACGGCGATGTTTGAAAACAAATTAGAAATGTGAGGTTATGTTCATTCACTGCTGCTTGAACATATTATTTATTGCCAAATAAGATCGCAATATTGTAAGAGTGCACCCAATTGGAGAAATAATGAAACACATCAAACTATATATCATAATCAACATTACGGGTTATTCATTTTTTTTAGTAAACAACTAAGTAAATTCAAGGCATCTTTTCATTATTTGCTATATTCAATGTATTTGTTGGAGAAAAATAATGTTTTGACCTGTTCAGAACATTAAAAAGGAGGAGCTTTCTTTATCACAAAAGCAGGAGCTGATAAAGAGAAATCGATAAAGAGCGAGGTGAAACACGACTGTCATTGGTTGTAAAACAACATTCATTGAAACGTGATTGGTCATTGACTAGCATTTGTGGCATGAGTTAAATAGCCTTGTGATAATACGAGTAGTATTGACCACACAGCTCAGAAATAGATATGGTATATGCACGATTCCTTTCCATACGATTATGGCTTTATTTTTACAAGAGAGAGGCAAAACTTGGAGGATAACATAATTTTAAAAGACAATATAAATATTTGTTCCATAGTACGATAGTCTTTGATTTCGCGTGGAGAAGGGTGAGTAGACATTAAATAACACTGTTCAACATGATTTTTGTCTCATGAGTACCAATAGTTGTACTTAATGCAGTTTTTTTTATCGTTTTCAAATATGTATTCGGAATTTCTCCATCACCCACAGTTTTTTTTATTTCAATTTAAATTAATGGATTTAAATAATTAGTTTTTAATAAACGTTTTTTCGTCCATTTGTCCATTGTAAAATAAAACCAAATGAGCTAACTTAGGAGATTTCAGCTATGGAAAAGAGATATCAAGGCAAATGGAATCCTAATATGCTGGCCGATTATTGTTGGACCATCAAGAAGGATGCTCCACAGGCGAAATATAGCAGAAAATCGTCATTTTTTACTTTTTATGTTAGTCCGAATGTTCGAATATTGTGTAGTTACCGAATGTTCGAATATTGTGTAGTTACCGAATGTTCGAATATTGTGTAGTTACCGAATGTAGAAAATATTAAAGTGTTTGAAATTATAAATTGCTGTCTCTTGGAAACCTTGCGTGATGGAGAAAAACCGATACCATATTTGAATTCAGGAGAAAAAATAGTATCAGAATCACATATTTTTGTTTCTGAGACAAAAAAAAAGTTTCTATTTTGTTGCTCAGTGTAAATACGGCTTATAAATAAACAAACTTTAGAATTGTAAGTTCTTTGCACCATACAATTACTTATGTAAATTAGACAAATGCTATCAGTGTAGGCAATTTGTACACATTGAATTTTAAAACGATATCAGTTGACAATTTGCAGTGTTTTTTTACTGATTTGTTGAACTGGCAGGTTTTATGTTCAGACAGATATGTGAGTGAAATAACGTGTTTTTGGTTCGCTACACACACGATTTGCATAAATAATATGACACACAAGACCGAACTCACTATTCCATTCATTGCAAGTTTAAAACATTCATAAACATCCCATTCAACCTACAAGGTCATTGTCTAAGTACAAGGTCACATATAATATTAGGCATTTTAAATCTTACAAGGAAACTGTCAACAATTCCATGCGACACTCGCCTTGATTTTTCTTTCAGAGAAGCGTTGTGATGTACCAATGCTGTGTCAAAAAAAAATATCTGCCTTTTTAACTGCAAGGCAGTCGGCTAACTAACTAACTCACTGGCTCTATCGATCCCATAGGTTCATGGCCGCGCGGACATAAGCTATATATATATTCTTATCCTGAGCTAATGTTTTCCTATCATCCTGTATAATCTATTTCCCTTAAATCATTGATAATTTTATTCTTCCACCTCATTGTTGCTCTATCAACTGGGCGTTTTTCTTTTGGTTTTCCTATAAGAAGTTTCCTAGTGGCTATTATCCTTTCCTCTGGTCCCGAGGGTCGTGGTTCATGCAGAAAGTCTTCCATGAGAGACAATTTGTATGAAAATGAATGAATTTTTAATCCTTGCCCGAAATAGCCATATATATATATATATATATAAAAAACGTTAAACTGAAAATATATAAAACTATTATTCTACCAGTTATATTATATGGGTGCGAAACATGGACTCTTACTTTAAGGGAGGAAAGGAGATTACAAGTATTTGAGAATAAAGTACTTAGGAAAATTTTTGGACCAAAGAGAGATGAACAGACAGGTGAATGGAGAAGACTACATAACAATGAACTACATGGTCTTTATAGGAAGCCAGATATAATAAGAACAGTTAAGTCTCGTAGACTGCGATGGGCAGGACATGTCGCACGTATGGGGAATGAAAGACTTGCATGGAAGCTTCTTGTAGGAAAGCCAGAGGGAAAACGCCCAGTTGGTAGACCAAGAATGAGGTGGGATAATAACATTAACTATGATTTGACGGAAGTAGATTATACAGGGAATGATTGGAAAGCATTAGCTCAGGATAGGGATGTATGGAGAGCTTATGTCCGCGCGGCCATGAACCTACGGGTTCGATAGTGCCAGTGAGTAAGTATATATATATATATATATATATATATATATATATATATGTCCACCGCTGTGGTCTCGAGGTAGCGTGCTGCCTTGTCACGCAGCGGGCCCGGGTTCGATCCCCGGTCGGGGCAGTTTTTCTGGGTGAGGTTTTTATCGGGGTTTTTCCTCCCTCACCTGTAAGACAAATGTCAGGAAAAATTTAAGGCCCAAACAGTCCCCGAAATCATATGGCCATCATCATCATCATCACCATCCTTCACCAGTGTGGAAAGCAACGGGAAGCTACCACACCTATAATTCCCTAGCAAAGTTGCAAGCATAGCATGGAAATGCTATGATTACAGCGAAAGACCTGCCTTCGGGCAGAATTACTATGGATGGATATTATAATCCATATAATGGACCGTTCTATAAAATACACGTAGACTAAATAACAATTCTATTATATTTAAGGCTATGATATTCTTCTTCTTCGTCAGGCTCTACGATTTCCAGTGGAATGTCTTGGCCTTCTCAACCAGTTTACGCCACTTCTTCCTATCTTGTGCAGTAGATTTCAAATCAAAAATCCCCATCTCTCTCAAATCTTCAATTACGTCATCTTCCCATCGATCCTCGGGTCTTCCCCTTGGTCTTGTTCCCTGTGGCTTCCAATTCAAAATATCATTCGGCAATCTTCCCTTTGGCATTCTTAGTGTATGTCCAAACCATTGTAATCTTTTGGATTTGATGAAACTAACTATATTTTCTTTATTATTCTTGAGGTATAATTCGTCATTCCTTCTCAACCTCCAATTTCCATTTTCCTTTACTGGACCTAGCACTCTTCTAAATTATTTTCCTCTCAATCGTTAATAGTCTTAATTTATCTGCTTCTTTTAGTACCCAGGTTTCAGCTCCATAACATATGATTGGTCTTATTATTGCTGTATATAATTTGAATTTAACATTTTTTTATATTAATTTGCTTTTGAATATAGGCCTATCGAAATTAGCAAAATATGCTTTATTCCCTTGGGATATTCTTGTTTTGATCTCTTCTTCAACAGTATTATTATCGTTTAGTATTGTACCTAGGTACTTAAAGGAGTTAATTTGATCAATACAGTGGCTATGATATTCTGATCACAAAATCTCAAATGTAGGATCAGAGGAATTTGTCTTCAGCTTGCAAACATTTTTGTATCAGTGCTATACTCAATTATAATTATATTTTAGATGTGTACTAAACGTAATACAAAATTATAATATAAATAACACATTATACATTCCTGCAATTATGATTCAATTTTAAAGCTAACAGACATTCATCATCTTAGAATCTAAAAATGCCTCGCTGTAACAAATTACACTGAGCAACCAAAAAAAAAAAAGTTGTTTGTCTCAGAAAGAAAAATATGTGATTCTGATAGTATTTTCTCCTGAATTCAAATATGATATCGGTTTTTCTCCATCACGCAATGTTTCCGAGAGACAGGAATTTATAATTTCAAACACTTTAATATTTTTGCCACATTCGTAACTACACAATATTCGAATATTCAGACTCACCTAGAAAGTAAGAAATGACGATTTTTTGCCATATTTCGCCTGTGGAGCATCTGTCTTGATGGTCCAACAATAATCGGCCAGCATATTAGGATTCCATTTGCCTTGATATATCTTTTCCATAGCTGAAACCATTTGAGTTAGCTCATTTGGTTTTATTTTACAGTGGACAAATGGACGAAAAAACGTTTATTAAAAAAGTAATTATTTAAATCCATTAATTGAAATTGAAATAAAAAAGCTGTAGGTGATGGAGAAATTCAGAATACATATTTGAAAACACGATAAAAACCGCATTAAGTACAACTATTAGTACTCGAGAGAAAAATCATGTTGACCAGTGTAATCTATGTTAGTAAACGCATTTATATTATAAGTAATGAGTTCAATCTGACAGCTAAGCAGAAAAATGATTAATAATTTATTTCAAGTAGATGGAAGAACAGTGCATTTCTTTTAATTTTTGAGGGCCAAAGTTAGGCAGAGAGAAAATTATAATAAAACTTACTTACTTACTTACTTACTCACTGGCACTATCGAACCCGTAGGTTCATGGCCGCACGGACATAAGCTCTCCATACATCCCTATCCTGAGCCAATGCTTTCCAATCATTCCCTGTATAATCTACTTCCCTCAAATCATAGTTAATGTTATTCTCCCACATCATTCTTGGTCTACCAACTGGGCGTTTTCCTTCTGGCTTTCCTACAAGAAGTTTCCATGCACGTCTTTCATTCCCCATACGCGCAACATGTCCTGCCCATCGCAGTCTATGAGACTTAACTGTTCTTATTATATCTGGCTTCCTATAAAGACCATGTAGTTCATTGTTATATAGTATTCTCCATTCACCTGTCTGTTCATCTCTCTTTGGTCCAAAAATTTTCGTAAGAACTTTATTCTCAAATACTCGTAATCTCCTTTCCTCCCTTAAAGTAAGAGTCCATGTTTCGCACCCATATAATATAACTGGTAGTATAATAGTTTTATATATTTTCAGCTTAACGTTTTTTGAAAGGAGTTGGGACATCAAAAGTCTCTGCAATGCATAATAGCACGCATTTCCAGAATTGAGCCTATGTTTAGTTTCTTTGTGCAAAAAAACTTGAAAAACGATGAAATGCGGCAAGAATACCAAATCAAAATTGCTAATAGATTTGAAGTACTGGAATCTTCAGATGACGAAAACGAAGGCAAACGAAGAAGAAACTGATATAAATAAAGAATGGGAGGCTATAAGAGATACTATTAAATTGTCAGCATCAGAAAGCATTGGTTGTTTAAAAAAGAGGCAAAACAAGAAATGGTTTGATGAGGAATGTGCCGACATTGTAAAGAAAAGAAAGCTAGCAATAATGAAATGGTTACACGTGCCAAATGAGGTAAATTTAGAGCAACTGGGTAGTGTTAGACAGGAAACCACCAAGTTACTAAAGAGTAAAAAGAGGGAATATTTGAGAGAGAAGATTAATGATCTTGAAATGAATGCAAAAAATAGGAACATTAGAGAATTATATCAGGGAATTAGTATAGAGAAGAAATGGTTTCAGGCTAGAACAAACATAATTCGGAATTATAATAAAAAGAGAGTAGAATTAATTTATATCAAACATATATTTTTAAAATTAATATATAATTTATTGGTAGGCTATGTGTAATGCTTTAAGAGTATGAAGTTGTCGATGGAGTTGATTATTTATCTGCACTAAAATTGCGAGAAAGTGAGAAGATATGTACTTATATGCTGTTATGTAACGAAAAGACAACATACCTACAGTAGTGTGTACGATATTGACCCTCAAAGTGTTAGCTTTCATTTTCAACAGCGTAGTTTGAGAGTTACGTGACATTCGCTGAAGAACACTTAACCTCTTTCACAAATTTTACGAAGAAATTAATTTCTAGTAGTTAAGATTTTTTCAACAAATACTTTCACAGCATCATGATTAAGATTTATGTAAATGTAACTAGGCACATGATCTTTCCTATGCTAAATGTGTTTAATTATGTCTTATATACAATTTCCATTTCGAATAATTTCAACCCAAAGCTTGAAGGTATATAGGTCTGTAATGTTATCCAATCAGTATTTTATTGATCCATAGATTGCAATATTTGAAATGTATACTCTTATTTGATTTCATAATTATTATACTCGCATATGAACTCCCAGTAAGAACAAAAATGGTAATAGAAGATAAAGTGTTAGAACAAGTTTCACGCTTCCAGTTTTTGGGCTGCGACATAACTTATGAAGAAGAACAAGATATAAACAAGAAAATGCAGAAATTTCAAAATATTTGTGCAACAATCAGACGAACACTGTGGAACAAAGTAAGAAAGGATACGCAGCTAAGACTTTACTCAACGATGACACTATGAGTGGCGATATATGGTGTAATGAAAAACATGCGGAGAAATGACAGATAACGATAGATTAATAATTGGAGCAGAAATTTGTTGTAAAACATACAAAATAAATACGTATTAGATTCATTGCTGATGACATAAAGTTGTCATAAGTAATGCCACGAGCGATTTCCAAATTAGAGAATTTGGAAATCAAGAGTGGCATTTGTTAGGACTATTTAACGAATAAAAAATTAAGCTGTTTACACACAAATCATTATTTAAATATAGTTATTTTAAAATATTTATATATTTAATGTAAACGGCGATGTTTGAAAACAAATGAGAAACGATTGGTACGCTTCATTTGCTTCTTTTGTTTATCACTGCAACCAGATCATATTATTTATTGCCAAAGGAACGCAATATTGTAAGAATGCACTCTAGTGGAGAAAAATTAAACACATCAAACTGTATATTAATTCATTTCTGATGTCCTATGATGTGAATATGGCAATTATATTTTTCTGGGAAAAAATACATTTAAGAAAGTGCAAACAGTGGTTTCTTTTTTTTTTATGCTATAATCAATTGCTACAAATGTTTTATATCAACTCCCGCATGTGGTATGTGTTGACATGCATGCACTATATATACAATCTGGTAGCCGTATTCTTGGTGAGTCAGTCATTGCAAAATAATGCTATGACCTATTCAGAATGTTAAAAAGGAGGTGCTTTCTTTATTATGATAAATTTTAGTTGGTAAATTCTAGGCGAAACACGACTGTGATTGGTTGTAAATCAAAAATCATTGTAACGTGATTGGTCATTGACTCCCATTTGGGGCATGAGTTAAATAGTCCACTAGAATTAAACAGGACAATTGGAGATGTTATGGATATTATGTTTTATTCCACAATACAGTGTTTCTCCTTCAACCCAAAGTGATTTGTCGCCAGAGGTTCCTGTCTAAAGTATCTTCTTCCCTCAAATGTCTAGCATCCATACTTATCCTCACTCCATTTATCCAACGTTCTCTAAGGTCTGCCTCTTCCACTCCTTGCATTAGTTTTCAAATCAAGCATCTTCTTTGATATTCTCTCTTCTTCCATTCTTATGAGGTGTCCATGTTATTTCAAACGTTTTTCTTCCATTTTTTCTAATATGTTTTATTTTAAACTCGACTCATTGGCACTATCAAACCGCCCATGAACGCTCTGTAATGAGATGGGAGGTGGATATTTTGAGAACTTGATGTGACTGTGACAGTATTGTCAAGTATTGAGTTTTCAAATCCAACTAACGGAACTCTTGAGAAGTTAGCTACTCATAGTGTGAAAACGCACAATTTCCAGACATTGGTACCTTAATAAGAAATGATCAACATATCTCAATATACCACCTCACCTCCGTTATCGGTGTTTTTGTGCAACACCCTGTATATATCATAGACATGTTCAGTATCTACTAGCTTAGTATCGACGAAGATATGCAAAAAAAATATTTTCATGAGAATATCCTTAATAACTTAATTCTTTCAATACTAATAAAATTCGTTGTTAAAGCCATTGAGGTGGAAAGTCATAAAATAAAATAAATTAAAATATACCTTCTTAGGTAAGATCCGTCGTCCTCAACTTATAAAATACGTATTCTTTATGCCTGTAGACCTTTCAGAACATCCGTTCCATCTTCAGCAGGTCCTTCTTCGCTGCAATATCTAATATGATGGTTGATGCTGCTGGTCCTAATGTGGTGTTATCGTATTCTTTATGCCTGTAGGCCTTTCAGAACATCCGTTCCATCTTCAGCAGGTCCTTCTTCGCTACAATATCTAATATGATGGTTGATGCTGCTGGTCCTAATGTGGTGTTGTCGTATTCTTTACGCCTGTAGGCCTTTCAGAACATCCGTTCCATCTTCAGCAGGTCCTTCTTCGCTACAATATTTAATATGATGGTTGATGCTGCTGGTCCTAATGTGGTGTTGTCGTGACCAGCAGCATCAACCATCATATTAGATGTTGTAGCGAAGAGGGACCTGCTGAAGATGAAACGGATGTTCTGAGAGCATGTTAATAGGAAAGTGGTGCCAATAATTACATGGAGGCCATGAAAGCCTGTAGCTATGAAAAATGTTGAGCCATAAACTGAGTCTGCAATTGTAAATGGGGCCTCAAGGTATTCAAAAGCTTGAAGAGCTGTAAAGTATAGACCTAAAATAACTGTAAGGAAGAGACCTTGTAGAGATTGATTATAATTATTTTCTTAGGGGTAGGAAACTACTAGAACTTAAGACTTAAAGAAGCTTCTCTATTTATAACTTTGAAGGTTATTAGTTTAATTTAACTTAAAATCTTTCCTGTGAAAGTTAAATTAAGTTTAATAGATACTAATAACCAGTGTTCTCAAAATTAATCCTAGAGTTGAGAAGGCTGAAATTAAAATAATAATGGAATCTGATTTCTTTTTATTTGTGGTTGAGACTCAACTTGAATCTACAGGCATAAGGAATACATATTTTATAAGTTGAGGACGACGGATCTTACCTAAGAAGGTACATTTTAACTTATTTTATTTTATTAATTCTTTCAGATTTCGCTAAAATTGCAATAGCCTATGATGGATAGTGATAATGGAAGAGGAATGCTCGACGAAGAATCTGATGAAATGGGACGAGACTCTCACGAACGTTCCGTGAGTCTGCAGAATAAATGAGATGTCACCACTTAAGTGCTGCTCCTCTGAGAGCTTCTGCAGACATTCACTTTCGTACAGTCGGAGGAAGGGAAGCACTTAACTTTTCTTTGGAAAATTATCTTGTCATTTATGGAAAATAAAACAAGAGAGTTCTTAATAGCATTACGCTAAAAGTAATGTTATGTTCAGTTATGAGGAAATATAAAAATCTAATTTACTTTCCAGATCCCAGATCATGTTCATTCAGTTAATCGAAGCGGTCAGAGGACGACGGGTACAAGTGACAAAAAAATAGTTTCGAGAAATTAAGTTTAAAGATCAGTGAGAATATAAAATTCAAGGAACATCTGACAAGTTTCATAAATTGTGTTTGTGTTCCTTATATATTAATCCATTTATCATAAGTAATGCCACGAGTGATTTCCAAATTATCGATAAATTGACGACTCACGAAGTGAGGAGTGAATTTATCTAGAGAATTTGGAAATCAAGAGTGGCATTTGTTAGGACTATTTAATGAATAAAATTAAGCTGTTTGCTCACAAATCATTGTTTTATTTTAAAATATTTATATATTTAATGTAAACGGCGATGTTTGAAAACAAATCAGAAATGAGAGGTTATGTTCATTCACTGCTGCTTGATCATATTATTTATTGCCAAATAATATCGCAATATTGTAAGAGTGCACCCAAATGGAGAAATAATGAAATACATCAAACTATATAGCATAATCAACATTACGGGTTATTCATTTAATTTTTTAGTAAAGAGCTGAGTAAAATCAACGAATATTTTCATTATTTGCTATATTTTCTTTATCACAAAAGCAGGAGCTGATAAAGAGAAATCGATAAAGAGCGAGGTGAAATATGACTGTCATTGGTTGTAAAACAAAATTCATTGAAACGTGATTGGTCATTGACTAGCATTTGTTGCATGAGTTAAATAGTCACGTAAAATTAGTTAGAAACATTTAAAAATACAATGCTCTAAGCTTGAGTCCACCTAGCTGTTGGAAGCCAAGGAGTGCAACTACAGACGTACCCCTTGTCCTCCAAGTAGAAGAGCTGTTTCTCCGAGTGATTTTCTAAGACTCCACTGTATGTCAGAATCTGTTAAACTCACGCATATATTTCTTGGGCACCAAACAGTTTGTCATATTAGCTAACCATTCCTGCACTTACTCATTTTTTTAAAATGCACTTATACCCCTCGTCCTCTGACCGCCTCATATATTAATGTGATTGTTGTTCATATGCTAGCTATTGAAAATATTGACTAATCCAGCCCGTGTCAATTTGAACCAATCACGGTTGAGTGTCACTAATATATTGTCGAAACAAAATTGTCAGACATAATGAGCAATTGTTTGGAAATTATCGAACCTAACACAAATGTTTCTGATTTGTGAGCTAGAGAATACAAAAGGACGTTTTACCAAAACATTGTTATACAATATATTCATATTCAATTAAATGTCGTAGGTCTAATATTATATAAAATACCTAACTTAATTTGCATTTTATTAATATTCTTTATTAGAGTCGTTCACTAATAATTACTTTTTGTAATGCGTTGTCTATAATATTTTACCTACGTTCAGAGTATTTTAGTATATTTAATGAAATTTATTTATTGCGGAAACGATATGTTTAGGGAAAGAATAATGTGGGCTTTGGAGAAAAAAAACACGATAAATCAACAAACATTGTTGTTATATTCTGCAATTTTGGGCGCTAGTTTCATATGTTAATTTAAAGTAAAAAAAAAAAAAGAGCGGAGAAGGCGATTTTCACGGTTCATAAGTATACATTTTAAAAGCAGCCCAAGATGCAATTAGCAATATATATCCAGAAAAGTTTATTTATGTAGTTACACGAAATCATCATTAAAGTGTATTTTACGTTTTGTTGAACCTGCATTTTATGTTTTGATAGCGTGTTTTGTTAGAATATAGTATACGTTTTGTGCCTTAGTTAACTACGAACTAAAGCGTCATTGATTGCTATAATAGTAGATGAAGAGTATTTTAATTTCATTCACTAAATAGTCTTCTAAAATACATGAATTTTCATGCACAACTCGCCCCTGCCGGTCGTGAATTATCGACAAGATGAAAATCTTATAGTATTGTCCTTGACTATTTAACTCATGCCCCAAATGGGAGTCAATGACCAATCACATTTCAATGATTTCTATTTTACAACCAATCAGAGTCGTGTTTCACCAAATATTTATCAGTGTTATAATTACCATATTAAAGAAAGCTCCTCCTTACAATATTGCGTTCCTTTGGCAATAAATAGTATGATCTGGTTGCAGTGATAAACAAAAGAAGCAGTAGAAGCGTACCTATCGTTTCTCATTTGTTTTCAAACATCGCCGTTTACATTAAATATATAACTATTTTAAAATAACTATAGTTAAATAATGATTTGTGAGTAAACAGCTTAATGTTATTCGTTAAATAGTCCTAACAAATGCCACTCTTGATTTCCAAATTCTCTAGATAAATTCACTCCTCACTTCGTGAGTCGTGAATTTATCGATAATTTGGAAATCACTCGTGGCATTACTTATGATAATATATCAGTTATTGGTTTTATTGGCTAATTTTAAATGTATTGCTTCTAGGTTAAAAACACATAATATAACAGAAAGAATTGAAAAATTGGGGATAGAGAAACAACGTCAGTTGTACCAATCTGCTGATTAATAATAATAATAATAATAATAATAATAATAATAATAATAATAATAATAATGTTCAAAATTGAAAATAATAATACATAAAGTCATACGAGAAAAAAGAATATTAAGTATTCAATAGTTGTTGTTGTCTAATGTGCTGGATCTAACAATGAAGTCATTAGCAATCTTGGTCTCCAATACTTTGAGGTCTTAGAATCTTCATGTTTGACAGCGATACAATTGTTCAGATGACCCTCGTCCATTTATTCGTCTGTGTGATTGCATAAAATACATTTCGGTGAAGGCAGAACATTGATTTTGTGAAGGTGTTTTGCCTGACAGTCGTGGCCCGTTGTCATCCTAAAATGTGCTACTTCTGTTTTTTCTTGGTATGTTCGGTATATCAATGTGTTTTATTAGGCATTCCCATTGTTTGTTTCTGGCCACTGTTTGAAGTCGGTAGCATGTACGACGAACAGAAGGAGAAAAGTTACCCAGAAAAAATATTGGAATGAAGGAAGAAAGGAAGACCTCGAAATTTATGGATGCAAGAAATGAGAACATGAAGACTGAAGAATATGGAGTGGATGGATAGGGACGAATGAAAAAGGAAAATGAAACTTTAGGCACAGAAATATGTGTAAACATTGAAAATCTGTATACAAATATAATAATAAATGAATCGGTTCATGTGCAAGATATATTTATAATTAATATATTGTGTTCTGAACTTGACATTAAAATGTGTAGGCATAGTGTTTATAGATTTTTATAAGAATGGAAGAAAGCATCGATACTAAGATATTCATGTTGATTGCAGAAGGAAAACAAGCTTAAGAATTGCACATGAAAGTTGGTGCAATTAATTGAATGTACTAGAGGTAGACTTCTATTACAGCAATGAAATTGAGCAAGTTCTTAGCAAAATGCCGCGAGCTCGATTCCCGGCTTAAGAGATTATTTTTTGTAAAGGGATCCTACAGTATCAGACCCTTGTCTACATCTTTCCCGTATGTGTGTGAAATAAAATGGTAGAAAAGTAAACAAAATATCCAGGAAATTAAAAAGAAATACAAGAATGATTGGATTCACGTTTTTTGGCAGCGGCAAGATTCCACAAAGAATTTTTTTTTGTCCAATTGCACCAACTTGTCTTTTATGACAATTCTGGGTTTTTCCCCTGGCATTGGAGGTATTCTAATCCATTTCTTAGGTTGGGGCACCTGGAAGGAGGGGTTACCGCGATGATATGATGGGTGATAAATGATAACGAAGCGACAGGGAGCTCCTTAATCTAAATTCCAGACTATGAGCAATCACAAGAATAACTCCCTTTAAGGAAAAATTCCTGTGGTCTGACCGGAAATCAAATCCGGGACCTCATTAACTGTAGTCAGACACGCTGACCACATGAGGCTGGTCCCATAAATAATATAGAGCCGATAAAAGTAGTATTAAAGTTTAGAAACTAAATTATTCGTAATGAAAAATACAATGTACCAAGAATAATCTTACAATATTTAGAACATTATTATGTTTACGTTCACCGCTGTGGTCTCGAGGTAGCGTACTGCCTTTTCACGCAGCGGGCCCAAGTTCGATTCCCGGTCGGGACAGGCTTCTGGGTGAGGTTTTTTCGGGATTTTTCCTCACCTGTAAGACAAATGTCAGGAAGCCTAGGGCCCAACGGTCCCCGAAAATCATCCTTATCATTATCATCATCATCCTTCACTGGTGTGGAAAACAACGGGAAGCTCCACACCTAATTCCCTAGTAAAGCTGCAAAGCATAGCATGAAGATGCTAGACTGGCTGCATAATCAACTTTTATAAGATTCATGATGTGTTCTGTTGAGGTATTATTCAAAATTAAAATATAAAATTATGGAATATTCATCTGAAAGGTCCGTCTCCTCAATTAAGTTGAAGAGACGGACATTTCAGGTGAATATTCCATAATTTTATATTTTAATTTTGAATAATACCTCAACGGAACACATCATGAATCTTATAGCATGATGAAAATGCTATGATTGCAGTGAAAGGCCTGCCCTCGGGCAGAATTACTATAGACCAGAGTTATGTATACTTCTGCTATAGGCTGACATTCAGATTTTTAGAATCAGTAAAACCAGGGAGAGCTAAAAGGCGAACTGGCTTCTTGTTTTCTCTCTCGACCCCTGTCATAGGTTCTGTTCGTAAAGTGTTTCAAGTACAACCAGGAAGTATCAGGTCGCAGTGGGATATCAGATCATTAAATAAAGTTAAATATTTTAGTTCTTTTGTTAAGGCGTGTCATTGTTGTATCTTCTTGGAAGTTAAAAAACTAAAATAACAGTACGCGAGTGTTTTTGTGCGCATTCCTAAAGAACAATTGTCAGCGAAAGGAAAATCAAAGGTCGACAGCCTCTTTTAACAAGTCTTTTAGTCTTATAGTAATCTGGAAACTTATGGGGGCCGAGTTTCGTGTTTCATTTGATCAGAATACCTTATTTGTACTTCCTCTTCTTGTTAGGACTTCCGTTCCTCTTGAAGGTCGTCGACTCACAAGTGTTCAATTGTTTGTTTCAGGTGGACGGTGGCTGCATGCCTGGTCTCAGTGCCACCCTCACCATTCTCTCCCTCGCCGCAAACCTTGGCAACGTTCTGCGTCTTCCCCGAGTTGTCTACCTTAGTGGTGGTGGTAAGTAAAGTATTTTAATTTATATAGAAAGCTTTTAATAAAAAGAACTAACGTTAAATTAATGCATTTGCTATTCTGTGTCACCAGTCAATATTCGATCGGAGAACAAGTGATGTTTAGCGTTGTTGGCCAATGTGATAACACATGTCCCCGCTAGAGCCAATTGCCAACATGTTCGCTCACATAAAGAATGTTCTATCCAAAGAGTCTACCTACATTAGTGGGCAAGTTAGGGTGAGAAAATGGGCAAATTAGTGTTAGATGGGCAAGTTAGTGTTAGTTTGGGGAAGTTAGAGTGAGAAAATGGGTGCGTTGGTACGCCAGATTAGTTTAGTGTTCACTTGTTTAACGCGTTTTTGTGATAAGTTAGCTACACTGTTTGAGCAATGACTAGTACACATTTTACATTGCAAATTTGCTGATTTAGGTTAGTTTGAGCTCACTTCTCACTTTATTTTTAGGCGTTTTTCACATTTTTTTAATGAACATATATAGGACTATATACAAAAATATATCCAAAAGGTAGTGTTAATATACATTATATGAAACAAATCACTGAATTTTAAATGAACTGAACTTTATTTGAAACAACATAAAATAATAAATACACACTTGCCGTAATTTTATGATTAATTGGTGTCACGGCCTGCTGTAGTCTCAACTAATAAATATAATAAACTCAAATATTTCCGACAACGATATTATTCATTATTATTCATTATTTTGAAAACACCATCACGCAAAAAATAATGTACATGCACGTTTGTGAAGTGTTTTACAGAATCTAGCTATCGCTCGGGTTTTAAACATTTCCTCGTTTCTATAAATACCACTTCCCAACCTCGCATCGAAATATACTATTTCATCTCACCTCATAAAGTTCCGTATTTTTAGGGTACCGGTTTCAAAGGCCTTTACCGCAATGGATATATTATGGTACATTTAAATGATGGAATGCCGTATTCAGTAAAGGAATTTGTAGAGGATTGTAAGGTAAAATTCCTGTTGGAGGTCAACGAGATCCAATATCAATAGTAGGTGAGAGGCTTCTATGGAAAAAGGCTCAGAAAAATGAGATGAAGAAAAATACTTCTGAGGTAATAAAGAGAAATATTCTTCAACGTAACTCTTTTATAACAAACTTAGTGTGGAGCCGTTGATAAGTGACTTCTCGTACAATATCTCGTCACCATTGAATTATCATTAGTAATATAATTGTTATGAGGTCAAATAGTCCCCCATTCGGTTCTCCTGGCGGGGACTGCTTCAGGGAACCCATGCCAAAGAATATAATTGTTATGTGTTTTGGTTGACGATGGAGTTTGAAACAGATACCGTGACACGGAACTTTGAGGTTAAAAAAAAGTTATCTGACTCATTAATTGGAGTTCAGACTGACGATGGAGGCAAATGTCTTTGAAACCGGTTTCTTGAAAACAAGAAACTTTGTGATGAGAAACATTAATTAGTATTATTGTTTGGCTGACGTTGTAGGCGAAGACCTTTGAAACCGGTATCATGAAAACGTGGAACTTTGTGAGATGAGATGGAAAAACATTTATCTGACTCAATTTATAAATTGTAAATTACAATTTATAAATTGTAGTGTTACTTCGACTCCAACTGAGTCGGATTTTAGCTGACGATGGAGGCGTAGGACTTCGAAACCGGTACTGTGAAACCGCAAATTTATAAGATGAGATGAAAAAACATATTATCTAACTCAATTATAAAAAAAGGCCAGTGCTCAGGATAGGAACTCATACAGCATCATGAGAAATTGGGTAGCTAAGATAATTACCAGGTCCAAGTTGAGAAAACCGGCTTCAATGGCTAGGGGACTTGACATGCTGACCATGCTCCTATTCTAGTTGCAAGATCGTCCGCCTCTATGATTAACCCATTCGCTTCAGGTTTAAAAGGCCAATGATTTTTTTTTTCAAAACCTGGATTTAAGTTACCATAAATTATATTGTCTATATTCAGACATTCAAAACAAACAAAAGACAACGGTACTTGAGATCTCAATAAGGGCGAAGGCAAAAACACATTCGTCTACTATTCATAAATGTTAACAAAATATTACCCTGCCAAGGGATGTACAAAATATTGCAAAATATGTAACAGCTGAGTCTAGCAATTGTATCTCGTCTTCTGAGTTGAAGGCTATTTAACTGCCGGCGAGTTTACCTCGTCTTTTGAGGCGAATGGGTTAACATATGTGGATGTGAGGCCAATAGCCAGCTGGTGACAAAATAACCTTATAGGCATGTCACACCATAGAGTATTTTAATGTTATCGTGTTGTCCAAATTATGTATTTAAAAATAAACGTGCATATGTGAATACTTTACAACATGTGACGCGAAAAAAGTTTCTATATTCCAATCATTCACCATGTACGCGCCAACAGACGCGAAGCGGTTTACACTATGGAATCACGAAATGTAGCCAACATATGTATACACGATATTTTAACTTGCGTTTGCCAACGAACCTAAAAGCTAACCTAACTTAATTTAAGTAGGCCTACTCTAACCTGTGAAAGACAAACCTAAAAGCTAACCTAACGCGATTTAAGTACCCTAACCTGTGAAAGAATGCACTCTGATTTTATTTGGTGTAAATTAATTAGTACAGATTCTATGTTGGTTGCACTGGGACACAGAATATTTGTTAAAATAATATGGCTGCCACGTCTTCATGTAGTTTAATATCATGAAAAAAAAATTAAAATAATCGTTAGAAAACATGTGAAAATCATTGTAAATGGTGGGAAATAATTTTAAAAATGAAACCCTAAGAATAAAATTTGACAGGAGTTTATGAAGGAATTATAAAAGTAATGTCACAGGTTGTAAAGTTTAGCCTTGTTTATTTTATATTACTGAAGTGCCAGGTAATGAATAAGAATGTTATTTAACTCACAAGGAACTGTCGACCATTACATGCCAAAACTATTTTGATTTCCTGAGTAGTATTGTGATGTACTGCAAGACATTGAAACCGAAATCAGAATCCAGCAATGGCAAACCACTGTACAGATCTGATGGACTCCCTGCATGAATAAGAGTGGAGTGGAGTGAGACAGGACACGGCATGGACAGCAGGGAGTGAGGGTTATCCAATCTACCAATTCAGCAGTTGTATTACTTCCCTATAGCTTAAATGAGAGATTTGGCGCGTGATTTTAATGCAGTTAAAAAGGGCATATAATTTTGGACATAGACTTTGTACATCACAACGCTTCTCTGGAAGAAATTTCATGGTAGATTTCGGAATGTAATGGTTGAGAGTTCCCTTGTCGGAAGATCTAGATGAAGGCTGAATAAAGTTGTCTTAATCTTGTTTTTATTTGCAGGTACCTTCTTAGTGGTTTACATATGTATAAGTATTGTGTTTGGTATTCCTCTCGTCTTCCTTGAAATTGGACTGGGTCAATTCTGTCAGGAAGGCACAACGAAACTGTGGAGAGCTGTTCCTCTATTCAAAGGTTTGTATTTTCAGTAGAATTATTGCATCTTTAATCTAAAATATTTCACATGTCCTACGTATAAATACAAAAAAGAAAAAAATCATATTTTAAAAAAATGAATTTATATTGCTATAGATTCCAATGAATCAGAATCACTTTACTGACTGTTGGCTAGAAGTATAAGGGAACAAATTATTATATTCTACTCTAATCTAAATGCAAAATATTAATTTTATTGTATTAATTCCAAGAAGGAGGGAAAATTTTCTTTAGGATCGTAACAGGCCTTGGCCTAATACTTGGAAGGAAGAAGAAGAAGAAGAATTCCAAGAAGTTTCTTATATTAAATGTATGTGGCATTTTAAACTTTGATTTTTGTAATATTCACACCCCAGAAGAACTATCACTAAGACTGTTTTACCTCTTCCAAGCTAAGTTCCAGTTCCAAGATGTATGACTGCATTTTAATTGTTGGAATAATGGTTTTACCTTTAAGCATATAAGAACATGTAGTTTGCTCTTTAAACAGTCAAAATAAAGGAAATAATATATATATATATATATATATATATAAATAAAACAACTAGAAACCCTGGTCACGCGTTGCTGTGGCTAAGGTATACGTTAAAAATATAAATTAAGTTGCTGTCTTTCAGCCAGATTACTTAAAACTAATACTTACACACGAAATTAATAATATTGAAAATAAAATAAACACTGAACACATTTAAACTATGAAATAATCAATATTTGTAATTCAATTGAAATTAGCGGTTGCAACAAAAAGCACAGCCATCTGGATCTCTCTTTATTAAATAATAAACCAATGACCTTACCAAATTACCTTACACCGCTATCTGTTAGAATCGTATGGAACTCACAGATAATTACACTGCCATCTGTTAGAATCATATGGAACTCACAGATAACTCTTTGTTAAATAATAAACAAATAATTTGCAATAAAAAATAATGCGACTATAAATTTAGTTATGAACTACCCTAAGTCTCAAGTTGTATCAAACTGCACACAGTGTGCAAAATTTTATTAAAATTGGTTCAGTAGTTTAGGATTCCATCGCGGGCAAACAATGTGACATGAAATTTATATATATATATATATATATATATATATATATGCATTATCTAGCACATGTCTATGTAAGTTATATGGGAGATTTTAAAGTAAAAGTGATCCCACAACAGACCCGGAGGCCCTTGGGGTAGTACTAGACAATCGGCACTTTATGTCAGCCGGGTTGTCAGCCCTGCGTAAAATATGTAATTACAATTTTAATAGAGTAAATAATTAAGAAATTTATTATCTAATTCTTACACTTGAGAAATGCAGAATACATTATACTTTAATTTGTTCCAAATGACTGCTTCTCATCATCGTCATCAAGGATTAAGCCCAATGGCCTGTTCCAATCTCATTATAGGTCGAATTGGTCCTTCCATCTCTTCAATGGTCTTCCCAACAATCTTCTCCCTTTTGGTTTATAATTATACATTCTTCTTGGTGTGCACTGTTCATTCATTTGTAATACAAGCTAAAGTTTAGCTTTGCTAACTTGCTGATTGGTTGGAGGTGAGAGGAAACTAAGAATAGTCCACAATGTGGGAGATGTTTGCCAGAAGGTTGACATTGACCAAGAAGTCTGCAACGGTCTACGAGGCAACGTGATACCAGGGGATCATCACAACGGCTCCAGTGGAGGTAGCAGCAACCCTCTCTAAAGGGGTTAATACTTAGAGGAGCATGGATAGACGCTCTGAGACAGCATCCTTACCCTGCACAGAGCTCGTAACGTGGTCAGGGGACATTTATTACTACTGATTCATCTCTAAGCTGCTTCTCCTATACAAATTTAAAGCATCTAAAAAGAAAAACCTTTGAAAAGTGGAAAGAAACAAATTATTTTCAATATTTTCAAACAATTTAATGAAAATTATCCAACATTAGCCATTTAGGATGTGAAAATAACAGAAGAATTTACAGCTAAATCAGCATGGAGCATAAACTCTGCTCTTAATGAAATTGTAAATAGAGGATATCTATTGACATCATGAAAAAAATCATCCGATTAGGAAGGTACATATATAATTTTTTGTAATAAATAAATAACAAATGGAAGTTCCTAATTATAGATACATCTTACCTTGTATACAATCTTATTTCCCATAAAATACGATGTCGCCTAAGAACAGTGTTTCTATTGATGGCAGTTCTGTACAAAATTCAGTCATATGGCAAGTAAAAGTAGCATCATGGTTCCCCCAATAGATGGTGTCTGCTAAGTAACATCGTAAACAAACTTATTTACAGTAAAACTGAAACTTAGTTTGGAATTAGTATAGTATAAACTATGTATAAAAATTGTGAGTTTTTAAACTAAACTTAATCTAAGTAGGCGAATATGATATTGATGGCCAGATGGTGTTTAGGGACTGTTTGGGCCTTAAAACTTTCTTCACATTTAACTTACAGGCAAGGTAAAACCCCGAAAAAATCTCACCCAGGAAACCCGGACCCGCTGCATGACAAGACAGCGGTGGACACTTCCTTGAAATATTAAATATAAAGTTTTTTTTTTTCATAAATAATGCCACGAGTGATTTCCAATTTATCTAGAGAATTTGGAAATCAAGAGTGGCATTTGTTAGGACTATTTAATGAATAAAATTAAGCTGTTTACTCACAAACCATTATTTCAATATAGTTATTTTTAAATATATATATATTTAATGTAAACGGTGATGTTTGAAAACAATTGAGAAACGTTATGTTTAATTTGTTTATCACTACAATCAGATCATATTATTTATTGCCAAAGGATCGCAATATTGTAAGAATGCACCCTAGTGGAGAAAAAATGAAACATATCAAACTGTTTATTAATTAATTTCTGATGTCCTATGATGTAAATATGTCAATTATATTTTTCTAGAATGTTATTACCTGGGAAAAAATGTGTTTAAGAAAGTGCAAACAGTGGTTTCTTTTTTTTTTGTGATATAATCAATTGCTACAAATGTTTTTATATTATCTCCCGCAACCATGATAAGCTTACATTAATGCACTATATATACAATCTGGTAGCCACATGTAGTCACTGCTATGACTTATTCAGAATGTTAAAAAGGAGCAGCTTGATTTTACAGTGATAAAATTAACTCAGGGATCCTCATCTAGGGGATATGTGGATGGCGACCACAAGGTGCCCAAGCTGTGCAAAACATTTCTTCCACTTACTTGCGTTTCGCACTCTTTTAACTTTACTATCTAACCTCTCTTGGTTAACTCTTGTTTTTTTGACGCCGACGCTATTAGGGCATCCGAGGGCTAGGGAGTCTTTCCTTTCTTCCATTTCTTCTTTCCTTTATTTTCTTTTCTTCTCCAGAAAAGCCTGACCAGAGGCTATAAGATGGCAGCCCCATCACTGGTCTTGCCTTCCTTTGGCCAGCAACCAATTGAAGGGACTATTATTATGTTTCAAGTCTTATACAAGAATTTCCCTCAAACGCTGGAGGGAAAATTTTCTATAGGATCATAACAGGCCTTGGCCTAATACTTGGAAGGAAGAAGAAGAAGAAATTAAACTGATGAAATTGAGGTGAAAAATGACTGTGATTGGTTGTAAATAAAAAAATCATTGAAATGTGATTGGTCATTGACTCCCATTTGAGGCATGAGTTAAATAGTCAACACAAAAATAACACCTAATTTAGATTTTTGTAATAATTTTACTTATATTTTAAATGGGGCTGACCTCCATCTTTCAATAAATGTGGAGTTTGGGTCTCCATGCCACACTGTAGTCCACTCCTACTATCAAATGAGAATGTGGTTTCAGAGTGGAAGTAATAATCAAGTTGTAGTATACTGTATATATGTATCCTGCTTGGTATCAAGTGTATGAGTAAAATGAATAACAAACAGCTGTTATCTTATCTTAATGAGGTTGTTGTGAAAACCAAGAACTGGTTTACTTCCCCAAACTAGATTTACCTATATATATATATATATATATATATATATATATACAGGGTGATTCAAAATTGACTTTACAACTTTACAAGCTTATAGAAGTTTATTTAGAAGACCTACAGAATTGGTTTTAGGGTCGAATGTTTGGACGCATTAGACAGTAAAATGCCTTCTCTGCTGAGCAAGTTGTATGCTAATACGATTTTGCTTACTCAGAAATCTGTTCATGCGATAATAATTGGTTAAATTTGTAAGCTACCTGCGGAGGTAGCTTAAATGAGCAACTCAAATTAAAATCCCGAAGGGAACCGACGGGAACCGATGGTAATCGATGTACTTTGCTGCTTTATCCAACATTTATCCAAGATGTCGGACCTTGAAGACTTCGATCATGTTTTCGGTATACACGGAGAAGAGGAATTTGATAGAGTCTACCAAAGAATCCAACATTTATCCAAGATGTCGGACCTTGAAGACTTCGATCATGTTTTCGGTATACACGGAGAAGAGGAATTTGATAGAGTCTACCAAAGAAGAACAGGAGAATCGGCGTAATATTGCGTGTCGCAGACGTGTTTGTATACGGTATTATTTGCGGGATGCAAGCATAAATGCATTCCTCTATAGCAGACGAAAATAACGGAAGTGGTTTTATCGCTGAGAATTCTGGGTAATTCGTTGCCAATATTACGAAAACGTCGACTCTCGTGCATGACCGATAAGTCGGCCGTTAATTCGTTCTCAGCAATTGCTCACGGTGAATCAGCTCACTAGTGATTGGAAGTAATTTGAGTAGAGAGTAATGTTCTAACATACGACCCTTAATGTCATATGATAGCACAACTCATCAAGTTTTCACCAACATAGTTTTATAATACCTAGTTCTCTCACCGCGTGCGCTAGGGCTCCGAGCAAAGCTATCCCTCACTTGTTCAACCACAGCTTCAGCCGTACGTGGACGGCCAGTATGCTTGGAATGACTAACAGAACAGCGAGTCCTAACAAATGTTTGGTGCCAAGAATAAATTGTTGGCCTGTTAGGAGGATCCTTACCATACTGGGTACAAAATCTACGCTGAACAATTGTCGCAGATTTAGTTTCTTCGAACAAAAACACAGAACGAGCCGCTCGGCACCTGTGAAAGCAGCCATTTTGATATGAACTACGTTAGCACACGCGGTGAGAGAACTAGGTACTACAAAACTATGTCGGTGAAAACTTGATGAGTTGTGCTATCATATGACATTAAAACCAATTCTGTAGGTCTTCTAAATAAATTTCTATAAGCTTGTAAAGTTGTAAAGTCAATTTTGAATCACCCTGTATATTTATACTACACTGGTCAACAGTGGTTTTGTTGCCCTTGATATAAGATTCATTTCGGATATATTTATGCTCACAATTCATGAAACTATCAATGATTTTGGAAGATTTGCTCTGTTTTTCTTTCAATCCTTATTTTCATTTTACACCACAAAAATCAGAAAATATGAAAAAAACCAGATATATTTATAATGTCAATTGTTTTTTGAAAAATTAGTATAGACTGACGTAAATATAAAGAAAAATGTCGAAAACCCATGTTATACTTCAGTGAAATGTCTTTTATAAGATTTTCTTCTATAATTTTTTAGAGGACAATCTCTTTTTATAGACCAGCAGTAAACTGCCATCATGTGACGGTCCCATCTCCCTGATACCTTTACTCCAATATTTTTAGATCCTGGTGAAAGTGTTCTCCATGTTCCTTACTATAATTTCCTAAATTATCTGGAAATCTATCCAGGTGACTGTGGAGAAAGTGTAACTTTATACTCATATTTGCTCCTAGAATCTTGAAGCTTATCAACATGTTTTGCACAATTTCTTTATAGTTTGGTGCTTTATAGTTACCCAAGAAATTTTCTACTACCAATACTAAACCCTTCCAAGCTTCACTTTCCAGAACAGTCATAACTTTGATAAAATTTGCATCTTTCATCAATTGCTGAATTTGAGGACCATCAAATATTCCACCTTTTAGTTTTTCCATCCTGAGCTTAAGAAATTTTCTACAAATGTATTTGAAACATTCTCCTTCCTTGTCCAATGCTTTGACGAATTGTTTTATCATATCCAGATGCACGTCATGATTACCGGTACTTTAATTTTCCTATGAAAAAATATGTTCTAAGTTATATTTGAAGAGAAAAATTTTCGCCTAGACCGGGACTCGAACCCGGGACCCTTGGCTTTCCGGGCCAAGTGCTCTACCAACTGAGCTACCGAGGCGAGTTACGATCTAGACGCAAATTTTTCTCTTATGTATGTTGTAATTTCTCTTCAAATATAATTTATCCTTCTATGAGAAGTGTTAAATTAATAATAAAATCGTCAATAGAAGCCCTACTGGCTATAAAGTAATGTTAAATTCCCAATAAATGTCTTCTTAACTAAGAAGCCGCCATTTGCAAAGATAGAAGCTATGGTTTCAAGCATTTGGCGCGAGGGAATTACAACGTACATAAGAGAAAAATTTGCATCTAGATCGTAACTCGCCTCGGTAGCTCAGTTGGTAGAGCACTTGGCCCGGAAAGCCAAGGGTCCCGGGTTCGAGTCCCGGTCTAGGCGAAAATTTTTCTCTTCAAATATAATTTATCCTTCTATGAGAAGTGTTAAATTAATAATAAAATCGTCAATAGAAGCCCTACTGGCTATAAAGTAGTGTTAAATTCCCAATAAATGTCTTCTTAACTAAGAAGCCGCCATTTGCAAAGATAGAAGCTGTGGTTTCAAGCATTTGGCGCGAGGGAATTACAACGTACATAAGAGAAAAATTTCCGTCTAGATCGTAACTCGCCTCGGTAGCTCAGTTGGTAGAGCACTTGGCCCGGAAAGTCAAGGGTCCCGGGTTCGAGTCCCGGTCTAGGCGAAAATTTTTCTCTTCAAATATAATTTATCCTTCTATGAGAAGTGTTAAATTAATAATAAAATCGTCAATAGAAGCCCTACTGGCTATAAAGTAGTGTTAAATTCCCAATAAATGTCTTCTTAACTAAGAAGCCGCCATTTGCAAAGATAGAAGCTATGGTTTCAAGCATTTGGCGCGAGGGAATTACAACGTACATAAGAGAAAAATTTGCGTCTAGATCGTAACTCGCCTCGGTAGCTCAGTTGGTAGAGCACTTGGCCCGGAAAGCCAAGGGTCCCGGGTTCGAGTCCCGGTCTAGGCGAAAATTTTTCTCTTCAAATATAATTTATCCTTCTATGCTAAGTGTTAAATTAGTAATAAAATCGTCCCATGTTCTAAGTTCTTTATTTTTCTTCTTGTTTTTTAAAATGTTGATTTTTTCCCAAACCATAAGTTCTTTTAGTTTTTTTTCTTTTTTGTTAATTCGCCTGGCTTTTTGTAGTTCAATGAGATGTTTTCAAGACGCAGCATGATCAGCTACTGCTGACTTTTCCACTATCACCACATTTTTTGTTTGACATTTCTAAGATGATCTTTCACTTTCACCCTTTTTTCAAATTTCTTTTTGTTTTTCCTATGGAGATTTTGTCAGCGATCTCCGCATTTGATCTGATAAATTCCTGATTTGTGTTACTTCTTCTTCATTTTTTTTTCATTCTTCCATACTGCCTACTGCACTATATTTCAAATATAATATTAAATGTAAAACTCCTGAATAAATACAGTAAAGTTTTTAACTAAATTCACATAAAGAGTATCTCTATGCCTCTTCTGAGCTAAGTTATAGTTGTAATGTAAACAAACCAGATGTATGACTGCATTTTCATTGGTCAAGTAATGATTTTATCTTTAAGCTTGTAAAAAATGTAGTTCACTCTCCAACACCCAAAATAAAGGAAATAAAATACAGGACTATTCAGAAAGAAAGGAACAGATTTCAAACATTTATTTCTTCCAAACTACAGAAAATAGAAACACAATTCCAATGTTCCTGAAAAGAGAAAAGTTTAAATTTCACTATTTTATGCATTCAATATGAGCACCATGTATTATACGACAAATATCAAAATGGTGGCTCATTTCTTGCCATGACAAAACACCACAATTGGGGACCATCCCCATCACAACCCCCATATTAGAATATTGTAGCGAAGAAGGACCTGCTGAAGATGGAATGGATGTTCTGAAAGGCCTACAGGCATAAAGAATACATATTTTATAAGTTGAGGACGACGGACCTTACCTATGAAGGTATATTTTAACTTATTTTATGACTTTCCACCTCGACGGTTTTAACAATGAATTGTATTAGTATTGATCATTAATTTTCCTAAAAAGTTAGTTAGACTTATACGAATGTGTCTAAATGGCACAAAGAGTAGGGTGCAAACAGTTTTCAGACACTTTTGAAATCCAGAATGGGTTGAAGCAAGGAGATGCACTATCTCCTCTACTATTTAATTTTGTACTAGAGCATGCCATTAAATCTTTAGAGAATGAGGAAGGCTTACAACTGAATGGTATTAATAAGCTGTTAGTTTATGCTGATGATGTAGTACTACTGGCCGATAGCGAGGAGATACTAAAGAACAACATGCACACACTATTGAGTAGTACTAAGAAATTAGGACTGGAAGTAAATATCAATAAAACTAAATATATGGTCACAAGTAAAAATTCATTATATAATGGAAATGGACAGCTAATGACAAATGAGGGAAATTTTGAGGAAGTGGCTGAATTCAAATACCTAGGAACAATAATCACAAATAGGAATGAGATGCACAAAGAAATTAAACATAGGCTCAATTCTGGAAATGCGTGCTATTATGCATTGCAGAGACTCTTGATGTCCCAACTCCTTTCAAAAAACGTTAAACTGAAAATATATAAAACTATTATTCTACCAGTTATATTATATGGGTGCGAAACATGGACTCTTACTTTAAGAGAGGAAAGGAGTATTTGAGAATAAAGTACTTAGGAAAATTTTTGAACCAAAGAGAGATGAACAGACAGGTGAATGGAGAAGACTACATAACAACGAACTACATGGTCTTTATAGGAAGCCAGATATAATAACAATTAAGTCACGTAGAATGCATTGGGCAGGACATGTTGCACGTATGGGAAATGAAAGACTTGCATGGAAGCTTCTTGTAGGAAAGCCAGAGGGAAAACACCCAGTTGGTAGACCAAGAATGAGGTGGGAGAATAACATTAACTATGATTTGAGGGAAGTAGATTATACAGGGAATGATTGGAAATCATTAGCTCAGGATAGGGATGTATGGAGAGCTTATGTCCGTGCGGCCATGAACCTACGGGTTTGATAGTGCCAGTGAGTAAGTAAGTATTGATCATTAATTTAGACGTATGGTATGCTTTGTTACAGGTATTGGATATGTTAAAGTAGTAGCATCAGCACTTGTTTCTATCTACTATCCAGTACTGATGGCGTTGTCCCTGTTCTACATGATCTGGACTGCCAAAGGTCCATTACCATTTGAAGAGTGTACACAAGATTTTGAAAATTTGGTAAGTCCTCATAATAGTTAAAGAGAATAAAAATTAGTATATTGACTTAGGGTCGCATGTTTGGACACATTAGACAGTAAAATGCCTTCTCTGCTGAGCAAGTTGTATGCTAATACGATTTTGCTTACTCAGAAATCTGTTCATGCGATAATAATTGGTTAAATTTGTAAGCTACCTGCGGAGGTAGCTTAAATGAGCAACTCAAATTAAAATCCCGAAGGGAACCGAACAGGAACCGATGGTAATCGATGTACTTTGCTGCTTTATCCAACATTTATCCAAGATGTCGGACCTTGAAGACTTCGATCATGTTTTCGGTATACACGGAGAAGAGGAATTTGATAGAGTCTACCAAAGAATTCAACTGGAAGAACAGGAGAATCAGGGTAATATTGCATGTCGCAGACGTGTTTGTATACGGTATTATTTGCGGGATGCAAGCATAAATGCATTCCTCTATAGCAGACGAAAATAACGGAAGTGGTTTTATCGCTGAGAATTCTGGGTAATTCGTTGCCAATATTACGAAAACGTCGACTCTCGTGCATGACCGATAAGTCGGCCGTTAATTCGTTCTCAGCAATTGCTCACGGTGAATCAGCTCACTAGTGATTGGAAGTAATTTGAGTAGAGAGTAATGTTCTAACATACGACCCTAAGGCTTTCACAGCCGGAGTTACTATGATGATCTTGCAGAAGATTTCCGGGCTGTTGGCCGTGGTCTTGAGGCCACAAGACCACGGTCAACAGCCCGGAAATCTTCTGCAAGATCATCATAATAAATATTAGGTTTCCTCATCTAGGGGATATGTGGATGGCGACCACAAGGTGCCTAAGCTGAGCAAAACATTTCTTTCACTTACTTGTATTTTGCACTCTTTTAACTTTACTATCTAACCTCTCTTGGTTAACTCTTGTTTTTTCTACTCCGACGCTATTAGGGCATCCGAGGGCTATGGAGTCTTTCCTTTCTTCCATTTCTTCTTTCCTTTATTTTCTTTTCTTCTCTAGAAAAGCCTGACAAGAGGCTATAAGGCTGGTCTTGCCTTCCTTTGGCCAGCAACCAATCAAAGGGACTATTATTATGCTTTCAAGTCTTATACGAGAATTTCCCGGAAGGATCAAACTAAATTTTCCATAGGATCGTAACAGGCCTTGGTCTAATACTTGGAAAGAAGAAGAAGGAATTCACACTATGAGGTATATTCATTTAGAGTGAAAGAACATCTCAGGAATGTCAAGAAAGGTGAAGTAGAAAAATCTGCAGTGGCTGCCCATGCATGGTCTGAAAAACATCTTATCGAGAAAGAAGCTAAATTATTAAAACAAATGAACTTACTGTTTGGGAAAAGATCTACAGTCAAAAGAACAAAAAGAAGAAATTAATGAACTTTGAAATTCCTGGTGAGAATGACCTGGTTTCGAGGTTTTTTTAGTCAGCCAATGGAAGGAGCGAAGGACGGCTCTTCAAGACGACAGAACAACGGTCGTGACAATACTGAGGATGGAACAGAAATTATGTTCCGAAACTAGTTTATAGTCAAAAAGAAGAACATCATAATAAATATTAGGTTTATGGCTAACTGAGTTTAGATGTTTTGAGGCTGGAATTTCAAAACAAATTCGTAAAACACTCTGATTTTTCAATATCATATAAAAACAATATTTTGTTGAATTTAATTGTCTTCTATATAAATAAAAATGTAAATGTAAAATTGTAGACTTTCACGGCAAAATCAAAGGGAGTTTGATTAGTTTCACCTAAACAAGAAGTAAATCATACTAAAGCTAGAGTCATAGTTAAAAAAATAAATCATAAATAATCCTGAAATACATTAAATATTATCAAGTTATAACTACCTACTAAAAAAATGAAAGATAATAAGATTAATGCTATTTTTCTCTTCAAATATAATCTATCTTTCATTGAGAAATGTTAAATCAATAATAAAAACAAGATTAATGCTATTTGAAGAGAAAAAATTTTCGCCTAGACCGGGACTCGAACCCGGGACCCTTGACTTTCCGGGCCAAGTGCTCTACCAACTGAGCTACCGAGGCGAGTTACGATCTAGACGCAAATTTTTCTCTTATGTACGTTGTAATTCCCTCGTGCCAAATGCTTGAAACCATAGCTTCTATCTTTGCAAATGGCGGCTTCTTAGTTAAGAAGACATTTATTGGGAATTTAACACTACTTTATAGCCAGTAGGGCTTCTATTGACGATTTTATTATTAATTTAACACTTCTCATAGAAGTGGGAATTACAACGTACATAAGAGAAAACTTTGCGTCTAGATCGTAACTCGCCTCGGTAGCTCAGTTGGTAGAGCACTTGGCCCGGAAAGCCAAGGGTCCCGGGTTCGAGTCCCGGTCTAGGTGAAAATTTTTTCTCTTCAAATATAATTTATCCTTCTATGAGAAGTGTTAAATTAACAATAAAATCGTCAAGATTAATGCTGTTTTGATTCACATATTTTATGTCTTTTGGGCTAAATGGCTGGTTTTATTAATACTCAACGTTTTGTCTACTACTGCGGTAGACATCCTCAGGATATTCTGCGTGCTCTTTGACCTCCTAACTCTTCAAATGTCGGCTGCAGACTGGCTGTGTGCTGGAAATCGTGTCCTTATATATATAGTTGAGTATTGTACGGTAATTTTTTTATATGGTCCATTACTTTGGAGCTGTTTTTTTGATTGGTTGTCACTGGTGTAAGTCATAGGTTTTATTCTCGTGTTATATAATGCCGGAATCCAAATTTTATTAATCTTCATAGTTTCTTCTTTCTTGTTAAAGGAATTTTTGTGTTTGTAAATTTCAATAGCCTCTCTGTGAAGTTTGGTGTAGTAATGTTGTATTTTGGACAAAACTTGTGTTTCTTCAAATTTTATGGCATGTTCTTTGGACACGATTTCCAATGCACAGCCAGTATGCAGCCGACATTTGAAGAATTAGGAGGTCAAAGAGCACACATAATCTCCTGAGGATGTCTACCACAGTAGTAGATGAAACATTGAGTGTTAATAAAACCAGACTACGTCCATATAGCCCGGAAGACATCAAATACATGAATCAAAAATGTAAATATTCACAAAGGTTCTCAAGCCTTTGGTGCTCTTGGGAATTGAAATGTGTAAGGGAAAAATTTGAGTTTAGATTGGAGGCATCGAATAGCTCAGTGGCAGAGCATTAGTGCATAAATCTACAGGTCCAGGGTTCAAACCCTGATCTAGGCATATATTTTTCTAAGAATTAAATTAATATTTTTTAATACCTCATCTCATATCCTTTATTCTTCTAGACTGCAGTTTCAGAGCTATATCTCCATCAGTAGCCTCTCGTTGACTGGTGTTATGTTGTTTCTTGGCGGTTTTCTTCTTCCTTCTATTGGTGGACTGATGAACTTCTGGATCGAATCAAAATTTGCAAGAATTTCGAACTTCATGAGTTTTTCTTTCTTGATTTTTTGGATGTGGATTTTTTCCCAAACCAAAAAATTCACATCCACAAAAGACAACAAAGAAAAACTCATGAATTTCGAAATTCCCGCAGATTTTGATTTCATCCAGAAGTTCATTGGTCCACCAATAGAAGGAAGAAGATAACTGTCAAGAAACGACATAACACTGGTCAATGAGAGGCTACTGATGATGAAGATATAGCTCTGAAACTGCAGTCTAGAAGAATAAAGGATATGAGTCGAGGTATTAAAAATATTAATTTAATTCTTAAATTAAACCTCATAGTGATTTTTTCCTGTGAAAGTTAAATATATTTTTTCTCTTCAAATATAATTTGTCCTTTTGTTAGAAATCTACAATCTATAATAAAAACATTGAAAGAAGGAAAAATAAATGACATGACACATATAATTAAGTTTTTAGATGTCTTTACAAAGTTTAGATTTTAATATAACTAAAAGAATAGCTATAAATTCCATTTTGATAGAAGAGGAAATATTTGTTCCACTTTATTTCAATTCCCTTCTTATATCAAAATTCTTTTATACTATCATTCCATTCTTTAATTATTTGAAAGAATTTTACAGGGAAATTCTGTGAAATTTAGTAAAGGAAAATTTCCTTGAATACAAAAATAAGCATTGAGGTATAAAGTTAGAAGTAATCAACTTTAATTTTATAAGATCTAAACTTGCTGTTATTTTTTAAATACCGGTATGTAATTTAATGCAGGAAATGTTATTTCAGTACAGCCAAGAAAATATACCAGAAATATGTGTTAAACTCTTGTGTCTGAAAATAGTATTTTTCATAGGCATTTATTACAATTATTTCTATAAAACTTTTATACTGGTATAAAAACATAGCATTGGTCAACAGTGGTTTTATTCCCCTTGATATGAGATTAATTTCGGATATATTTATGCTCACAATTCATGAAACTATCAATGATTTTGGAAGATTTGTTCTTGTTTTTTTTTAAATCTTTATTTTCATTTTACACTACAAAAAATTGGAAAATATGAGGAGAAAAAAAGATATGTTTATAATGTCAATTGTTTTTTGAAAAATGTGTATACACTGACGTAAATAGAAAGAAAAATGTTGAAAACCCATGTTATACTTGAGTGAAATGCCTTTTATATGATTTTCTTCTATAATTTTTTAGAGCACATTCTGCACTTTCATGAACATATTTGTAAACTGTGCACTTGAAAATATAGAAATTCACAGATATATCCAGGGCAATAAAAAAAAATTATTTTTTGTAGAGCTATGTAATTATTATATTTTAATGCCAGTATATATAATATAAACATTTGTTTATAAGAGCATTTCTAATTTTTCTTTCTTTTATTTTGTTTCAGACCAGTGAAGAGTGCTTGAAGTAAGTAGATGTATCAACTTTTATAAGATTCATGATGTGTTCCGTTGAGGTATTATTCAAAATTAATATAAAATTATGGAATATTCACCTGAAAGGTCCGTCTCCTCAACTTTTAATTAATCATTTAACTGTAGCGCTTTCGGGACTTGTCCCAGTTTTGAATCCAGCCGATGATGGGACAAGTCCCGAAAGCGCTACAGTTAAATGATTAATTAAGTTGAGGAGACGGACCTTTCAGGTGAATATTCCATAATTTTATATTAATTTTTAAGTAGATGTAATTTATTTAAATGGTTAAAATAAATTTAAATCTTTAGGTACAATTTCCGGTTCAGGCAGAAATTTTTCTCTTTACCATTGATTACAATAGCTTAGATGTAGGCCTATACGTTAATTTACTTTTTCAATCATAGTAACAGCTTTAGTTTCTTAATAATAATTTACTTAATTAATTTCCATTAAAAAAGTCTTCTTAAATAAAAAAGCCATCATTCACGTGTCAAACAATGGTTTGCAAGCCTTTGGTTCTCTCGGGATTGAAATGTATAAGAAAAAAAAATGTGTGTTTAGATTGGAGACCTTGGATAGCTCAGTAGCAGAACATTAGCATACGAAGCTATAAAGGTCCTGGGTTCAAACCCCATACTAGGCATATATTTTTCATAAGTAATGACACAAGTGATTTCCAATTTATCTAGAGAATTTTGAAATCAAGAGTGGGATTTGTTAGGACTATTTAACGAATAAAATTAAGCTCTTTACTCACAAATCATTGTTTAACTATACTTATTTTAAAATATTTATATATTTAATGTAAACTGCGATGTTTGAAAACAAATCAGAAATGTGAGGTTATGTTCATTCACTGCAACTAGATCATATTATTTATTGCCAAATAAGATCGCAATATTGTAAGAATGTATCCAAGTGGAGAAATAATGAAACATATCAAACTATATATCATAAACAATATTACGGGTTATTCATTTATTTTTTTAGTAAACAACTCAGTAAAATCAAGGAATCTTTTCATTATTTGCTATATTCAGTGTATTTGTTGGAGAAAAATAATGTTCTGTCCTGTTCAGAATATTAAAAAGGAGGAGCTTTCTTTACCACAAAAGCAGGAGCTGATAAAGAGAAATCAATAAAGAGCGAGGTGAAACACAACTGTCATTGGTTGTAAAAAAAATTCATTGAAACATGATTGGTCATTGACTAGCATTTGTGGCATGAGTTAAATAGTCTCTTTAAATACAATTACTTTTGTCTTTAAAAAAATTATTTATTAATCAAATTCTCAATCATATAATATCTATTCTGTGTGTCAAAGTTATTTTAATACTTACTTAACATTTATTAGTGATTATAATTTTGAGTCATTCGGAGAGACCCTCCATGTCCTTGTGTGGTCAAAACAGTATGTATAGTTAAAATCCCTCTCGACAGATCATGCCACTATAAGGCGCTGGTGGCATGTAACACATAAAATAACCTATAAGGCAAGAGGCTAAACTGTGTTAATGGAATGGAATAATTTTGTGTTTTATGGTTGGTTGATTGGTATCTAATGTTGACCAGTTGGCAGTGATGCTATTCACTCTATTATGCTCTAATATCTAGATGGAAGGTTCTAGATTGGAGATGGGATTGATAGAAAATATATTATCATGACTCATGCCATCATTAATATTAGGTAACGTGCAAGTAGTAAGGGAATGGAGAAGACTACATAACAGTAAACTATTGATCTTCATAGGAAACCAAATATAATAAGAACAGTTAAGTCTTGTAGGGTCGAATTTATAAACGCATTAGTCCGTAAAAGGCATTCTGCTGAGAAAGTTTTATCCTAATACATTTTGCTTACTCAGAAATCTATTCATGCGATAATAATTGTAAGCTATCTGATGAGGTAACTTAAGATCATAGCTCAAGATAGAAACTTATCGTGAGAATCCCGAAGGGGACCGATGGTAACCGATGTAGTTTGAAAACCTTTGCAGCTTTATCCAAGATGTCGGACCTTGAAGACTTTGATCATGTTTTCGGTATACGCGGAGAAGAGGAATTTGATAGAGTCTACCAAAGAATTCAACTGGAAGAACAGGAGAATCGGCGTAATATTGCACGATGCAGACGTCATTGTATACGGTATTATTTGCGGGAAGCAAGCGTAAATGCGTTCCTCTATAGCAGACGAAAATAGCGGAAGTGGCTTTATCGCTGAGAATTCTGGGTAATTCGTTGCCAATATTACGAAAACGTCAACTTTCATGTATGACTGGTAAGTCGGCCGTTAATTCGATCTCAGCAATTTCTCACGGTGAGTCAGCTCACCAGTGATTGGAAGTAATTTGAGTAGAGACTAATGTATTTGCATACGACCCTAAGTGTTTGATAGTGCAGTCAGTTAGTGAAAGGGCAAGTATCAAGTTGAATTATAGAAATGCTTGTAGAGATCATTCTGACCTGTAAAACAATCTGAAAGTTATTGTAGCAGATTTTCTTGAATGTTATAGTTGTAAATCTGATATGTAATTTATCCCAGTGATTCCCTGTTGCTAGTTCACCATTATAATTTTTAATTGATATATTTTATTTTTTATTACAGAGAAACATTCCTGAAATCTTTGAACGTTAATGCCATGTGGTTTGGAGTCAGTGTAGCTTTTCTCTTCCTACTTTGGGCTCTCCTCATGCTTTGGTAAGTTGTAGACCATAATCTTTATATATAAAAATTCTGCCTGTATTTGTTTGTGATCGCAAAACTCAAAAAGTAGTTGGTCAGTTATTATGAAAATTTGTACATGCATGCCTACAGTTTTTAAAAGTTTTTTAAAACAAAATGTTTAACCCTTAAATTCAAAACGTATGCTATAAGATATATCAATTTGTTTCATTCATTTAATAATTTTAATAAAAACAGATGAAAACTAATGAGAAGAGATTACCTACTGTTTTTAGAATTTCACACTTTACCTAATAATAACAGGTATGCACCATTTCATTTTCACTGCGGTCTGCCACATTTAAATAACTGGTATGATAAATAAGTGTCTTATTTTAAAATCATTAGGAAGTGACATTTTCCTAGATGTCAGTATGAGGTGGAACGCTGACCACGGACCACTTAAATGACATTATACGAAAACAAGTGTAACTAAATTAGTATGGTTCAAATTCTTCCCTGTAGGGGGAGAGCGCCTAAATCTCTTTTAAGGGAAACATGAGCTTACAAGATACAAGAAAGATGGAAGTAACATTATGAGGTTTAATTTGATATTTGAGTTCGTATTTTTTTAACATTCTTTCCTCATATGATTGTTTTGTCGGACATATATTTCAAAGCTGTTTGTGAAAATGCTGACGAAGGAGCTTTGAAACATATGTCCAATAAAACAATCATATGAGATAAGAATGTTAAATAAATCCGATTGAGGGTCTTTCCACTTTTCAGCAGTTGCCCTTTTACCAGCCGGCTGCTGGCCCTTCACATCCACATGTGTCAATCACAGAGGTAGATGATCAACAGCCAGTGTAGGGGTGACATGTGGTTAGCATGTCGAGTCCCCCAGCCATTATAGCTGGTTCCTCAACCTGGAGCCGCTACTTATTGTAGCTACCCAATTGCCTCACGATGCTGGGTGGGCACCGGTCCCATACTGGCCGAAATACCATGAGAAAATTTCTTCCCCCATGGCGACTCGAACCAGAGCAAGTCCCGTAGCTCTACGCCAAGGCTTCCTACCTTAACCGCTCGGCTACGGCGCGGGACGTTAAATAAATACAAACTCAAATATCAAGTATTTTGCTAATTTAAGGGTTAACCCAGTTGAGAAGAATGGCCCTTGCATGTTATTTAATTTAATGCTTTTATTATAAATTTGTCCACTGCTGTGGTCTCAAGGTAGCGTGCTGCCTTGTCACACAGCTGGTCGTTTGATCCCCAGTCGGGGCAGTTTTTCTGGGTGAGGTTTTATTGGGAATTTTACATTACATTTTAGAGTCAGTACGGCTTCTTTTAATGTTTTAATTATTCTTTTCATACATCTCAACGATGGAGAAATCATATTTGAAAAGAAAAATTATATCCTCGGACTGGGACTTTGTAGCATTTAGTGTGTGGGAATTAACAACGTATATAAGAGAAAAAGTCCCGCGCCATAGCCGAGCGGTTAAGGTAGGAAGCCTTGGCGCAGAGCTACGGGACTTGCGCTGGTTCGAGTCTCCATGGGGGAAGAAATTTTCTCATGGTATTTGTGGCCAGTATGGCGGTTTTTTTTTTTTTTTGGGGGCCCCCCACCCAGCATCGTGAGGCAATTGGGTAGCTACAATAAGTAGCGGCTCCAGGTTGAGGAACCAGCTATAATGGCTGGGGGACTCGACATGCTAACCACATGTCACCCCTGCACTGGTTGTTGATCATCTACCTCTGTGATTGACACATGTGGATGTGAAGGGCCAGCAGCCGGCTGGTAAAAGGGCAACCGCTGAAAAGTGGAAAGACCCTCAATCGGAATATAAGAGAAAAATCTTAGGAACATTTTTGGACCAAAGAGAGATGGACAGACAGGTGAATGGAGAAGACTGCATAACAGTGAATTACATGGTCTTTATAGGAAGCCAGATATAATGAGAACAGTTAAGTCTCATAGACTGCAATAGCCAGGACATGTGGCATGAATGGGGAATGAAAGACATGCATTGAAGATTCTTGTAGGAAAACCAGAGGGAAAATGCCCAGTTGGTAGACCAAGAATGAGGTGGGAGAATAACATTAACTATGATTTGAGGGAAGTAGATTATACAGGGGATGATTGGAAAACATTGGCTCAGGATAGGGATATATGGAGAGCTTATGTCCGTGTGGCCATGAACCTACAGTTTCGATAGTGCCAGTGAGTTAGTAAGTTAGTTATATAAGAGAAAAATTTGTATTTAGATTGAAGTTTTTTAGATAGCTCAGTTGGTAGAGCATTCACCTAGAGTGCAAAATGTCCTGGGTTCAAACCCCAGTCTGAGCATATAATTTTACTCTTAAATTATAATTTATTATGGTTCTGTTTATAACATTTATTATGAACAATTTTTCTAAATAAAGCTCTTTCTTTTTCAGTATCTTCAAGAGTGATAATTCATATAAGATAGCAGTATACTTCATCTTCTTTCCTATTTTAATATGTCTGATTGCTTTGTTCGTGGAATCCATTCTCAGTGATACATCAGTTCATGGATTAACGTCACTTGTAACATTTGATTGGAACAATCTTCTAGACCTCAAGGTAAGTAGTTTATTCTACAAGAAATTATGACATTTAAACATAATAAGAGAAATTATATTTGAAAAGAAAAATATACGCCTAGACTGGGGTTTGAACCCAGGACCTTTGACACTCTATGTCAATGCTCTATCCAAGTGAGCTACCTAGGCCTCCAATTTAAATGCATATTTTTCTCTTATATATGGTTAATTCCTAACCCCAAATGCTACGAGCCGTTGCTACGATTTTTGCAAATGGCGGCTTCTTTATTAAGAAGATTTTTAATTTGAATTTAAACATTACCGGTACTTATAAAGCCAGTAGTGCTTCTTTAGCATTTGGGGTTAGGAATTAATTATGTATAACAGAAAATTATGCATTTAGATTGGAGGCCTAGATAGCTCACTTGAATAGAGCATTGACATAGAGAGTCAAAGGCCCTGGGTTCAAACCCCAGTCTAGGCGTATATTTTTCTTTTCAAATATAATTTGTCCATCATTAAGATGTTTAAAAACAAATAATATTGGTTTCCTAGATGTCAGTATGAGGCTGAACGCTGACCACGGACCACTCAAATGACATCTATACAAAAACAAGTGTAACTAAATTAGTATGGTTCAAATTCTTCCCTGTAGGGGAGAGCGCCTAAAATCTCTGTAAAGGGAAAACATGGGCTTACAATACAATACAAAAACAAATAATATAAACATAATAAGAGAAACCCCAAAAATTACAAATTATTAATTTTATTTATATCAGTAAATTTAATGAAATAGAAAGATAAATAATCTTAATCTGAAGCATCTTATTTCATAAATATTTGCGTATCTTTTGACATGTTTCAATATGTTGTCCATACCATCGTCAGCTTTTCCAGTCTGTTGAATTTTATGTTGTTGGTCCTGGGTATCAACCCCCACACCATCTTTTGATTGACTGTAGAACTTGTAAATAAAAACTTTTTCCCTAGGAATTTCAAATTCATAACCCTGTTTTTATTCTTCTGGATGTAGACCTTTTCCCAAACTGTGAATTTGGTAGTGTTTTCTAGTTAGAAAAACCCGCAGTAGTTGCTCACGTCTGTTCAGAAAAACATAAAATCAATGTAAACACTAGATTATTAAAACAGTTAGAAAACACAAATGAACTCATCATATGAGGGAAAATCTACTTATGGAACAACAAGGACAGATTTATGAATTTTGAAAATCCTGGGGAGAGAAACCTAATTAGGAAATTATTTGGACCACAGAAAGAGGGAGCAGAAGTCAAAATCCAGGGCTGACAACTTGGGAAAAAGCAGTCTGTAACTGAGGCTAACATGCCTGGAAACATTGTCTAACAGAAAGAACGATATGATGTCCGATTGAGGGTCTTTCCACTTTTCAGCAGTTGCCCTTTTACCAGCCGGCTGCTGGCCCTTCACATCCACATGTGTCAATCACAGAGGTAGATGATCAACAGCCAGTGTAGGGGTGACATGTGGTTAGCATGTCGAGTCCCCCAGCCGTTATAGTTGGTTCCTCAACCTGGAGCCGCTACTTATTGTAGCTACCCAATTGCCTCACGATGCTGGGTGGGCACCGGTCCCATACTGGCCGAAATACCATGAGAAAATTTCTTCCCCCATGGACACTCGAACCAGCGCAAGTCCCGTAGCTCTGCGCCAAGGCTTCCTACCTTAACCGCTCGGCTACGGCGCAGGACCGATATGAGGTAAGAATTAAAAAGACCAAACTTATTATTATGATTGAACTTTTATAGGAATAAATCACTATGAGGTTTAATTTAAGATTAAATTAAAATGCTTCATACCTCTCTGCATATCCTGTCTTCTAAGTAGATCGCGATTTCAAAGCCTTGGCAACTTTCATCTTCAGTACTTTCATGTCAACTGATGTTATGTCGATCAGAAGAACTACTTCTTCTTCTTCCCTCTGTTGGTGGACCAATAAAACCTCCGGATCCAACTTCGAAATTCCTGCAGATTCTGACTGGATCCAGAAGTTTATCGGTCCACCAACAGAGGGAAGAAGTAGTAGTTTTTCTGGTCGACATAACATTAGTCGACAAGAAAATACTGAAGATGAAGCCAACAAGGCTTCGAAATCGCGATGTACTTAGAAGATTGGATATGAGGAGATGTATGAAACATTTTAATTTAATCTTTTATTATTATGAAATAAAAATCTTGAAAGTAAAGAGATGTATGTAGCAAACATTTATTTAGAAGGAAATAAAATTTACACTTCAGTAGGTAATTTATACAGGGTGTCCCAAAATTAGACCGACAAACTTTGGGAGCTGATAGATAACATTATTTTAAACACATCTTGTTAAGGAAGGTTTTTTGTTGCGGTACTTCGTTTAAGCGCTGGAATAGTTAATGTCATTACTGCCTCCCACCCACAAAGACATCGGTCATTTCTCTGATTTCACCAACTGCGCAGGTTATTCGTGCCCCAAGGTCCTCTTCATATTCAACAGGTGTTTCATACACGATAGTCTTCATGTGCCCACAAAAAGAAGTCAAGTGGAGTAAGGTCAGGGGAGCGTACCGGCCAGGCAATGGGTCCACCTCTGGGTATCCAGTGATTGCCGTATGTAGCCATAAGTTGACGATGTACTTCAGCACCAAAGTGAGCTGGTGCCCCATCATGTTGAAACCACACGTCCTGTCTGATATGAAGGAGAACTGTTTCCATTAGATCAGGCAAAACTTGTTGCAGAAATACTAAGTAATTGTAAGCATTGAGTAAGGCGGGCAAAATGTGTGGTCCTAATAAGAAGTTATCCACAATACCGGCCCACACATTAACACCAAATCTCAGTTGATGTGACCTCTGAAATGTTGCATGGAGATTTTCGAAGGCCCAAACATGTGAATTCTGACTGTTAAATAACTGCTCACATGTGAAACATGCTTCATCTGTAAACATGACATGGGATGCAAACAGTATATCATTTTCAATTTTGTCCAGATACCACTGACAAAATTGCTGTTGCAGAGGATAGTCTTGAGGCCTCATTGTGTGGACTTTTTCAAGATGAAAAGGGTGCAACAAAATTTCCTGCAGAATACTTTCCACAGTGCTATTATTTAGGTGCAGTTTTCGAGCAATGGCACAAGTACTGGCTGCAAGATTTGTTCTCAATGCACCGCAACACATCTTCCTTGTTCTCAGGAATCCGTACAGAATGTGGCCATCCTTGAACTTCTGCTCGTCTATCCAAGGAACTTCTTTCACATAGTCTACGTTCAATGCTGGCAAATGTAATGTGATGAGGAACTCTTCGGTTTCGGAACTGTTCTTGGTAAAGCCTTACAGCCGCATGGCCAGAACCAGTTTTTCCATGTCCGTCATCTCATTCCATGGGTACCTTTCCATGTTGTAAATAAAGTAGTATGCAGCAGCCATTCCATCAAACTAATGCACAATGTCAAGGAAACACAATGATGAGCTCAGGAAGTAAATATGCTAACCGAATTGAAGCATCTTTGTTTTGTTTCTTTCGTGTGTTTCCTTTAAAAGATACATACTGTACACAAATGTAATTTACATATCTAAAGCAACTGGGTGGGAGGCAGTAATGACATTAACTTGTCCAGCACTTAAACAAAGCACTGCAGCAAAAAACCTTCCTCAATAAAAAGTGTTTAAAATAATGCTATCTATCAGCAACTGGGTGGGAGGCAGTAATGACATTAACTTGTCCAGCGCTTAAACAAAGCACTGCAGCAAAAAACCTTCCTCAATAAAAAGTGTTTAAAATAATGCTATCTATCAGCAACTGGGTGGGAGGCAGTAATGACATTAACTTGTCCAGCGCTTAAACAAAGCACTGCAGCAAAAAACCTTCCTCAATAAAAAGTGTTTAAAATAATGCTATCTATCAGCAACTGGGTGGGAGGCAGTAATGACATTAACTTGTCCAGCGCTTAAACAAAGCACTGCAGCAAAAAAACCTTCCTCAATAAAAAGTGTTTAAAAAATAATGCTATCTATCAGCAACTGGGTGGGAGGCAGTAATGACATTAACTTGTCCAGCGCTTAAACAAAGCACTGCAGCAAAAAACCTTCCTCAATAAAAAGTGTTTAAAATAATGCTATCTATCAGCTCCCAAAGTTTGTCGGTCTAATTTTGGGACACCCAGTATAATTTTCCATAGCATTGTTTTTTTTCTCTTCATTGTAGACCTGGACTATGAAATTCTCACATACATCTGATGGTCTCCAGTTTTGTCACTTTAGTGAGTTAACTATTTCAACAATTCAGTCTGCTTTAAAAAAGTCACTTACATCTTCTTTCCTCTTATCCATTCAGTTATATTTTTATTATATTGCAACAACTATTATCAGTATTAAGTTATGTAGATAGGAAATAACACTATGATGTTTTTTTAATATTGTTTATTTTTTATTATTTCACTCACCTCATACTTCATAATTCATAGCAGACCCTGGGTTTCTTCACATCTTTTGTGACATTCTCAATGCTGCATCACGTTCACAACTGACGTCCAACGGCCTTCTTTCCTGCAGACTGACCTCCGCGCCATCTGGTGGCCGACCGAAGAATTTCCAAATCAGTCCTCTTTCTTTATAACCGGGTATTTCAAAATTCATAGTTGTATTTTCATTCTTGCATATGTAAATTTTTTCCCAAATTGTGAGTTCCTTCGGTTTTTCCAATTGTTTAAGTAATTTTGTTTTGGTTTCTATTCTATGTTTTTCTGACCAGGCATGTGCAGCTATTGCAGATTTTTCGGTTTCTCCATTTTTAACATTTCTGAGGTGTTCTTTTAATCTTGTATTTAGATTCCTTTTTGTTTTTCCTATGTATATCTTTTCACAATCTTTACAATTAATTTGATAAATTCCCGATTTTTTGCAGTCTTCAATCTTTTATCAAATTAATTGTAAAGATTGTGAAAAGATATACATAGGAAAAACAAAAAGGAATCTAAATACAAGATTAAAAGAACACCTCAGAAATGTTAAAAATGGAGAAACCGAAAAATCTGCAATAGCTGCACATGCCTGGTCAGAAAAACATAGAATAGAAACCAAAACAAAATTACTTAAACAATTGGAAAAACCGAAGGAACTCACAATTTGGGAAAAAATTTACATATGCAAGAATGAAAATACAACTATGAATTTTGAAATACCCGGTTATAAAGAAAGAGGACTGATTTGGAAATTCTTCGGTCGGCCACCAGATGGCGCGGAGGTCAGTCTGCAGGATAGAAGGCCGTTGGACGTCAGTTGTGAACGTGACGCAGCATTGAGAATGTCACAAAAGATGTGAAGAAACCCAGGGTCTGCTATGAATTATGAAGTATGAGGTGAGTGAAATAATAAAAAATAAACAATATTATCAGTATTGTTAGTACCATTATTACTTGTACTACCATATGATGAAGAATTGTTGAAGTTACAAAAAAAACACATTCTTTAGACTAGCTCACCAGCATTTCTTAATGTTAGAGGCAAACACTGAATGTAAAAATAAAAAGATTATAATAAACTGTAATTTATAGCAATGCCGTATCACATTTCAGCTATGGTATTTTGCAATTGTGCAGATGTTTTTCTCAACACAATTGGGATTTGGAAATATTGCAACTTGTGCAGGAAGACTGTATTCAAAAAACAATGCAATGTGGTAAGTATTGTATACCAAGCACCTTCAAAACCCAGTATTATGTTTAATGCTACATGTATAGTGAAACATTATACCATATTTAATATTAATATTTTGATCCTGGTATAGTCGATAGTTTTATCTTGATAGAACTGTTTTAACACATTGGTGACCGGCAGCTCAGCGTTGCACCCACCGCTGCTGGACCGGACATTTCTGTCAGTAGGGTGGACTTTTAAATTTTAAACCGCGCTAGCACAGTGTGGCTTTTACATCAATATATTTACAATCAATAACAATAATGCATAAGTAAATCTTTATTAGTGTTTTCACCAGACTTTCTAGTAGAAATTGAGAGTTTGATAGCGTTGGAAATATTTACCTTTATGTAAAGGCAAAGTGCAAAAGAGCATACGTAGCGAGTTTCTTTTCTTATGTTCACTAAAATCGCGGAAAAGTGTTGAGGGTATTTTTCTCTTTCCAATCACAGTTGGTGTTAATTTATTTTTCTTAATGTCTTAGCCTCCCTGGTGGGTCGTGAGGTGGTCTCCTAGAAGTGGTTTCTTTTCTCTCTGTCTTTCCTCGACTTCTCTGTCATCTGTTCCTAATTTCACGACTGCCAAACAAGAGGCTGTTTCAAGCAAAAAACTCCTGTTTGACATTTTGCTGTTAGGATTTTGAAATTTATGGACCCTGAAAGCATTAAAGAGTGTACAATTCCGAAGCCACAATACAACTTTCTAGCACCATTTCACTATTTTTCTAAGGATGGAGTAATATGATAGGTATTGGTCAACCCTGTCTACACCCTTACATACTTGTTATATTGAAGTATTCAATAGGGCATTTTTACAACTTTACTCCTCCAAATCTCGTGTTGCCTGATGCAATGTGCTAACCATTCTTACGTCCTTTTATCTTTCCATGTTTGTAGCAAAAGGTCCCCCTTACTACAAAAACACTTTCTCCTGGTTTGAGTTTATTTCCTGCTTCCACAAATGATTTTGGAAGCCCTCTGTTAATCTTTATTGCTTCAGAAGCTCTCGTCTTTCTTTCGAGCAAATTTTCAGCTATAGCCACACTATTATAATAATTATCCTGGTGGACATGATGCCACAGATATAAATTTGGCTCCAGAACGCAAAATAGAGTGTCTTTTAATTTTTCCGCTCTGCAAAATATATTTACAGGTTACATACGTATCCCGTAATCGCCTAACTACCCGCACTAAAATTCCATATTTCACCAGCCATCTGTCATAAAATTGTAAACAATTCTGTAAAGTTGGCAATTTCATAAAAGAGAAGAGAGGGGTACAAATACAACTAAAATTTATTTCACAATGAGAAGAAACAAAATTGAATGCCTCATTCAAAAGCGAAGAGGCAAGGAAGCCATAGAAAACGTAAAAACGGAAATCTCCGTGACCGGTCGTCTAGCGCTGGCCATTTAAATACGGAGATCTCCGTGGCCCGTCACCAATGTGTTAAAGAGAAGAAAGAATATTCTCTATCTCCTTCTAACTAAAGCTTTACTGTCTATAAATGTACATAATGTTGATTCCGTTTAACTCTTCTTGTTTAAGATGCCTCTAGATGGCATTAGTGGAACGAATGTTCATTACTCTCTCGTGCACTTGAATTGTATTAATATAGAGAAAAATCTGTGAATAAATCAGAAGCCTAATAGCTCAAATGGAAGAGCACTGGTGTATAGAAGCAGAGACATTGTGTTCAAATCCTGATTTAAATGTATATTTTTCTCTTCAAATTTAAATTATCTAACCTCCAAGCCAATGGTTATAGAACTCTCTGGTAACCATATAACCAAATTTTTTGTAGGGAAGATGTATTGAAGAAAATTTAGGAATTCTATAAATCCTATAATATGACATTTAGGGTCGTATGTTAGAACATTACTCTCTACTCAAATTACTTCCAATCACTAGTGAGCTGATTCACCGTGAGCAATTGCTGAGAACGAATTAACGGCCGACTTATCGGTCATGCATGAGAGTCGACGTTTTCGTAATATTGGCAACGAATTACCCAGAATTCTCAGCGATAAAACCACTTCCGTTATTTTCGTCTGCTATAGAGGAATGCATTTATGCTTGCATCCCGCAAATAATACCGTATACAAACACGTCTGCGACACGCAATATTATGCCGATTCTCCTGTTCTTCCAGTTGAATTCTTTGGTAGACTCTATCAAATTCCTCTTCTCCGTGTATACCGAAAACATGATCGAAGTCTTCAAGGTCCGACATCTTGGATAAATGTTGGATAAAGCAGCAAAGTACATCGATTACCATCGGTTCCCTTCGGGATTTTAATTTGAGTTGCTCATTTAAGCTACCTCTGCAGGTAGCTTACAAATTTAACCAATTATTATCGCATGAACAGATTTCTGAGTAAGCAAAATCTTATTAGCATACAACTTGCTCAGCAGAGAAGGCATTTTACTGTCTAATACGTCCAAACATGCGACCCTTAGGGTCGAATGTTTGAATGCATTAGACAGTAAAAGGCGTTCTCTGCTGATAAAATTTTATTCAAACACATTTTTCTTACTCAGAAATCTATTCACGCGGTAATAATTGTAAAGCTACCTGACGAGGTACCTTAAGATCGTAGCTCCAAGATATAAACTTATGTGAAAATCCCGAAGGGAACCGATGGTAACCGATGTAGTTTGAAACTTATCCAAGATGTCGGACCTTGAAGACTTCGATCATGTTTTTGGTATACGCGGAGAAGAGGAATTTGATAGAGTCTACCAAAGAATTCAACTGGAAGAACAGGGGAATCGGCGTAATATTGCACGTCGCAGACATGTTTGTATACGGTATTATTTGCGGGATGCAAGCATAAATGGATTCCTCTATAGCAGACGAAAATAACAGAAGTGGTTTTAATGCTGAGAATTCTGGGTAATTCGTTGCCAATATTACAAAAACGTCAACATTCATGCATGACCGGTTAAGGCGGCCGTTAATTCGATCTCAGCTCACCAGTGATTGGAAGTAATTTGAGTAGAGAGTAATGTATTTGCATACGACCCTTAAATTTATGTTTCTCTTTTAATGGAATTATTCTTTAGAATATCATAAATAAATATATTCTTACAAAACAATGCACACACAATGGTTCATGACTGCTAAAAAGTGTATATCGTCTGTCAGCAATCAAAATCTCATAATTCTATAATTGAAAAAAGAAAAAAAAAATTCATGAGAAAGAAGAAACCTTGTAACTGGTTGATTCTTAAGTCAAAATATATTATTTTTAAAATTTGTTTCTGAAAAGTGTTAGTACGCCGGAGATGTAAGTTCTTGGGTCTGAAATTAGAGCAGATAAAACCTTGCTATTTCTGGTAAAAAATTAAACCTCATAGTGATTAATTCCTGTAACAGTGTAACATGTTATTCCTGCCTACCAGAGATGGCACAGTTTTTGAGCCTGAGGTTAATAGCTGAGGAAATGCATTGTTTTTATAATTGTTAATAGATGGCAGCAAAATTCCAGATTTTACTCTTGAATGTTTTTGCAAGGTTTTGATCACTGGCCGACAATATAGTAATGATTATGGAGGAAAATTGGCATAAGAATGCCATGCAATTTGATACAACTGTCATGATTACAGTAAAAAAATGGAGATTAGTTGTTACCACTGCCACATATCTTCTAGATTTTTTTTCCACTCAAAGACTTCAACGTGTTCATAATTCTTGCGCACGTTTCATTTTTTGTGGTATTCGCAAATTTGACCATGTTACACCGTCCCTGGAACAATTATCGTGGCTTTGTCTAAGAGATCGTAGAACTGTCCATTCCCTATCCCTTCTCTATAAAATACTTCACACATCATCGCCTAATTATTTATCACGCCGCTTCATCAGACTATCCGACACACATAATCTTGACACTCGATCCCATCAGCACATTGTCCTTTATATCCCTCCTCATCACACTGTATATTATTCATTATCTTTTACGGTGTCACTTACCAAAACATGGAATTCCCTTCGGCCCTATGTCAGAGACTGTCAAACTATAACATCCTTCAAAAACAAACTAAAGAATTATTTAATAACAAACTAACTTATACACCTCACTGATAGTATTCTTTTAGCAATATTAATATATTTAATTATTTATGTAAATAATATTAAGAATAACAAATATTTTTATTTGTTTTGTTTAAAATATTGTATAATCGTAAAATTAGTTTTCTATATCTCATTATTTTCCTGTTTTTTATATACACTAGACAGGGACAATTTAATATGTCTTGCTTGTATACATTTTATTATTAGTTTTAGTCTTAATTTTAACTAATATTAACTGGTTGCATTATAGATCGTAATATGTATATTAGATATTATCTTTTGATCAAATTTTTACTTAGTTTTTAATATTAGAGTTAATTAAGATTGTTATATTCTTATGTAATATATGTTTGTCCTGGTGAGTGGAAGAGAAGGCCACATGGCCTTAACTCCACCAGGCTAAATAAATCTAAATCTAAATCTATTTCTCACATCATATTTTTGTTTCAGGACTGCAGTATTATACATGATATCAAATCTTGTCATAGGGGTTCTTGTAGTGTGCTTGGTATATCAATGGATTGGCAGACATTCACCGACTGTAACAATACCAGAAACTTTTGTATTCACTGTAACTTATGATGCAGCTGTAAATTATGCAGGAGATCTTAAGCAGTTATGGCCAATTCTTATGTTCCTCGTCATTATCTGCACAGGATTTGCTGCTATGGTAAGCATTTCAATATGAAGGTCACTGAGGAAAATCAACAAATGTCAAAATCCCATAAGGGTTATAAACCAAAACAAATTAAATTCTAGGATTTTGAGTCTGTTTATCTTACCTCAATATTACAGCATCAATATAAAATTAGAGCAGAGTTTGGTTCACAAATACCTGCTTACATTTAAATGTCATGTTCTTGTTTTTTAGTTGGCTCTGCTTTACACTATCCTGGTTGCCATAACGCTAGAAATTAACAAAAGGTGCAGCTGGTGGGTCATTGCAGGATGTATATGCATTGTTGGATTTCTTGCTGGAATACTCTGCATTATACCAGTAAGTCCAAACTAGTCTTCTACATATTTCATTTATCAGGAAACAATGTCAATAGGTGATTTTTTCTGATCAAAAATTCAATAATATATTAATTATATTATTTTTAGTCTGAAAAAGAAGTCCAACTTTTAAAACATTTGGACAAACCTTTAGAATTGACAATTTGGGAGAAGATATATATTCAGAAGAACAAATTTAGATCCATGAATTTCGAGATTCCTGATAAACGTGACCTCATCTCAAAGTTCATCAAATCAACACGAGATGGCAACGTTACTGATATAGATTCCAACGAAAATCTGGTAGTTATATTGTCGGTTGAAAATGAGAGATATATTTCTCTTGAAAACTAGTTCCCGTGTTTAAAGAAACATAAAATATGAGGTAAGATGTAAAAGATGACTCATTAATTTACCTGATTACTTGTTTAGCTTTCAGACGGTTTCAGGGTAGATGTACATATTGATTTAAAAGATGGTATCTGTTGATTAATATTTTTTTTTATTCAATGTCACCACGTCATTTTTCAACACTCTGGTATTCTCTCCTGTCATGGCATTATTGTAACCCACTTACAAGGTTTGGGCACCTGGAAGGCGAAGTTATGCTGCCCTGATGATTATGATGATAATGGTAATGATGTGCCAGAAGAGGCCTTAATCCTAAACATAATGAATATGTTAGTGATGATAAGGATGGCCAGATGATGTTCGGAGACCACTTGGGCCTTAAAGTTTCCTGACATTTGTCTTACAGGTGAAGGAAACCCCCCCCCCAAAAAAAAAACCATCACCCAGGAAACTTGTCAACTAGGGATCGAACCCGGACCCGCTGCATGATCCCGTGACAATACAATAATTTCATATTTATTTTCTAAAATCCTGGCCAGAATCATCATAAAATCAAAAAAAGTGTTTTTGTATTTATGTAACGGAATTTTTTAACACGATTTTCACCCACTTAGAGACATTGGACCGACTTGAAACTTTGTATACTTGTAAAGATCCCGTGACAATACAATAATTTCATATTTATTTTCTAAAATCCTGGCCAGAATCATCATAAAATCAAAAAAAGTGTTTTTGTATTTATGTAACGGAATCTTTGAACACGATTTTCACCCATTTAGAAGCATTGGATCGACTTGCAACTTTGTATACTTGTAAAGGACCCATGACACTAAAATAATTTCATATTTTATTTCTAAATTCCTGGCCAGAATCATCAGAAAATCAAAAATATTAAAACTGGTATAATAGGTTACGGACTTGTCGACTTTTTAGTCAATCGTTGTCAGAGCTCAGTTGGTAGAGCGGTGAACTAGTGGTATATAATTTTAGTAATCCATAGGTCGCTGGTTCGAATCCGGCTGGGGAGGATTTTTTTTTTAGAAGAGTAATAATTTTAGCTCATATTACAATAGTATGGAATTTAAAGATATTTACATTCTTATCTTATTCTGTAAAATATTAAAACTAAAAAATAAAAAAATAAATAATAGTTTTAAAAAACTAAAACAGCACGCTTTATTAGAAAACCGAACTCAAAAATGAAAAATAATTTTAATTTCCAACACGCTTGGGATAAATTTAAAGTGGTCAACAAAAATATCTTCTCCAACACATATAGAATATAACTAGAATTATTATCAACAAAAAGAAAATAATTTTACCATCAAAAGCGTGGGGTGCCTTTTATGATTTTTACATGTTCTTCTTAGAGACTTTACTTTTACCAATATCTGTTTATTATCAAATATATTAATTGATATAGAGCACCCCACGCTTTTGATGGTAAAATTATTTTCTTTTTGTTGATAATTCTAGTTATATTCTATATGTGTTGGAGAAGATATTTTTGTTGACCACTTTAAATTTATCCCAAGCGTGTTGGAAATTAAAATTATTTTTCATTTTTGAGTTCGGTTTTCTAATAAAGCGTGCTGTTTTAGTTTTTTAAAACTATTATTTATTTTTTTATTTTTTCAATTAGTCTTATTATCTATTATTTTTACACGCTTTATATTAGCTTGACCTGTATCTATCTATCTATCATCTATCTATGTCACTGAATCTTTGAACACGACTTTCACCCACTTAAAATAATTAGATCGACTTGAAATTTTGTATACTTGTAAAGGACCCGTGACAATACAATAATTTCATATTTATTTTCTAAAATCCTGGCCAGAATCATCAGAAAATAAAAAAAAGTGTCTTTGTATTTATGTAACGGAATCTTTGAACACGATTTTCACCCACTTAGAGACATTGGATCGACTTGAAACTTTGTATACTTGTAAAGGACCCGTGACAATACAATAATTTCATATTTATTTTCTAAAATCCTGGCCAGAATCATCAGAAAATAAAAAAAAGTGTCTTTGTATTTATGTAACGGAATCTTTGAACACGATTTTCACCCACTTAGAAACATTGGATCGACTTGAAACTTTGTATACTTGTAAAGGACCCGTGACAATACAATAATTTCATATTTTGTTTCTAAAATCCTGGCCAGAATCATCAGAAAATAAAAAAAAAAAATTAAAACTGGTATAATAGGTTGCGGACTTGTCGACTTTTTAGTCAATCGTTGTAAGAGCTCAGTTGGTAGAGCAGTGGACTAGTGGTATATAATTTCAGTAATCCATAGGTCGCTGGTTCAAATCCGGCTGGGGAGGATTTTTTTTTAGAAGAGTAATACTTTTAGCTCATACTACAATAGTATTGAATTTAAAGATATTTACATTTTTATCTTATTCTGTAAAATATTAAAACTAAAAAATAAAAAGTAAATAATAGTTTAAAAAACTAAAACAGCACGCTTTATTAGAAAACCGAACTCAAAAATGAAAAATAATTTTAATTTCCAACACGCTTGGGATAAATTTAAAGTGGTCAACAAAAAAATCATCTCCAACACATCTAGAATAAAACTAGAGTTATCAACAAAAAGAAAATAATTTTACCATCAAAAGCGTGGGGTGCTTTTTTATGATTTTTACATTTTCTTCTTAGAGACTTTACTTTTACCAATATCTGTTTATTATCAAATATATTAATTGATATAGAGCACCCCACGCTTTTGATGGTAAAATTATTTTCTTTTTCTTGATAACTCTAGTTTTATTCTATATGTGTTGGAGATTATTCTTTTGTTGACCCCTTTAATTTAATCCCAAGCGTGTTGGTAATTAAAATTATTTTTCATTTTTTTAGTTCGGTTTTCTAATAAAGTGTGTTGTTTTAGTTTTTTAAAACTGTTATTTATTTATAAATGTTAATGAAATTGTTCTTACTCATTAATTACAGGAAAATATGGAGATTGTTCATATTTTGGATCACTATGTTATTGGAAGGATAGTCATAGATTCCACAGCTTTGGAACTGATAGCATTTGCATGGGTATATGGTGAGTTGATACAACAATGTTTATGTGAAATATCTTAAAACTTCAGCAAGTTTAGTACAGCATAATACTGATTTGCTTCATCTTCATTTCAGGAAGTTCTACATTGTACAATGATTTTGAATTTGTACTTGGACGACAGCTGAACCCTTTCTGGAAGTGTATATGGTTGATTACACCATTCTTGCTAATTGTAAGTATACATATACAGTATGTGTGTATGTGTGCGTGCGTGTACATGCTCATGAAAAGGAACACTTGACGGGTTTTGAATTAATGGCATTTTTATAATCCTTGTTATGTATTTTCAGTAATAAAAGTAAAAAAAAATCTGGTTACATAACATTTTTAAAGGCTGAAAAATGAAAACATTGATTTATGTAAAAATTCAATTTTACGATACAACTGTTTAAGAAATTGCTACGTACAAATATAAAGAACTACTAAACTATGAAATTTTTTTTTTCTCTTCAAATATACTAAACTGTTTTCATTATAAATTTAACATTTCTCTCTAAAGGACAAATTATATTTGAAGAGAAAAATATAATTGTCTTTCAGTGAGAAATATTACATTTATAATACAAACATCAAAAGAAGCTCTACTGGGTTTATAAAGTAATGTTAAAATTCCCATTAAACGTCTTACTAAATAAGAAGCCACATTTGTGTGTTGATCAATGGTTTGTAGCCTTTGGTGCACTCGGGAATTGAAATGTATAAGAGGGAAATTTGTGTTTAGATTGGAGACCTAGGATAGTTGTGGTCTCGAAATAATCACAATTTATTTAATTCTTAAGATAGTACATATGTTTAATTTAATTTCAGTTGGTTGAAATATGGTCAATTGTGTCACTGCCACGTACTGGACTGTCTGAAACTGCCAGTGATCCTGTATGGGTGTATTCTACAGGCTGGGTTCTATACTTATTAAGCTGGGTTATCGTCATATCTGCAGCAATACATCAAATTCATTCTCAAGTTGATTACAACTTGTCACAGGTAAACTCTACAACTTGTCACAGGTAAACTCAAAATACGAGTAATGTATGTAATAATGAAATGCATTAAGATTAAATTAAAATGTTTCATACCTCACCTCACATCCAGTCTTCTAATTATACTGCAGTTTCAAAGACTTGGCAGCTTCATCTTCAGTAATTTCTTGTCGGCCAATGTTATGTCAATCAGAACTACATCTTCTTCCCTCTGTTGGTGGATCCAGTCAGAATCCGCGGGAATTTCGAAGTTCATAAGTTTTTATTTCTTGTTTTTTTTTAATGTGGATTTTTTCCCAAAACTGTGAGTTCTTTTTGTTTTTCTATTTGTTTAATTAGACTGGCTTTTGATTCAATTAGATGTTTTTCAGGCCAAGCATGAGCAGCTACTGCTGACTTTTCCACTTCACCTTTTTGACATTTCTGAAATGTTCTTTCACCCTTATTGTCAAATTTCTTTTTGTTTTTTCTATGTAAATTTTGTCACAATCCCTGCAATTGATCTGATAAATTCCTGATTTTTTGGTTTTAATTATCCTATTTAGGCTGTATTCATTCTTCGGTGCCAATCTTATATTAAACTTTTTAAATTTAATCTTAATATATATATATATATATATATATATAGTCCTAATTATATTATTTTTGATCTGGACATCTTACCTCAATATTAATGTTGATTTGTTCTTGGACATGTTTCAAAACAATTCTGTTTTATCGTCAGCTTTCCCATTGAGGTAAGATGTCCAGATCAAAAATAATATAATTAAAATAACCTCAAAATATAACTTCCTGAAATTAAATATTATATATATAGTCCGTCACTGTAGTCTTGAGGTAGTATGCTGCTTTGTTACACAGCAGGTTTCGATCTTCAGTCGGGACAAGTTTCCTGGGTGAGGTTTTTTCGGGGTTCTCCTCACCTATAATACAAATGTCAGGAAACTTTAAGGTCCAAACGATTCCTGAACATCATTATCATATTTACATCTAGCTAGAGATTCGGGGATTAATCTTTCTTATCAAAAAATAATTATCCATCTTTAAGAATAAGGTGGGAGAATAATATTATCCATGATTTGAGGGAAGTAGATTATATAGGGGATGACCAAAAAACATTAGCTCAGGATAGGGATGTATGGAGAGCTTATGTCCATATGGCCATGAACCTATGGGTTCGATAGAGCCAGTGAGTTAGTTATTCAATTTGTGAATATATTAAAATTTAAATTGATACATCATATATTTTTCTCTTCAAATAAAATTTTGCTTTGTATGATTTAACGTAGTCCCGCGCCGTAGCCGAGCGGTTAAGGTAGGAAGCCTTGGCGCAGAGCTACGGGACTTGCGCTGGTTCGAGTCTCCATGGGGGAAGAAATTTTCTCATGGTATTTCGGCCAGTATGGGACCGGTGCCCACCCAGCATCGTGAGGCAATTGGGTAGCTACAATAAGTAGCGGTTCCAGGTTGAGGAACCAGCTATAACGGCTGGGGGACTCGACATGCTAACCACATGTCACCCCTACACTGGCTGTTGATCATCTACCTCTGTGATTGACACATGTGGATGTGAAGGGCCAGCAGCCGGCTGGTAAAAGGGCAACCGCTGAAGAGTGGAAAGACCCTCAATCAGATGATTTAACTCAACTATTATGTTCCATGGATAGACAGTGAATGCACATCCAATACGTCTTCCTCCGAGGAGTGACTTTGGAAATAAACAGGATGAAAATCCTACAAATTAAGTTTAAGAAGAAGAAGATTATGTTCCAAAGTTTTTATGACTTACTCATTTATTACTGGATTTCAGAAATTCTTGAGCACATTAAAACCATCTCGTAACTGGGGTCCAGTTGACACCATATATCGTCACTGGTGGGTACAATGGAGAGTAACATGCAATAAGACTGGACAAAGAGATTTTACATTTAAGAGGAGAGGAACCAAAGATTATACATCTTCAGTGCAGAAGTACCACATGCATGAACCAATTGGCACATACAGAGCAACACCATCATCAGCTAATGGTACATTACAGCACAACAGAGGAAAAGACAAAGGACCATTTACAATTCCTGCAAATGGAAACCTTCCAGAGCACGTATGTTGGAGAGGGACAATGCAACGGCAAGATGCCACCTGAAAACTTAATCCTACAATTTATCAATTTCGTGATAAAGAGTGGCCATAGTGTCATTCAAGCCATAATCCATAATAAACTGGTACGTACCTATCAGATATTATATTTGTTTTAAGTTGAAATAAGTTAAACATGAAATTCATGTAAAAATTTATTATAGTTATGTATTTATTTGTTTTGCAAAAAAAAAAAAGATGCTATATTTCTATTCGTCACTGCTGCATGTGAGGAGAGAGTTAAAAAATATCAAGAATACTGTGAAAGAAAGATTAATGTCCATCATACATAGTTATGACTTATGACTCTTACTAATTCAGTCATTCTTTGTACAGGAGAGTGCCAAATTAACAAATGTGCAAGGTTATTGAATGTGTCTGAAATTTAATTGAATACTTCATTAAATCCAATCTTCCATTCTAGCTCAGGTGTCATTACTAATAAAATTCATGTAAAATTCCGTTGAGGTGAATAGTCATAAGATAAAAATTTAAATGTACCTGTTGGCAGGTTCTGTTGTCCTCAACTTGTTTAAAATAATGGAAAATGGGAGCTTTGGCATATTCCAATTCGTTTGATACTTCGTCACATGAAAGGTAGATGGCAGCTGTGCACGGTCATGCATCTATCTCAAAATCCGATGTCCGTTGGGATCTGCCGTTATTATTCTCAGTGCCTTAATTTTTAATCGCTAGATTGTGCACCAGATTCCTGCATTAAACTGCAAACCTCTCCACAGTACATATGTTGAGAAGGAATATGGTACTGTTAATAGAGATTGGCTGGTGCATGGGGATGTTGAGCCTGGTGGCCTCCTTGGTGCTTTACAAGGGAGGAGCCTATCATGCCATTGCCAGGTTTCATCCTCTATCTTCTCTTCATCTGATACCTCATACAAAACACTTTACATTACACAAATATAACACACACTCATTTCTGTACACAATACAAGAATGCCAAAGTAGTGCGTAAATTTAAAATAGACCACATTAATGCCATCTATCCACTCGGCACAGAACCCATAGCACATAAAGTGCAGTGGATGACATTAGAACACACACTTTCATTCAATCCAAATTTATAATGTAGTGTATAGGTATATACACCTTTTAAAAATGTTTGACATCTTAAACACTGCTCAGCAGCAATGACTTTTTACGAAATATCTCAGTTCAAAGTACCTAAAATTTTCTATTTCAGCTTCAGATTTTATGTAATATGTTTTCTTCTTAAATCATAATGCTGTATACAATAACTGAAACCACAATTTGTAGTATATTATAAATTAAAAATATAATAGTTGACCATTTTTTGGTCCAATTATTTTAGCTTAGCAGAGTTCTTAATAATAGAATATAAATTAAATTAATGTTGGGAAGTAAACATTATGAGGTATAATCATTAAAATTCATTGGAGAACATTTTGTTTAAACAACTCATCTCATAGGATTCATGCTTCCATGATACAGCAGTTTCAAACACAGTTGTGTTCATCCTCAGCCATAACTCCGACTGACGAAATTCTTCAGCCGTCAACTGTTTTATTGTCACTATCTTCAGTGCTGCAATTTATAGTTGAATTTATGAATTTCAAAATCAAAGTAATTTCATTAGGAATATCAAAATTCATTGATCATCTTTATTTCTACTTGTTTTAAAACAAGCCTTTGGAATTGACAGTTTGGGAGAAGATATACAATCAGAAAAATAAAGATAGATCAAGAATTTTGATATTCCTAACGAAATTACTTTGATTTCGAAGTTCATACATTCAACCATAGATTGAAGCACTGAAGAGTGACAATAGAACAGTTGACGACTGAAGAATTTCGTCAGTCGGAGTTATGGCTGAGGATGAACATGACTGTGTTTGAAACCGCGGTATCATGGAAGCATGAATCCTATGAGGTGAGTTGTTTAAACAAAATGTTCTCCGATGAATTTTAGAGAGATATACGTCTGCTAAGTTAACTCTCATAACTAGAGGCTGAATTAGCAAGAGTCTAGTGTATTCATTTACAAATTCATTGTATTTTACATTATAAAAGATAAAATGTGCTGGAAATTTGATAAAGTGCTCAAAAATAAATCTTACTGCAACAGTCGGTAAAATAAGCAATTAAAAACAGTTGGTAATGTAACTAAAACATTAATCTTCCAGTGAAAGTTAACTGGCAGATATTGTTCTAAATAGAGAAACTCAAAGTCCACAAGTAATTTAATGTAATATGTTATGAACATTTTACAGAACTGTACCTCTCTACTTCAAGGCTTCCACATAAATTAAGATTCATTTATAATTTTTTTTTTATTCAGTGAATAAATTTAAGTAGTAAGAAATAAGATGGTAAAATAAGAATATAAAAGTGGACTTTATTCTTTTTTTTTCTTGTATACTATTCAATTGATGAACTTTTAGAGCTATTTGATAGAGATCATTGTGTTATAGAATGTAAATTTGTAGAATTAACATCACAAAAATATGCTAATACTCATATATGACTGTGCAACAATGTCTCCCATTTCCTCAACTGTTCAGACAAATTAGTTATAATCTTGCTATACTTGTAATATAGTAGAAAAAATGTTATCCTCATGCCAGTTTTGGAGTGATTTAAATTGAAAATGTTCTTTAGGAAATTTATTGTAAAATAAACAAAACATTAAATCATTAATAAATAACCTCTCATTTATAGTGAGTGGAGAACATATTTTAATCAACTCACCTCATACATTTTCAAACTTCTTTGATACCGACGGTTTCAGACAATATCATGTCCATGACTGATGAAGGACATGATAATGTCTGAAACCGTCGGTATCAAAGAAGTCTGAAAATGTATGAGGTGAGTTGATTAAAATATGTTCTCCACTCACTATTAATGATATAACCTCATAATGTTTACTTCCCCCAATATTAATTTAAATATAACCTCTCATTTATTTAACTTTCACAGGGGAAAAACACTATGAGATTTAATTTAAGAATTAAATTAATATTTTTATTACCTCACCTCATATCCTGTTTTCTTCTAGACTGCAGTTTTGGAGCTATATCTCCATCATCAGTAGTCTCTCCTTGACCGGTGTTATACTTGGTGATTTTGTTCTTCTTTGCCAAGTAACGACATAACACGGGTCATGAGAGGCTACTGATGATGGAGATATAGCTCTGAAACTGCAGTCTAGAAGAAAAAGGATATGAGGTGAGGTAATAAAAATATTAATTTAATTCTTAACCTCTCATTTATCACATCTGTCCAAGACTCCCAATATTTTATGAACTTATGAGAAAATTATATTGTGTATCTAGGAAAAATTTTCACATTCTAAGATATTATTTTTATAACGGTATATTTTTATGGTTAATATTTTATGCAGACAAGATTTTTTTTAAATTTACTTTCCTTTTATACTATAATAAAATAAAAATGTATTAGCTTAAAGAACTACTTTGAATTCATTGCATCGTCTTAATACAAAAGTATAATAGAAAAGTCTGTCAGATCTTGCTTCATAATATGCATATGATATAAATAAATATAGCCTATATATTATATTATTTTTAGTCTGATTATCTTACCTCAATATTAATGTTGATTTGTTCTTGAACATGAACAGAATTGTTTTGAAACATATTCAAGAACAAATCAACATTAATATTGAGGTAAGGTGATCAGACTAAAAATAATATAATTAAAATAACCTCAAAATATCACTTCCTAAAATTAAATATTAATAGTGTATATATAATTGTCTAATAACATGAAATTGTTGGCTATGTTTCTCTTAAATGTTTATTTATTATCTTTTCCAATAAAATGTAGGAACAGAAGATAATAAAAAACAGAAAAGATCCTAATGAACATAATTATATTTTTATTGTATATTACATAAAAAATAATTTGCAGTAAGCAAAAATTCAGTAAAGAATTTTATATGAATGCATTGCTTTGTTTTAGATAGGAGTAATCACATTTATTTTTATAATATAGGCTATTTATGCATTTTGATTTGCTTGAAAACATTTTCAATTTAAAATGCTGTAAATACTTCACTACTTGCAAGAGCAATATATTCTTGAATTTGAAGAAGAAAATTCTGAACAAAATTACTTATTTTTCCCACTTGAATATTAAATTTTAAGCATGGATATTGGCTATTGCCAAATTAGAGGATCTCAATAGATTGATCTAGAGGCAGCCTCAAATGGAAGTGAAAATATTTAACCCTAGAAAGTGTCAATGCCTCTTACTGTTGTTATTAGTGCTCAATAAATGTATAATATGTAAATAATTAAATTTGAAGAGAAAAATTTTCGCCTAGACCGGGACTCGAACCCGGGACCCTTGGCTTTCCGGGCCAAGTGCTCTACCAACTGAGCTACCGAGGCGAGTTACGATCTAGACGCAAATTTTTCTCTTATATACGTTGTAATTCCCTATCGCCAAATACTGGCTTTTTAAAGTAATGTTAAATTTCCAATAAATGTCTTCTTAACTAAGAAGCCGCCATTTGCAAAGATAGAAACAATGGTTTCAAAAGCATTTGGCGATAGGGAATTACAACGTATATAAGAGAAAAATTTGCGTCTAGATCGTAACTCGCCTCGGTAGCTCAGTTGGTAGAGCACTTGGCCCGGAAAGCCAAGGGTCCCGGGTTCGAGTCCCGGTCTAGGCGAAAATTTTTTCTCTTCAAATTTAATTTATCTTTCATTGAGAAATGTTAAATTAATAATAAAAACATCATATGTAAATAATATTTAAGTAAAATAGAAAACTTTAATAATAGTAGTTAAATATCAGAAAATGAAAGAAAAGAAATAGACATCAATACGCTGATTCATGTGTCCTGCACCATAGCTGAGTGGTTTAAGGCGTGATGCCTTGGTCCAGAGCTATGGGAATTGCACTGGTTCGAGTCCCATGGGAGAAGAAATTTTTCGTGGAATTTCAGCCGGTATGGGACAATATCATGAGGAATTTGGATAGCTACAATATGAAGTGGCTGCAGATTGAGAAAACAAACCAGGCAGGGGGACCCGACATGCTGACCCCATGTCACCCCTATACTGACTATATTGATCGACCACATCTGTGAATAACACATGTGGGTGTGAGGCTAGCAGCCAGCTGGTAGGTCAAGGGCCTTCTAAGTCTGTCGCATCATGGAGTGATATTGATCCATGTACGATAAACTGGTATAGAAATGAAATTATTAATGGCCCATAAAACTGAAGTGCAGAGTTGATATAATTGATTTTTCACTTTCCAGACTATTTTGTATTGAAATATTAAAATATTACTTAATTTATATACTCCTTATTACATTCAAACTGCAATTATCTTTGGTAACTTTATTGATGTACAAGATTGTATATAAGTTACATTTTATTATCCAATATGTACAAAAAGATCAAATTTCTTCCACACACCTACAAATTTAACAGAAGATAAAGCAAATTTTGCCATTAACAAGATTAAAATCTGACAAAGTCAGAGATTATAATAAGAAAACTCCATAATCACGTAACATGAAATTAAGATGGTGTAAAACAAAAAGAAATTAGAGTTAACCAATTTAATATCATCTGAAAGATTTTTAAAAGCATTTGTTACTTCATTCCATTCCAGCAGGTTACTCTGCATACACTAAAATTGTCTGCCAAATTAATTTCAAGAATAAATTTCACCTTAATTGAATTCAGTGATGGCTATATTGATTCTTTTATTTCCAGAATGATACCATGGACTATTGGATGTAATCATACAGTTCTTTACTTCATCTTATTTCTTAAAATTTAAAATAAAATTCCTTCCACCTCACCTCATATCCTGTCTTATAATTAGACCGGTTTTGTAACCTTAGTGGTTACATCTTCAGTATTACATGACCAATGTTCTGTCGTCCAGGAGCATTGTTTCCTACTCCTTCCGTTGATAAGACTGATGAACTTCCCAATCAAATCAACTTCTCCAGGAAGTCTTATTTCTTTTATATAATAAATTTGGGAATTTTTAACATTATGAGGTTTTATTAATAAGAATTAAATGAATCGTGAATTCTTCTTACCTCATACTTCTATGTTTTTTTAAACACAACATTGCAGTATCAGCGACCATCATCACCATCCTCAGCTGTTTTCATGAGATTGTCTTTATTCACCTATTAGCAACTGAAAAACTTTTTACATCCTTTTTCCAGTTTCTAGGTTTTTTTAAAGGTCTTTTATAGATCCTCAACTTCAAGCCCTAGTAATCATAAATTGTTTTCTAACATATGATTTTGTTAAGTTATGTAGATAGGAAATAACACTATGAGGTTTTTTAATATTGTTTATTTTTTATTATTTCACTCACCTCATACTTCATAACTCCTCGCAAACCCAGGGTTTCGTCACATCATTTGTGAACATGACACAGCATTGAGAATGTCACAAATGCTGTGACGAAACCCTGGGTTTGCGAGGAGTTATGAAGTATGAGGTGAGTGAAATAATAAAAAAATAAACAATATGATTTTGTGTTTAGATAATTTAAACTTAATAACTAACAAGGACATTCTAATAATATGAAAACTTAATTTAAATAAATGACATTTCTATTATTTGCTATCAATATATATCAAATTTAATATAATGTAATATCTTCAGATTACATGGTGTTTGCATAAAAGTATTGTATATATAATGCACATTTGTACGCACTTCTTCCTATTATTATTGTATATCCAGGAGTCCATGGTGATTTTATGTATACTTTTCTTTTTTAATGAAATGAAAGTCTTTGTTTCCAAAGAATCTAAGTAAGACTTCATGGAAATAAATACTTTAAGCCTAGTCCCATGACATCTTTTTTAATTTTAGATAAACTTTAGAAATATGAACACATAATTTGAAATGTTTTGTTATTTTAGAGACTGACCATAAATAAAGTTATGAATGCTAATTTTTTTATTTGAGTGAATGAATGAATGAAAGAATTTTTTGTGTATATATATATTATATATGTATGAAGAGAATGTATTATAATATGTTTATTTTGTGTTGTACAAATAATACATCATTTTGCCAAATAGTATCATCAAAATAAAATTAAAATATAATATTTTTTTTCTCCATTTGCATAACTAAGAAGCACATCCTCTTTCCAAAATTATTTTATGTTTATTCATCATTTATATCCTCAATCATTTGTTATTTAATGATTAAAAAGTTAAGAAGAAATATTGTTATTTATCTGAAGTTAAATCCAAATAAATCCTTTCCAATCCTGTCAAATTATTCATCCTTTCAGTTTGGATATTTTTAGTAGAATTCAAAGGTAATTAAAACATACAATTGTAATATCAAAGTCTAAAATGATGTATTTCACTTTCAATATTAGAACATTCCTTAAATAATAAATTACATTAGAAAGTAATATTATGAGGTTCTTTTTAATAAATTATGTGAATCCGAAGTTATCTTACCTCATAACTTGTTGTGTTATATTTGAACATGTTTTAGTATATTACGTATACCGATGTCAGCTTTTCCAGACTGTTGAATTTTGTTATTAGCCCTGGATGTCAGCTCCCAGTCCATCTTTTGGCTGACCAAAGAACTTGTAAATAAAATCTTTTCTCCCGGGAATTCATAATCATGATAAATAGGATTCTATCTATATTTGAAGAGAAAATTTTTTGCCCAGACCGAGACTTGAACCCGAGACCTTTGGCTTTCTAGGCCAATGCTCTACCATCTGAGCTACCGGGGTTAGTTCCGATCTAGATGCAAATTTTTCTCTTATATACGTTGTAATTCCCAGCACCAAATACTATGAAGCCTTTGCTTCTATCTTTGCAAATGGTGGCTTCTTAGTTAAGAAGACATTTATTGGGAATTTAAACACTACTTTATAAAGCCAGTAGGGCTTCTATTGATGTTTTTATTATTAATTTAACACTTCTAACTGAAGGATAAATTATATTTGAAGAGAAAAATTTTCACCCAGACCAAGACTCGAACCCGAGAACTTTGGCTTTCTAGGCCAATGCTCTACCATCTGAGCTACCGGGGCAAGTTTCGATCTAGATGCAAATTTTTCTCTTATATATGTTGTAATTCCCAGCACCAAATGCTACAAAGCCTTTGCTTCTAACTTTGCAAATGCTAAATAAAAATAGTCACATTTTTACCTCATAATTGTAGTTTCTTGAAGACTATAGTTTCAATATACTATGAATCATTATCAATTCCATCTAAGAATTAGATTTCTTGAAAACTATAAGTTTCAATATGTTATGTATCATTATCAACTCCATCTAACTCTTAGGCTCGAATCTATGAATGCATTAGACCGTAAAAGTCGTTCTCTGCCTGTACTCTGCTGAGAAAGTTGCATCCAAATACGTTTTTGCATACTCAAAAATCTGTTCATGCGATAATAATTGTTGAAATTCCTAAGCTACCTGGCGAGGTGACTTAGCAGAGAAATGAATCGTGAGCAACCCGATGGGAACAGATGTAGTTTGAAACCTTGCCGCGTACCTTGCTGCTTTATCCAAGATATCGGACCTTGAAGACTTCGATCATGCTTTTGGTATACGTGGAGAAGAGGAATTTGATAGAGTCTACCAAAGAATTCAACTGGAAGAACAGGAGAATCGGCATAATATTGCGTGATGCAGACGTCGTTGTATACAGTATTATTTGCGGGATGCAAGCTTAAATGCGTTCCTCTAGCAGATGAAAATAACGGAAGAGGTTTTATCGCCGAGAATTCTGGGTAATTTCTGGCCAATATTATGAAAACGATGACATTCATGCATGACCAGTTAGTGGGTCGCTAATTCGATCTTTGCACTTGCTCACGGAAAGTCAGCTCACCAGTGATTGGAAGTAATTTGAGTAGAGACTAATGTATTTGCATGTGCCCCTTAGATTTCTTCAAGAAATCTACAATTAGGAGGTGAGTCATAAAAATCTTAACTATTTATTAATTAAAATAAACCTCACAGTGTCACTTCCTTTAAATATTAAGAAAAAAATATTTGATTTAAAAGTTCTTTGGTTAGCCAAAAGGTGGAGTGGGAGCTGACAATGTAAAATTCAACAGTCTGGAAAAGCTGACATGATATACTGAAACATGTTCAAATAAAACACAAGTTATGAGGTAAGATGACTGGAATCACTTTATTTATTAAATAATGTATAGCTGCAAAAATTCAGAAATAGGATAGTTTTGTAGAATGCATGAGAAATATAGTCAATCCTATACATTAAGTCATAGAGAATGTCATTATTTAATTACATTATCTATTACTGTACTTATGCAACTTTGTTTTTCATGACCTTAAGATAAAATTTCTGTAACATTCTGGATTCTTACTTGTCTTGCAAATTTAGATCAAGTAATTAAAAATGTCCATTGTCAATCATCAATGTATACTATTTACACAATTATTGTCAATTCCCTCTTCACTAAACTTCCTGACATCATAATTTCTTCTTGATCCTATTCTACCATTCATATGTCCCATTATGACAATTTGTGTTTGATAAATTTTGTAAATCACATCATCTAAGTCTGTATAATTTTTTTTTATTCTCCATGGTGCGACTGGCCTAGAAGGCCTGGGTGAAAATTTTTCTCTTCAAATATGAAAAATATGTTTAAAGTTTAAGCCAATCTTCACTATTTATTGTAGCGCCAAACTAACAATACTGGATATTGCAAGTTATTTTCCTTGTTTGATAGTTATGCATCAACAATCTAAGAGCAGGAACATTTGGCACTTAGCTGCATGATGCAAAACAAAATTTAGATTAGCACTTATGAAGATCTGGTTTCAAGGCCATTTGTTGTAAAACACAGAATCTCTGATAAGACTGATGATGTTTACATTTTCTTTAATAGTAAGGCTACATTTAAAGATATCTCACACATTCAAGCCACTGAAATGAAATTTTTAAGATCCGTAAAAGGATGTACACGCATGGATAGATTATACAATGAATCAATAAGAAATGAACTGGAGATATTTTCAATACTCGACAAACTAAACGAGCAAAAATACCAATGGAAAGAACATTTAGACAGAATGGACAATACAAGATTACCCAAAAAGATAAACGCCTACAAATCACATGGAAAAAGATCTTTGGGATGGCCAAATACCAGACTCTTTTTAACTTTACTATCTAACCTCTCTTGGTTAACTCTTGTTTTTTCGACCCCGATGCTATTAGGGCATCCGAGGGCTAGGGAGTCTTTCCTTTCTTCCATTTCTTCTTTCCTTTATTTTCTTTTCTTCTCCAGAAAAGCCTGACCAGAGGCTATAAGATGGCAGTCCCATCACTGGTCTTGCCTTCCTTTGGCCAGCAACTAATCGAAGGGACTATTATTATGCTTTCAAGTCTTATACGAGAATTTCCCGGAAGTAGGACGAAGACCTCTGGGCCGTCCTATGAAACATTGGAGGGAAAATTTTCTATAGGATCGTAACAGGCCTTGGCCTAATACTTGGAAGGAAGAAGAAGAAGAAGAAGGAAACAATGGACTTGAGACCGGAACAGGTCGCATTGACCTAATCCTGGAAAGGAAGAAGAAGAAGACATTTAAAGATTTGGTGCTAAAAGTGTGCATACACTAACTTCATGAGTCAGTGCAACACATGGTATTAAAATAGCAATTATTTTTAACACTTAACTGGTTGATGCATAACATCCAAATAATAATTACATTATCAATTGAGTTGGTGTTTACTTAATGAAAATCCATATTCATTAATTAAATGAAAATAAATCGTAGTTTTATAATTTGTTAACATGTCTGAAGAAGGTACAGTGTACCGAAACAGCTGTCACTGAATTATATAATAAATATGAAAATCAAATAAAACTACGTTTTATTTTTATTTAATTAATAATAATTATTATTTTTTTTTGTTAAAGTAACATATTTATTTTATTTTCTATGCTTGATAACTGAAACATGAATTCCAAGCTTTTCCATTGACCATTTTCAGTATTGACTTTAAAGAAGTCCCTGGTCCACATTCAAATGTCCTAGGAAAATGTTCTCCAACTGTACGTTCATATAACGCATGAAGAATCTGTTCCCATCTCACAGGTTTATACATTTGTTTTGGTAGCTGTCCTTTTATATGAAAGGCATCCCTATAAGGTTTGCCATCTACATTTGACAAGACCTGAATTATAGGATCACTGAAATCTATTTTCTTAAGAACTTCCTTCACAGGTTCTACTGCAGGCTTCATGAGAGAACTGTGAAATGCCCCAGAAACAGGAATCCTTTTCAGTCTCTTCAACTTGTATAGTTGTGCATTACTTTCAATATATTTCAAGGCCTGCAAAAAAAAAAGTTCATTTATTCAACATATTCCAAATTTATTTAATGATAATGTATTACCAATTTAATGATGATGTCTTGTAAGCCCATGTTTCCCTTAAAAAAGAGATTTAGGTTCTCTCCCCCTACAGGGAAGAATTTGAACCATACTAATTTAGTTACACTTGTTTTCGTATAGATGTCATTGGACTGGTCCGTGGTCAACGTTCCGCCTCATACTGACATCTAGGAAACCAAGGTAGTATTAGGACGGGAAAATTCGGTAAATTTTGCTTAGAGGCCTTTCATTCAGGCTTAAGGATCTTTTATGAGCCTGAAAATCTTCAGATTCGGGACCCATGGCTTAAAGTCCCTCCGGAAGGACTTGCTCCTTGGATTTTTCCATCCTAAAAATATCCATTGACCCCAGCCAGGTTTGAACCTGTGAACCTCGGGACCAGAGGCAAGGAGCATAACCTCTAGTCCACCATGGGATGATGATGATGATAATAATAATAATAACAATAACAATAAGAGAAAAATGAATGTAGAAAAAGGATAATGTGCAAGAGATTGAAGAAATCCAACTAAGATGGTATGGACATATAATGAGAAGAAGGGACGCAGAAACAAACAAAGTAGTATTGAAATGGATACCTCCTGGAAAAGGGAAGAGTGGTAGACCAAAGCCAATGTGGATAAATGGAATTCAAGACAACATAAGAAGAGAAATATGACAGAAGCAGACATGCAAGACCGGGAAGTGTGGAAGAAAAAAATTGTATATTTTGGTCGGTAGAGCATTGTTGGCCTAAAAAACCAAAGATCCTGGGTTCGAGTCCTAGTCTGAGCATATAATTTTTCTCTTCAAATATGATAAAATGATCAATGAGTTCTAACATTGTTTCACTGATTTCATTTTTAGCCTACCTTAATTAAGTTATGTAGGAAGGAAATAACACTGTGAGGTTTATTTTAATTTTGTTGAGTTGTTTCTTGACTCACCTCATACTTCTTAACTCCCTCGCAGATCCGGATTTCGTCACTGTATTTGTGACATTCACAACTGAGTTGTGAACGTGAACAGCATTGAGAATGTCACAAATACAGTGACGAAATCCGGATCTGCGAGGGAATTATGAAGTATGAGGTGAGTCAAGCAAGAAACAACAAAATTTAGCCTACCATGTTTCTATTTATTTCAGTTCTGTAGGTATACTTTTAGCCTACCTTGTTTCTGTTTAATTCAGTTCTGTAGGTATACTTTTAGCCTACCTTGTTTCTGTTTATTTCAGTTCTATAGGTATACTTTTAGCCTACCTTGTTTCTGTTTATTTCAGTTCTGTAGGTATACTTTTAGCCTACCTTGTTTCTGTTTATTTCAGTTCTGTAGGTATAAACAAAATATAATAATTAATGTAGTTTTATACTAACTTCCATATGTCCTGCTATCACTTTGCAGTGAGGATACATGTAATTGGCCACACAACATTCTGGATCCTCTATTCCTCTCTCCAAACACCACTCCCTTGCTCTCAGACAGGCAAAATTAAGCTTTGAATCTGGACCATAGAACACTGTCATCATGCCACTTGGGATAATTTCAGATGCCAACTGCATTGCTTCTGCTCGAACCTTCACAAGCCGTATAGCTTTAAGGTAAGAATATTATTGTTTAATACACAATATTAAATATTAAATGTCTTAAAAGTAATAGCTCATTTATACATATTTTTGAATGCTGATTTTAGCAAATAAATTTTAAAATTCCAATTTCCCAGAAATTGTGTCTTTTAATTTATATTTCTGAAGAAGCAATAAACTTTAATTCAAATTGTACAGACAAAATTCTCTATATTCACAACAATGAAAATATATTCTTAAGTTCATATACTATCTAGCTATATCTATAATGGCACAGCCCAATACTGAGCCATAGCCTCTCCTTTATCAGGAATTAATAGACCCAAGTTAATTTGAGTCTTTCATGTCTTTTGGGCTAAATGGCTGTGGTCCAGTTTTCTTAACATCTGGGCCCATGCATCCACCCCTTGTGATACCTCGGTCAAAGACCATACTCCCAAGTCTCAGAATCTTGTCCTCCCTATCTATTTCGCGTCCACGTTCAAGTTCTCGGCCTTAAACCAACACCTCAGGGAGAAGGTGTTGGAGTCACAACTTCAGGGAAATTGCTGAGCTACATAGTACGTCAGGTCGCTCATTCCTGACGACCCACAGTTGGTCCACAGGCTCCTCGAGCCTAGCTGGGAGGACTGCTGTCGCAGATCCACTGACCGTTCCCTTGTTCTACCTCCAGGGCTGCATCCTGCAGTCGTTGTGAGACCGGCTAGGGCTTGAATCCTCAAGCCCTGCAGTGTGAGACTTTAGTACATCCAGGTGCTCATCTCATGGTGACCCCACAGTTTGTCCACGAGCCCGTAGGCTGAGCCAGGAACCAGCACAGTTGCTCCCCTCTGCACTGGTGTGCCCCCAGGGATGTGTCCTGTTGCAGTTGTGGGCCAGCATGGAGCTCGCAAGCTCCAACAGGTGAGCAATAGTATGACAAGGCGCTCAACTCCTGCCGACCCCAATAATGGTTCATGAGACCCTTGGACTTAGCCGGGAGGACTGTCTAGCAGATCCACCGACCTTTCCCCTAGTGCACCACCTGGGGACGTGTTTTGTTGCTAAAGTGGGTCCGCCTGAGCATTAGTATGTCAGGTCGCTCAATTCCTGACGACCTCACAGACTGTCTTTGGGCCACTCGGTCACGGAGTCGGCACTAAGCTAATCCCACACCCAAAAGACCGCGCTTCCTCCTTTTCCAAACTTACTGACCTGGTGGTAATTCCCAGCATTGTCCCAAGCAGCCCATTCACAAGACTAGGCCTAGTCGTGCCGCTGTTGTGAGTCCAGCCCACTGAGCAATATAGGCATCCCGGGTGCTCATCGCCCATGGTGCCCCCACAGATAGTCCTCGGGTTCATTGAACCAAGAGAAAAGAGTTTTGATAATTTTAATATTATTAATGTATATTTTTAACATACATTTGGGGATTTATTGCAAATATTGGTCATTTAAATTTCATAGCGACAGATAGTAATCGAGGATGATAATCGATATGTAGTTCGATTGTGGGTTATTGCTGGCTCTATAAACTCTGGCACATGCGCACTGTTGTTCTATAGGACTTCAAAAATATTTCACGCTAGTTTAAGTGCAGTTTTTCCGAAGGATGCTTTATACTTGATCATGATGCAATAATCTTAAAATATAATAAAAATGTAACCTAATAAATAAATAAATATACAACAAACCAAGAAACTGTCCAAGTTACTACTAACCATCTTCAAAGGACAGTGCTCCAGCAAACACTAATGCTGTAATTTCCCCAACACTAAATCCTGCTGTAGCTACACAAGAATCAATAGCTGCTGGTCGTTCTTCTCTAAGTCTTTCAATTGATGCAAGAGAACAAACCACAACAGCTGGCTGACAATGAATTGTTTTATCCAATTGAGATTTTGGTCCATTTAAACATAGTTTCTTCAAGTCGTAGCCCAGTAAATCATTTGCAGCATCAAACAAATCACTGGCAATTGGGAATCTCATCAAATCTTTACCCATTCCAACAAACTGCGTGCCTTGTCCAGGAAAGAGGATAATAGATGTTTCTCTAGGATCTATTTTTGGCTTTCGTATGAATTTTGATTGATCTCTTTTTAATACTGCACCTTCAGGATAAGGTGAAGTCGCCCAAACATCTTCTGGACTCTCTGGATTAGGATTATTACTGAGTGCAGCTTCATCTAGAAGTTTTGATATATCATATCGTTTGTCAACAACTGAGTCTGTCTCTTGACATACTGATTCTTTATTACTGCTCGAAGTTTTGGAATATACTAACCTTGAATTTATGCGTTCAGTTTTTTTGCAATTTAAACCTCTTACTAATTTTCCAGCTACTTTTAAAGAAGACAAACCTTTCATTGAGTTAATCATTTTGCATATAATTACTAAAATGTGCAAATATATATTTAAATGATTCACTATTCACACCTCGAAGTTTCTCTATGATTCACACTAGCTTTAGCCGCAACATAACCTCACTAATATTTTTAAAAATTGAGTTCCTGAAAAGTCCGGTACTCTATCACAGCAATTGTTGCTATAATAATCTGCTATTACCTATTATATTTTCATTTGGTTTTATAGAACAAAGTTCGTAAAACAACCTATTTACTTTTAAAATTAAACTTTAATATAATCTCTTTCTCTGCGTTCGAGAACATGTGGGGAAAAAAAAAAAAAACATATAGCCAATTAGACAAAATTAAATTAGCTAAATGCTTTTTAAGAATCTAAAGTTTTTTTTGTTTATATTAAAATTAAATCATATTTATTTGGTTATGATAGGGAGAATATATATATATATATATATATATATATAATTAAATAATATCATAATTTTTAATTAGACTTAATAGATTCAGTGCTTTTGTTAGCTTTAATGAATGGTGGTGGATTGTATTAATTTATGTTGACACTACTGGTTGTTTTGTATTTGTATGTGTACATTTTTTTTAATATATATTCAATGGCCAACTTCGGTTCTCTATGATGGCGAATGTACTATTAGAAAGGTGGCCAAAGCGTTACAAAAGGAAGGAACGTGCACTACTGTGACTACTATTTTATAAAAAAATAATTGAAGGACAATAAGGAAAAAACTTTCCTTGTTTTCTGAAGATTTGTTATTTATTTATACGGTGTGTGTTCGAAAAATGATGGAAAGTAATACGAACATCCCATGCTCAAGTAGTACTGAAGACGGAACGATTGTCATTGACCGCAATCAGCCAAGTACTTCATTTGCTCAAAATGAAAAGAAAGAAGATGATGATGATGACGATGAGTGTGCAGAATTTTATTTTGAATCGGAGCATTTAGCGCTGAGGGGAAATAAAGACTACTTAAATGTTTTGAAAACCATATCAGTTTTGGAAGCGCAGAGAATAAAAGCTATAGAAGTAAGTTTTCTCTTCATATTTTACTTTTTTTTCAGTATATGGTCACCAAATGTACTTTTGGGAAGTATAGGGAAGTTTTCCGGAGAAAAACTATCAACTTTAGAATAGGCTGCTCTATACTTTTTCATGCAACATTTTGACATTGTTGCATTCCATTTTTAACATTTCGTAGTATGTCTCGGGATAGCGTGCTGCCTTGTCACGCAGCGGGCCCGGGTTCGATCCCCGGTCGGGACGGTTTTTCCTCACCTGTAAGACAAATGTCAGGAAAACTTTAAGGCCCAAATGGTCCCTGAAATCATATGGCCATCGCATTCATCATCATTCATATTCATCTTAGGTTAAACTTAGGATTAGGGACACTCCTGGTGCACCACTATCATCATCATCCATCATATCATCGGGGCAACGTAACCCCGCCTTCCAGATGCCTCAACCTCAGAAGTGGGTTACAAGTATGCCATGCCAGGAGAGAACACCAGGAATGTCGAAAGACAACAGGGCATTTGAAAAAAAAAACATTTCGTAGTATTAACATTTTGCAACGATTCTTAAAACACATTTAATGATGTGCACTAACTTGTCTCATCGGAACATAACAAAATGAAGCTATCTTGAAATATGGTGTGAGATTAATTGCAAATGTTGGTAACACCTATTTCACTGTCATCTAGTGGTGGAAGTTACATTAAGCTTTCGCGCATCTCATGCATGCACACTGTGATTCTGTAGACCTTTGAAGAAATCATTGCATACCGATACGTAGATAAATATAAACTGCAAAATGGGATAAGGTGAACAATCCGTCGCACATGAATTCGGCTCAAGTTTAGAATGATTTACCCTTGATTTTTCAGTTTATTATTGTGAATTATAACTCTTCTTCTGTATTTAGTAACATTTTAAAATATTTAAAACAATTTTTATAGTTTTATTGTCCACCGCTGTGGTCTCGAGGTAGCATGCTGCCTTGTCACGCAGCGGGCCCGGGTTCGATCCCCGGTCGGAGCATTTTTTCTGGGTGAGGTTTTTATCAGGGTTTTTCCTCACCTGTAAGACAAATGTCAGGAAAACTTTAAGACCCAAATGGTCCCCGAAATCATATGGCCATCATTATCATCATCATCGTCATCATCATCCTTCACCGATGTGGAAAGCAACGGGAAGCTACCACACCTACAATTCCCTAGTAAAGCTGCAAGCATAGCATGAGAATGCTATGATTGCAGTGAAGGACCTGCCTTCGGGCAGAATTACTATGGATGGATGGATTTTAGAATTTTTAAGTATTTATTCAAATACACATATTGTGATGGTGACTTGCTATTTTCTCCAGATAGTATATTACATGGTTGGAACCAGTGGGTTATCGATGGTTGCAATCAATGATGAATGAAGATCACATCCTAATGTGTACAAGACTAGACTGCAGATACTAGCAAAACAAATCTTAATAAATTATATTGTAACGCTGGTTGCTTAGTATGATTTGGGAAAAAGAAGCTCTTCCAGATGAATGGAAGGAATCAATTATCGTACCAATTTATAAGAAAGGAGATAAAACTGATTGCAACAACTACAGTGGCATCTCATTACTTTCAACTTCGTACAAAATTCTAACAAATATATTAGTAAGCAGACTTACTCCCTATATTGATGACATTCTAGGAGATCATCAATGTGCATTTAGAAGAAACAGGTCTACAACAGATCAGATTTTTAGTATAAGACAGATTTTAGAAAAGAAATGGGAATATAATGGTACTGTACATCAACTATATGTAGACTTCAAAAAAGCATATGATTCAATTAAGAGGGAGAAGTTATATAGTATCCTGCTGGAGTTCGGAATTCCTAAAAAGTTAGTTAGACTTATACGAATGTGTCTAAATGGCTCAAAGAGTAGGGTGCATGTAGGCAAACAGTTTTCGGACACTTTTGAAATCCAGAATGGGTTGAAGCAAGGAGATGCACTATCTCCTCTACTATTTAATTTTGTACTAGAGCATGCCATTAAATCTTTAGAGAATGAGGAAGGCTTACAACTCAATGGTATTAATAAGCTGTTAGTTTATGCTGATGATGTAGTACTCCTGGCCGATAGCGAGGAGATACTAAAGGCCAACACATGCACACACTATTGAGTAACACTAAGAAATTAGGACTGAAAGTAAATATCAGTAAAACTAAATATATGGTCACACGTAGAAATTCAGTATATAATGGAAATGGACAGCTAATGACAAATGAGGGAAATTTTGAGGAAGTGGCTGAATTCAAATACCTAGGAACAATAATCACAAATAGGAATGAGATGCACAAAGAAATTAAACATAGGCTCAATTCTGGAAATGCATGCTATTATGCATTGCAGAGACTTTTGATGTCCCAACTCCTTTCAAAAAACGTTAAACTGAAAATATATAAAACTATTATTCTACCAGTTATATTATATGGGTGCGAAACATGGACTCTTACTTTAAGGGAGGAAAGGAGATTACGAGTATTTGAGAATAAAGTTCTTAGGAAAATTTTTGGACCAAAGAGAGATGAACAGACAGGTGAATGGAGAAGACTAAATAACAATGAACTACATGGTCTTTATAGGAAGCCAGATATAATAAGAACAGTTAAGTCTCGTAGACTGCGATGGGCAAGACATGTTGCATGTATGGGGAATGACAGACGTGCATGGAGGCTTCTTGTAGGAAAGCCAGAGGGAAAGCGCCCAGTTGGTAGACCAAGAATGAGGTGGTAGAACAACATTAACTATGATTTGAGGGAAGTAGATTATACAGGGAATGATTGGAAAGCATTAGCTCAGGATAGAGATGTATGGAGAGCTTATGTCCACCTGGCCATGAACCTGCGGGTTTGATAGTGCCATTGAGTAAGTAAGTAAGTAAGTAATGCCAGAAAGTCCGAGGTAGACACCACGCGCATGCACCAACAGGGTTTTATTTTTAAATTATTTCCCACCATTTACAACAAATTTTTAATTTTTTCTAACGATTATTTTAACATATTTTTCCATGATATATAACTATATACGTAACATGAAGACGTGGCAGCTATATTGATTTTTAAGAATATTCTATACAACAACAGTGCTGCCAACATAGGGTATGTACTTCAGAATTTGAGAACTTACTATTTATTTTTGGGCATTGCATTCTTTCACAGGTTAGAGTGCTTAAATTGCATTAGATTAGCTTTTAGGTTGGTGTTTTACAGGTTAGAGTACTTAAATTGCATTAGGTTAGCTTTTAGGTTCATTAAGTAGCATGTATAATGTTGGCTGCATCGCGATATTCCATAGAGTAAACTGCTTTGCGTTTGTTAGTGCATGCATGTGGTGTCTGCCTGGGACTTAGAAAAAATTCTCGCTGCGTTTAATGGAAAGATTATCCCAATCATCTGCCAAAAGGCCACCCAACCACTCACCCATGACACTTAATTGGAATTACAATTTGACAAAGAACTTTAATTTGGAGGTCTCTTCAATTATTACTTTTGAATTACGTCTCATTTGGGAACACCTGGGATAATGAAATCTCCATCCATAGTAATTCTGCCCGAGGGCAAGTCTTTCACTGCAATCATAGCATTTTCATGTTATGCTGCGCAGCTTTACTAGGGAATTGTAGGTGTGGTAGTTTCCCGTTGCTTTCCACACCGTTGAAGGATGATGATGATGATGATGTTGTTGGCCATATGATTTCGGGGACCGTTTGGGCTTAAAAGTTTTCCTGACATTTGTCTTACAGGTGAGGAAAAACCCCGATAAAAACCTCACCCAGAAAAACTGCCCCGACCAGGGATCGAACCCGGGCCCGCTGCGTGACAAGGCAGCACACTACCTCGAGACCACAGCGGTGGACAATGAAATCTATAGAGAACATTAAAAAATTAAGATTACTAATTCACAGGTAGTCCCACACAATAGCCGAGCTGTTTAAGGCATTGATGCCTTGGTGCAGAGCTATGGGTCTTGTGATGGTTCAAGTCCCCATGAGGGGACTGAATAATTAAAAGATGAGACTTGTTCTACTTTTTTTATTGACAAATGATTAATTCCAAAATCATATAACTTTTTTTTTGTACCAAGATTTTAAAAGTTTAGTTTTATGTATTTTGTTTAACCGATGAATAGTATATTGTAGGTATTTTTCATTTGTTTGTATTATAACTAGACCTAGGATTTTTAGGTCCTTAAAAATAAAGTTTTAGGCGCCTAAAATAGGTTTTAAAAATTATGAAATAGGCACTAAAAATATAGTTTTAGGCATAATTAGGCAGCTAAAAATATCATTTCTATTCGAACATAAATTTAATACTAAACATTGTTCATATTACATGATATCAATTCGCCTATTAATCAAAGTACACTTTATTATAATTGGCATTGCAATACATAACAACAATTTTCTCCAGATTTTCTGTGGTCAGACTTTGCCTTTTGTCCGACAGAACCATTTTATAAGCAGAGAAAGACCTTTCCACTGATACTGAGGTAACTGGTGCATATTTATATTTAGCAACATTTGCCAAGCTAATTTCTTTAGGGAGAAGTACATCCTCTCCATTGATGGAATCACATACAGTACTCAGAATGTGAAATCCAGGATTTCGCTTTAACACATTTATCCACTTTTCCTAACTTTTCCCCAAATTTTCCTGTAGCACTTTTAATTTTATGTTCTGCTTCTCTAACTATTGACAATTGATCACAAAGGGATTTCCCTTTTGCTTCTAATTTAGTTACGCTAGAAGACAAAAACGAAAAATTTGATCGAATGTAAACAATGTCCCGTTTTACACTACTATCTCCCAACAATTCTTTCACAGCTGCCACACATGCTGCACTATCTGCTGGTATTTCATTAAAAACAGGAGCTATCTCTTCTAAATCTTCCGCATAATATAAAACAGCCTCAATCCACGTTCCCCATCTTGTAATCACTGGTTCCGGTGGAAGAGGGACTCCAGGAAGTGTTTGTCGAAATAGTGCTATCCGCGATGGGGCTTTGGAGAATACCTTTTTCATGTTCGAAATAAGGCTGTTGACTTTCGAGAATTCATTTCTTACTGTTTCAGCAATCCTGTGTAAAGCGTGGGCTAAACAGGTAACATGAATTAAGTTTGGATAAAATGTTTGCAGTAGAGGAGAAGCAGCAATCATATATGAAGCGGCATCGCTACACAAAAGAAGAACTTTTGAATCATCTACTCCTCCAGGATATAGCAATTGTAGACCTTTATTGACGAAATATGCAATTTCTTTATGGTTTACTTTATCAATCAATTTGGAGCACAAGAGATGAGATAAACTAGGCACATCGGGATCCATTTTACCAACTACCAGATTTGCTATGTATCTTCCCATTGCATCAGTGGTTTCATCCACACACAACCATATGGAGGATTCACCAATGTCGTCTTGAATTGATCTCAAAGTTTGGTTGTAAACAGAATCTAGACAGTTCTTTCTTAAAGTAGATTCTGAAGGTACGGTCTGGTTACAGTATTTTTGTAAAAAAGATTTAAATACGGTATTCTGCACAGCATTCCACGGGATATTTGCCGCTACTAGGGCTCTGCACAGCTCCACGTTGAAATCTCTCCTACCATTTGAAGACGAGGGTTCCGTCAATAATGCCTGCTTTAAGGTGTTGTTCTGGGCGGCCTTCGCTTTATGAGCAACTCCACTAACATGCTGATTTATATGAGATTTTTTCTCTTGTGAAACCTGAACAACGGAAACAATATTTAAATATTATAATCTGTAATCTACGTTGTTACAAATATCGCAGTTCATAGGTTCCTCTTATTTTAATATTTACTTACCTCTTTACAGCAATAACGGCAGAATATAATTGTCCCATCATATGTCAATCCTGGAACATCCTTTATCCATTGTTCAATTAGCACACTTTTGTTGCCTTTGTATTTCGGCATTACACTGAATTAATATGTAAATATGACACTAGAAAACTGCACCTCAGGGATATCCTCACACGGCTGTCTTGGTGTATTAATTGCAACACTTGGGATAATTTTATATAGAAACTCCAATTTTATTCTGTTAACATAGGAGCAACATGCTCCTGCACCCACACTGCTCCAGAGACTCCTCCTAACTAACATACAAAATCAGTTGAACAGTTTCCTTGTTGACAACAATGAGCAGCTATACATTTCAAATCTGTCTACTTCCTGTTTTACTAACAGATGCTGCAACCTACTCTATTACCCATTGTTGTTTTTATCAAAATATTATTATTTAAATCTACAAACATAAATTTTAACTAAATTAAATATAATATAATATAATAAGAAATTTAGCATTTAAAATTATATATATATATATATATATATATAAATTTTGAAATATACAATAAATGTTTTGCTACAAGCCGAAATGTTGAAAGGTCTTTGAACTAAATTCATCCCAGTACAGAATTTTTCTATTTCATTGATGTACGGAAATATTTAAAAAAAATGACTAAATACGTAGAAATATGCATTTTAGGCTCTAAAACTTTAAAATAGGTCACAGTGGGCAAAATAGGCATTTTAGGCACAATAAAATGCCTATCAAATGCTCTAATTTGATATAAAATATAAAGATATTTAATTAGTTACAAATTTACCCCTATAGAAAAAAATAGGCTTTTAGCCTAAAATCCGAGGTCTAATTATAACTAAATTGTTAGCATGTAATAAAATATTTAAAATAGTTTCTTTGTTTATTCTTATTCTTGAATTAGGAAAGCTTTTCCTTTTTTGAATAATGTCATCAATATAAATATTAGTTTATGCTGATGATGTAGTACTATTGGCCGATAGCGAGGAGATACTAAAGGACAACATGCACACACTATTGAGTAACACTAAGGAATTAGGACTGGAAGTAAATATCAATAAAACTAAATATATGGTCACACGTAGAAATACATTATATAATGGAAATGGACAGCTAATGACAAATGAGGGAAATTTTGAGGAAGTGGCTGAATTCAAATACCTAGGAACAGTAATCAGAAATAGGAATGAGATGCACAAAGAAATTAAACATAGGTTCAATTCTGGAAATGCATGCTATTATGCATTGCAGAGACTCTTGATGTCCCAACTCCTTTCAAAAAATGTTAAACTGAAAATATATAAAACTATTATTCTACCAGTTATATTATATGGGTGCGAAACATGGACTCTTACTTTAAGGGAGGAAAGGAGATTACGAGTATTTGAGAATAAAGTACTTAGGAAAATTTTTGGACCAAAGAGAGATGAACTGACAGGTGAATGGAGAAGACTACATAACAATGAACTACATGGTCTTTACAGGAAGCCAGATATAATAAGAACAGTTAAGTCTCGTAGACTGCGATGGGCAGGACACGTTGCACATATGGGGAATAAAAGACTTGCATGGAAGCTTCTTGTAGGAATGCCAGAAGGAAAACACCCAGTTGGTAGACCAAGAATGAGGTGGGAGAATAACATTAACTATGATTTGAAGGAAGTAGATTATATAGGGAATGATTGGAAAACATTAGCTCAGGATAGGGATGTATGGAGAGCTTATGTCCGTGTGGCCATGAACCTACGGGTTCGATAGTGCCAGTGAGTGAGTAAGTAAGTATATAAATATTGTCGCACGGGTAGCGAAGTTCAGGTATAGAGCGAGTTTCTTGAAACTAACTTCACAAAATGTGTACACAAAATTTTCAGATTTTATTTCACCATATTCACACAAATATTTTCTGCTAGAAGAGTCTCTTCTTCACCATTTATTTTATAACCAGTTCTTCAAACTCACTGACAGCTCTGCTAACACATCTACTTGACTTTGCACTTAGGTCACTTATACTCATCCACAATTTGAACACATCTGACTGGCCAGAACCTCACACCTTCTTATATATGCTAGGATAGGAACAAACTGGAATCCCTGTCTAGACTCCCCTTGAATGGAAGACACGTGAAGCTGATTTCCAGAATCGAGGTATAGATGCATATGAAAATTTTTCTGTGGGGCCACTGATTCGGAGTCACCAACTCATGAATCTTGTTTTACCGTATAAGGCGAAGCCTGATTTGTCACTGCCTGCAAAATTCAAAAGCCAATCCAATAATGCATTGCAATATTAAAAAGTGTTGGTGAGATATTATACTCCTGTCTTACATCTGTTTTTATTAAAACATCTTCAGTTACATTTTGTCCTATATTTATCCTTATTTTTAGTATCACAATATGTCTTTCAGAACTTCATTTATATGTTGCGAATAGCCTCTTCCATTGTGGTCCATAATTTTTTCTACCTACTCAACCAAATGCTCTCTCAAAATTGATAAAAAGCAATGTGGGTTTGTAAATTATGTTCTTTTCGTTCGTCAATAATTTGTTGTATTAAGAATGTATTCTCTGTTGTTGAGCATCCCTTTCTAAAACTATTCTGTTCTTCTTTTTTAAAAAACCTCGCATATTATTTTAAGACTCTTATTTATAATTCTTGCATATAATTTTGTATATTAGATTTAAGAGGCTAATCTCTCTAATTTTTACATTGATTTCTTTCTTATTTTATAAATAGGGAAGTGAAATGCAGGTAAGTAAATGATTACTGTATCTTATTAAATATTTATTGGCAGAGGTAATTTATTTTATTGTTTTAGGACTATGATAAACTCTTAAGTTTACAAGAAGAAGCATTGAGAGATCCAATGAAATTTGTTCAAAAACTTCAAAGAGGTGAAAATATAGGTATTCCATCACCACAGATTATTGCAGAGGTGAGTACAAATTTCCGATGTAATATTGGTAATCCATGGCATAATATCTCTGATGAATCAAGTCCAACTAAAGTGGAAGATGTTGCTGGCTAACAGATAACAGTGCAAGATATAATCATGCAGACCCTCAATCTTGGTTTCAGTTTTTTAACCAGATTTTGTTACCATCTTATCAAGTGTCCTCACCAGGCTGAGTGGACCCTGTTCCAGACTCTATATTGAAATAAAAAAAATTATGATAAAGCCTAAAATCAAATCTGGGACTCCTGGAATGCTGGTCAGACATGGTAAATGTCTTACCTTAGATCCCTGATGGAATTTTTATATATTGTCAAAGCTGATCAACGGGCAGAGGGTAGTAAGTAAACAGAGCAATTATATTACATCATGGTATAAAAATGACACCCTGTTTCATCACAACAATACATTGAAACCATAATTAAATAGGTATCTTTATTTCATATTAAAAATAGTTTTTGTTGTCCATTGGAGATGAGTTTTAGTTGACTTATGGTAAAATCAAATGTTTTGTACCTCACTTCATACAAATCTTCTACGTAGATCGCAATTTCGAGACCATAACGGTCTCACCTTCAGTACTATTTTGGCGACCGATGTTATGTTGATTGGAAAAAACTCTTCTTCTTCCCTCTGTTGGTGGACCGATGAACCTCTGGATCAGGTCACAAATTGCGGGAATTTCGAAGTTCATAAGTTTTCCTTTGTTTTTCTGAATGTGGATTTTTTTTTCCCAGACCGTGAGTTCCTTTTGTTTATCTATTTGTTTAATTAGACTGGTTTTTGATTCAATTAAATGTTAAATTAATTATAGTATCCTGCTGGAGTTCGGAATTCCTAAAAAGATAGTTAGACTTATACGAATGTGTCTAAATGGCACAGATAGTAGGGTGCGTGTAGGCAAACAGTTTTCAGACACTTTTCAAATCTAGAATGGGTTGAAGCAAGGAGATGCACTATCTCCTCTACTATTAAATTTTGTACTAGAGCATGCCATTAAATCTTTAGAGAATGAGGAAGGCTTACAACTCAATGGTATTAATAAGCTGTTAGTTTATGCTGATGATATAGTATTATTGGCCGATAGCGAGGAGATACTAAAGGACAACACGCACACACTGTTGAGTAACACTAAGAAATTGGGACTGGAAGTAAATATCAGTAAAACTAAATATATGGTCACACGTAGAAATTCATTAAATAATGGAAATGGACAGCTAATGACAAATGAGGGAAATTTTGAGGAAGTGGCTGAATTCAAATACCTAGGAACAGCAATCAGAAATAGGAATGAGGTGCACAAATAAATTATACATAGGCTCAATTCTGGAAATGCGTGCTTTTATGCATTGCAGAGATTCTTGATGTCCCAACTCCTTTCAAAAAACGTAAAACTGAAAATATATAAAACTATTATTCTACCAGTTATATTATATGGGTGCGAAATATGGACTCTTACTTTAAAGGAGAAAAGGAGATTACAAATATTTGAGAATAAAGTTCTTAGGAAAATTTTTGGACCAAAGAGAGATGAACAGACAGGTGAATGGAGAAGACTACATAACAATGAACTACATGGTCTTTATAGGAAGCCAGATATAATAAGAACAGTCAAGTCTCGTAGGCTGCGATGGGCAGGACATGTTGCACGTATGGGGAATGAAAGACTTGCATGGAGGCTTCTTGTAGGAAAGCCAAAGGGAAAACGCCCAGTTGGTAGACCAAGAATGAGGTGGGAGAATAACATTAACTATGATTTGAGGGAAGTAGATCATACAGGGAATGATTGGAAAACATTAGCTCAGGATAGGGATGTATGGAGAGCTTATGTCCGCGCGGCCATGAACCTACGGGTTTGATAGTGCCAGTGAGTAAGTAAGTAAGTAATAGTGGTTATGTTCCTTGCCTATGGTCCTTAGGGTGGCAGGTTCAAATCCGGCCAGGGTCAATGGATTTTTTCAGGATGTAAATATCCAAGGAGCAAGTCCTCTGGGAAAGTTGTGGGTCCTGAGTCTAAAGATTTTTCAGGCTCATAAAGCCTGAATAAAAAGCCTCTAAGCAAAATTTACTGACCTTATGATCCAAGTAGTTCGTTAGTTGCCTGCTAGATGTCTTATTAGATCGGTATATTGACTGCAAGTAAATGTAACTAATATTGTGAAAAGAAACATTAATGTCTGTACCAGGAATCGAACCGTGGACCTCTAGTTCTCCAGACTAGTGTGCAGCCCACTACACCATTCTTGACCTGGCACAAACTTTAACAATTCTTTCCACATATACAAATTCATAATTCTCGTTTTGTCTGCTGCCAGGTAGATGTCACTACCATCGGATGGTGTAGTGGCTGTACACTAGTCTGCAGAACTAGAGGTCCACGGTTCGATTCCTGGTACAGACATTCATTTTTCTTTTCACAATATCATTATAATATTATAATATGATCCATTATTGGAACTGTGTTAAAATAACAGTATTGCAACATGTTAAATAACATTGTTTACTGCTTATAAAAGTGTTGGTGTAAAATTCTCAAATATATACTTCTAAACGAAGCAGACCATTGGCAATGGTAGTGACACCTACCTGGCAGCGGACGAAACGAGAATTATAGATTTGTATATGTGGAAAGAATTGTTAATGTTTGTGCCAGGTCTAGAATGGTGTAGTGGGCTGGACACTAGTCTGGAGAACTAGAGGTCCACGGTTCGATACCTGGTTCAGACATTCATTTTTCTTTTCACAATATCATTATAATATTATAATATGATCCATTATTTATTGGAACTGTGTTAAAATAACAATATTGCAAAATGTTAAATAACATCGTTTAGTGCTTATAAAAGTGGTGGTGTAAAATTCTCAAATATAGATACTTCTAAACGAAGCAGACCATTGGCGATGGTAGTGACACCTACCTGGCAGCGGACAAAACGAGAATTATAGATTTGTATATGTGGAAAGAATTGTTAATGTTTGTGCCAGGTCTATAATGGTGTAGTGGGCTGGACACTAGTCTGGAGAACTAGAGGTTCACGGTTCGATTCCTGGTACAGACATTAATTTTTCTTTTCACAATATCATTATAATATGTATAGCTAGGAATTTTAGGTGCTGCACCTTTTTTTTTTTACTATAATGTTCAAATTAGCTAGTATTGCAAAGAAAACATTAAGTAAATGCCCCTAACTGTGTTTTAGTTGCACCATTTTTCAATGTTTGCACCTTTTTGCACCTTTCCTTTAATGGAAGCACTTTTGCACCTTTTCAAACCTCTTTTGTCTCCTTTGGAACATTTTATTACCAAAATAATATATATATATATATATATATATATATTTATTCAAATACGATTTCAAGTATTGGTAACGATATGTGGTATCAGTCCACATCACATTACTTCCACTTCAGTGCAATCCCGTTAGGCTATTCCTTTTAAATTAGTTTGTGCCTCATTGCACCAAAGTTATGCGAAAGCTATTGTTCAAGCAAGGAAGGTTGTTGAGTGCGTGGATAAATGTTTCAGTTCAAAATAATATTTGACTAGTGCGGTCTGCTGTTTTCCTGAGTTACCAGTATACAGTATGCCGAAACCGAAAGTGAACTCCTATAAACTACGGGATATTGTTAAAAAGTTTAGTGCAGATGGAATTCAGAGTGACGGATCTGTTATCAGGTGCATTATTTGTGATATTTCAATAGCAATTGATGAAAACATCAATGCATTTGTGTTACGCAGCATATAAGTAGTGTAAGTACTTACACAGACTCTTTAATATAAGACAACATGCGTGAATTTTGTGTCGTTAGTTACTTGTTGTAATTGGTTTTGGTAATCTTTTATGATTATTTACATGGGACATTTGCAACTTTTATTTTTAAAAAATGCACATTTTTTGCACCTTTTTCTGCTAAATTAAAGCACCTTTTTCACCAAAATTTTGCACCTAAAATTCCTAGCTCTAATAATAGTATAATATGATCCATTATTGGAACTGTGTTAAAATAACAGTATTGGAAAATCTTACATATAAAAATTGTTTGTTTGTTTGTATATTTGTTTGTTCGTACTTTATGCACGGCCATACCGTTAATCCGATTGTGATGGGGTTTTTTTGCAAAATGTTCAGGAGATTCCCGGGATGAACATAGGCTGTAAGAGAGTTGTGATACTCAACTTGTACACCCTTAAAAATCACCCTTTTTGGAAAAAGTAGCTCTTTGGACGCTTAAATGGCTCACGCTGCCTAAACCATAAGAAATACACAAAATTAATGTACACAGAATTGAATATCTCAAAAAGCTCTACAAAAAAGTCCGCGACAGCATATGTTTATCTCTTACAGATAATTCACAAAAACCATTTTTGTCTTTCATTGATACCAAGAGTCTCTAATCTCTTACGGATAACTCACAAAAACCATTTTTGTCTTTCACTGATACCAAGAGTATCGCGCCATAGCCAAGTGGTTAAGGCAAGAAGTCTTTTGACGCAGAACTACGGGACTACGGTAGTTCGAGTCTCTGCGGGGGAAGAAATTTTTCTCATGGAATGTCGGCCTGTATGGGACCGGTGCACAGTGGGTTAGAAATTAAATCTAGCTAAAAAAAAAGTCTTGACTCACTCTCATCAATTTTTTTTTTCACTCTAATATAATTGTTATATGACAGTTCTTAACTTATCTCCAAAGGAGGGTACAATTCTAATGTTCATGACTATGTGACGTCATGATTCACACTTCTTGAGCCACAACAGAAGGCTGTAAGAGGTTTTCTTGCGAACTTATTTAATAATATCTAATTATGTCCTAATTGCTGAATTTTATGGTAAAAAAGTAACATATTTTTATCATCTGCCCATGACATGAGAATTGAACGTTCGGGCAGGACAACGTCTGCCGGGTACGCTAGTGTTAAATAAAATGTAATTAAATTAACTTTGTCTAATAACTCCTAACAAAGTAGAGACTAAGGCTCAACATTAGGCCTTGCCATTGTAGTAGTCATATTTTCTATTGATATTTTTCTCATAGTGTCACTTCCCATGAATTTCTTTTTTATAAATTTTGTATTTGCAATATGATGATTGTTTTTAAATTTGTTTGTGTAAGTTAAGCTATATGTTTGAGTGAATTCTTTCTAGGATTTTTTTTCTAGTTAATAAATCTTCCAAATCTCAAGCTATATTTGATTTCAGCTTCCAAACATTGATTGGTCGGCTTACAGTATGCCCGTACCCAGTGAACTCAGTAGACCTCAGACACGTAAAACTGTAAATAAACCTTCAGATCATCCCGAGCACGATGTAAAAGATTTAAATGACTTAAAGTCAAAGGTTTTAGTAAGAGGTCGACTGTTTGATGATAGCAAACCAGAAACTTTTAATCAGGTTTGTTGATTTGAAGTATTTTATTTATTTATTTTAATTTTAGATGTAAGTTATTATAATGGTTATATTATTTTTGGTCTGATCATCTTACCTCAATATTATTGTTGATTTGTTCTTGAACATGTTTCAAAACAATATTTGAAGAGAAAAATTTTCGCCTAGACCGGGACTCGAACCCGGGACCCTTGGCTTTCCGGGCCAAGTGCTCTACCAACTGAGCTACCGAGGCGAGTTACGATCTAGATTTACAACATACATAAGAGAAAAATTTGCATCTAGATCGTAACTCGCCTCGGTAGCTCAGTTGGTAGAGAACTTGGCCCGGAAAGCCAAGGGTCCCGGGTTCGAGTCCCGGTCTAGGCGAAAATTTTTCTCTTCAAATATAATTTATCCTTCTATGAGAAGTGTTAAATTAATAATAAAATCGTCAATGTTTCAAAACAATTCTGTTTTATCGTCAGCTTGTCCAGACTGGTTTTATTTATGTTGCATTATGTTGCACAACCTGGATGTCGATGTCAGCTCCATCCTGTGGTTGGCCAAAGAACCTCCAAACAAGGTCATGCTCCATCGGTATATCAAAATAAATAACTCTGTTTTTGTTCTTCTGAATATAAATTTTTTCCCAAATAGTCAGCTCTTTTGTATTTTCTAACTATTTTAATAATTTAGTGTCTGAAAATACAAAAGAGCTGACTATTTGGGGAAAAAATTATATTCAGAAGAACAAAAACAGAGTTATGAATTTTGATATACCGATGGAGCGTGACCTTGTTTGGAGGTTCTTTGGCCAACCACAGGATGGAGCTGACATCGACATCCAGGTTGTGCAACATAAATAAAACCAGTCTGGACAAGCTGATGATAAAACAGAATTATTTTAAAACATGTTCAAGAACAAATCAACATTAATATTGAGGTAAGATGATCAGACCAAAAATAATATAATTAAAATAACCTCAAAATATCACTTCCTAAAATTAAATATTATAATGGTAATTTCATTTTAGTGGTTTCTCTGGGAATTCAATTCACTAACCCATTAACTAATAGTGAATGTTTTGATGTTATAATTAAGATATTTGGTCTGTATTCTTATCTCTTATGGTTGTTTTTGTTGAACATATGTTTTAAGGCTTCTGAGCCCCATCTTTAACCTGTACAGTACAAGCTGAAGATGGGACTCAGAAGCCTTGAAACATACATTCAACAAAAAGAACCATACACAGACCAAATATCTTAATTATTAGATAAACCTCTTAATGTTACTTCCTATTGTATTTTTAAAATAAATTTTGATGTTATGTTTAGTTTAACATGTTCTAGTCCTGGACAAATTTATTTTTTGTAAAGAAAAATTATGGTCTGAACCAGTAATTGAACCCCAGGCTTCTGCACGCGATGTACAGAATCAGAGCTCCGGAGTTCAATTCTCAATTCAGACAATTTTTTTTTTCAAAAAATAGTAGTGGATGTTTTGGGATGTTAAGACACACAGAATATTGCAGCTATAACAGTAGTGTTAAATCTTGTTAAAATCTTTTTTGAATAAGAAGTAGCCAGGTGACTGTGAACAAAGATTCACTGCCGCTTGTGCATGGGATTGTGTAAAAGAGAGAGAGAAATTTTCTTCTAAAGTGTGATGCCACAGATAGCATAGTGCTTAAAGCATTGGTAAATAGAACTAAAAATCTTCAGTTGAGATTTAGTTTAGGGAAAAAGTTTTCTCTTCAAAAATTAAATTTATCCAAATAATTTACTATTTTGTATCACTTTACTCAGTTTGAACACGTCTCTCAAAGAAAGTATTCCATGTCAATTTTTTTTTTTTTTTTGCTCCCTGTTAAGGGCACCCAGTACTTATTTGGGTTAAAAAAATGTTTTTCTTTTTGTTTAAAAAAATCCAGGTAGGTCTATTTTATCGATATGTAATATTATTTTGTCTATTTTTAGACATTTAAACCCATAAAAATTGATTTTTAAAAATGACGTCTCTGTGTTCTGCTAATGTGCACATTTTTTTGTTTTTTTTTTTGCATTTTCTTGTAACTTGTATTTTTTTCATATTTTGGTACATTTTTCTCTGAAACTATGAAAGATAGGGGAACAATTTTTGGCACAGATATACAGTTTAAAGATTATAATAATAAGGTAAATTTATCTTTGTGCTGTTGATAGTGTTTGAAATTTAAAAAAAAATATATGCACAATTTTTAACAAAAAAAAATGTTTGGTCTTTGAATTTTTTAAAACATAAATCACAATCTTATCTGAACACAAACCGTATTGTCAAATGAGTTATGGACAGTAACATAATAAATTTTGGAAACAATTGGATAAGTCGTTTTTTAGAAAACTGTATCAAGACAATACTTTCAAGAAGTTGGGTTATTTATTTTCATTTTTTTTTTAAATTACACATTAAGAAATATGTCTAAAAAGTTAACCAGGGTGCCATTATGTTCAGGAAGACTTGTTTAATTAGTGACATAATTTTCATGCACGTAACTTAAGAATAAGTTGAAAAAATTATTTTTGTATGTTGCTTATTTTTAAACCAAATTGCAAGGAATTAGTGTCCTTAACCGTTGCATGCTGAAACTTATCTTGAAATTTCTTCCGGAGAAGCGTTATGATGTACCAAGGCTGTGTCCAAAAAAGTTGTTTGGCATTTTTTTTTACTACAATACATTAAAATCCAGAGCCAAATTTCTCATTTAAACTATAGGGAAGTAATACAACTCCTGAATTGGTAGATTGGATAACCCTCACTACCTGCCATCTGCGCTGCTTCTTCCCTCACTCATGTAGGGAGTCCATCTGCTCCGTACAGTGGGTTACCATTGCTAGATTCTAGCTTCGATTTCTGTGCCTTGCAGCTTTCCTTCAGAGTAGTCACACATTTATATTAATTTTTGTGTTAGCTTCATTTTTTAATGAATTTATACAATTATTTTATTAACAGTTATGGACAGCAGAGGAACAGCGTAGATTAGAAGAACTACTTATTGAATATCCTCCCGAAGAAGTAGAAACTAGACGTTGGCGGAAAATAGCAGCTGCGTTAGGTAAAATTGCCTTTTATTTATTGCTTAGTGTATTCCTCCTTTTCTTCACAGTAACTTCACATATTAACATTTCATATTTATGTTCTATTTGTTTTTTAAGGTAATCGAACAACTAAACAAGTTTGTAGTCGTGTACAGAAATACTTTATTAAACTTCACAAGGCAGGATTGCCAATTCCGGGAAGGCCTCCAAAAATGCCAGAAGTTTCAAGAAGGGTAAGAATAAAGAAAATTATATATTATTAATTTGTAAAGAAAAATTAAAATCTGAACCGGATTTGAATCCAAATCCCCGGCTTTGTACACCAATGTGTTATCCATTACACTAATCCAGGTTTCCAGTGCAAACAGCAATTTTCCTTTACTCCCATACTATTTTCTACATCTAATGCAGCCAGCCATTGCTGACAGTGCGATTGGACAGCTTCTATTTCAAGAAGACATTAATGAAAATTTACACAATCAATTATAGTTTGTATGGCTTATTATTTCACACTGCCAGCAATGGCTGGCTGCTTCAGACTTAGTGAATAGTATGTGAGTAAAGAAAAATTGACGTTTGCACTGGAAGCCTGGATTAGTGTAATAAAAAAAAATGTCAGCAGGTATTACTTTTCTTTACAAATTAATCATTTATCCATCATTGAGAATGTTAAAATGTAACTTTGAAAAAAAATTATATTATTTAAAATTATATAAAGTTATATTTTTATATCATTAATTAAAGAATATAAGTAACAATATAGCTCACAAGAGCCATAAATAAATTAACTAACACTGACCCTGTCTAACCCATTGGTTCATGGCTGTGCAGATATAAGCTCTCTATACATCATATTTTTGACTTCCCAACTCCTTTAAAAAACGTTAAACTGAAAATATATAAAACTATTATTCTCTATTATTCTACCAGTTATATTATATGGATGCAAAACATGGACCCTTACTTTAAGGGAGGGAAGAATATTATGAGTATATGAGAATAAAGTTCTTAGGAAAATTTTTGGACCAAAGAGAGATGAGCAGACAGGTGAATGGAGAAGACTGCATAACAGTGAATTACATGGTCTTGATAGGAAGCCAGATATAATGAGAACAGTTAAGTCTCATGGACTGCGATGAGCAGGACATGTAGCACGAATGGGGAATGAAAGACGTGCATGGAAGCTTCTTGTAGGAAAACAAGAGGAAAAATGCCCGGTTGGTAGACCAAGAATGAGGTGGGAGAATAACATTAACTATGATTTGAGGGAAGTAGATTATACAGAGGATGATTGGAAAACATTAGCTCAGGATAGGGATGTATGGAGAGCTTATGTCCGCACGGCCATGAACCTATGGGTTCAAGTGAGTTAGTTAGTTTATACATCTTTATCCTGATTTAATGTTTTCCAGTCATCCCCTCGAATCATATTATTCTCCCTCTTCATTCTGGCCTGCCTACTGGACACTTTCCCTCTGGTTTTTGTACAGTGTTCCCATGCCCCCTCTTTCATTCCCATTTGTGACACATGCCCTGCTCATTGCAGTCTACGAGACTTAACTCTTATTATTATATCTGGCTTCCCATAAAGATCATGTAGCTCATTGTTAAGTAGTCTTCTCCATTTGCCTGTCTGTTCACCTCTCTTTTGTCCAAAAATATTCGTAAGAACTTTATTCTCAAATACTCGTAATCTTTTCTCCTCCTTTAAAAAGAGCCCATGTGTCACATCCATGTAATATGACTAGGAGAATAACATTTTTACACATTTTCAGTTTAATGTTTTTTGAGACAAGTTGGGACTACAAAATTCCCTGCAATGCAAAATATTAGAAGTTGTCATACGACATTTATAAACTATTACAAATTTGAGATATTTTTTTCACAAATGAATGAGTAATTTTTTATATCTTACCTCATAGTTTATGTTTTCTTATACATGGGAACTGCAGTTTTCAAGAGGAAACATCCCTCCCATTTTCAACCAACATTATGACTATCAGATTTTCGTTGGAATCTCCATCTATAACGTTGCCATCTTGTGTTGATTTGATGAACTTCGAGATCAGATCCCGTTCATCAGGAATTTTGAAATTTATGGATGATGAACGGGATCTGATCTCGAAGTTCATGAAATCAACACCAGATGGCAATGTTATAGATGGAGATTCCAATGATTATCAAGTAGCCATAATGTCGGTTGAAAAGGGGAGGGACATTTCCTCTTGAAAACTGCAGTTCCCCAGTTTAAGAAAATATAAACTATGATATCCATCCATGGTAATTCTGCCCGAAGGCAGGTCCTTCACTGCAATCATAGCATTTTCATGCTATGCTTGCAGCTTTACTAGGGAATTATGTAGGTGTGGTAGCTTCCCGTTGCTTTCCACACTGGTGAAGGATGATGATGATGATAATGATAATGGTAAGGATGATGGCCATATGATTTCGGGGACCGTTTTGGCCTTAAAGTTTTCCTGACATTTGTCTTACAGGTGAGGAAAAACCCAGATAAAAACCTCACCCAGAAAAACTGCCCCGACCGGGGATCGAACCCGGGCTCGCTGCGGGACAAGGCAGCACGCTACCTCGAGACCACAGCGGTGGACAACTATGATATAAGATGTAAAAAATGACTCATTCGATCATGAATTAAGAACCTCATGTTAGTTCACATATCTAACTATGAAAATACATTTTTTTAATTATATTATTTTTGGTCTGGACATCTTACCTCAATATTAATGTTGATTTGTTCTTGAACATGTTTCAAAACAATTCTGTTTTATCTTCAGCTTTCCCAGACTGAGAAAAAACACATAATCAAAGTAGCAAGAGAAAATGGGTTTGATGAAAAAATGGTACATAAAAGGATAGAAAAGTATAAAAAACAAAAAATGATAAACAGAAGTAATCTTGAAAAAGAAGAACCACCTATGAAAAAATATAGGAAATTCACATATCACCCCTGGGTACATAATAAATTTCAAAATATATTTGAGAAGTTTAATATTAAATTAGCACCAAAAAATAACTACAGTTTAAATAAACTAATAAAAACCAACAAAAATGAAAAAACTGATAAAAATAAAAAGTCAGGAATATATCAAATTGAATGCATGGGTTGTGAAAAGATATATATAGGGAAAAACAAAAAGAAACCTAAAAATTAGAACCAAAGAACACATAAGAAATATTAAAAATGGAGAAATTGAAAAATCTGCAGTTGCTGCTCATGTTTGGTCTGAAAAACATAATATCAATTCAGACACTAAATTATTAAAACAGTTAGAAAATACAAACGAGCTGACTATTTGGGAAAAAATTTATATTCAGAAGAACAGAAACAGAGTTATGAATTTTGATATTCCGATGGAGGGTGACCTTGTTTGGAGGTTCTTTGGCCAACCACAGGATGGAGCTGACATCGACATCCAGGTGGTGCAACATAATGCAACATAAATAAAACCAGTCTGGGAAAGCTGAAGATAAAACAGAATTGTTTTGAAACATGTTCAAGAACAAATCAACATTAATATTGAGGTAAGATGTCCAGACCAAAAATAATATAATTAATACATTTTTTTGTTTACTTATAAGATATTTTTCTCTTGCAGGGACATTATTATAGATCTCATTTTAATCATCGATATCAGAAGTACAATCATTTATTTAGACAAACAACATTCTTCCCACAACAAGATATTCCTGTATATATGTCTGACTTTGATGATGACACTTATGGAACTTGTCCTCCTCCAAATTCAGACATTGATATAAAAGTTGAGGATGACAAAGAAGACAGAATGTCTGTAAGTAGCCAGTAATTATTATTTAGAATTTATTTAGGGAATTACAACGTACATAAGAGAAAAATTTGCGTCTAGATCGTAACTCGCCTCGGTAGCTCAGTTGGTAGAGCACTTGGCCCGGAAAGCCAAGGGTCCCGGGTTCGAGTCCCGGTCTAGGCGAAAATTTTTCTCTTCAAATATAATTATTATTTAACTTTTATAGGAATTAATCACTATGAGGTTTAATTTATGGTGAAATCAAATGTTTCTTACCTCTCCTCATACAAATCTTCTAAGTAGATCGCGATTTTGAGACCATAACGGTCTCATCTTCAGTACTATTTTGGCGAGTGATGTTTTGTCGATCGGAAGAAGAAGAGTTTCTTCCGATCGACATAACATCAAACTCTTCTTCTTCCGATCGACATAACATCAGTCGCCAAAATAGTACTGAAGATGAGACCATCATGGTCTCGAAATCGCGATCTACTTAGAAGATTTGTATGAGGAGAGGTAAGAAACGTTTGATTTCACCAGTAATTATTACTTTATTTTGTATTACATATTAACAACATTTTATTGTGCAATATATACATATAGCAGTAATATTTTTGTCTTTATATTCTTTTTTAAATCAAATTCATGAACCTTATTTTTCTAAAAGGAGTTGAATATATCAGACCAATGCACCAGTGGTCAAGAACGTCAAAAAACTGGCAAAAATTGAAATTTTTACTTTTCTTTAAAATGGAAAATTGTGAACAATACCTACACAAGTAAACGGGGTACCAGTCTGGCAAAGAAATGACTTCTGTACTTATTAGACCTAATTTTCGGGCTGCTAAAATATATATCCTAAAAATCAAATTTGGATATTCATTTTTTTCTTTTTTCTCCATAGCACGACAGGCCTAAAAGGCCCTTGGCCTACCATCCGGCTGCTGGCCTCACATCCACGTGTTAGTCATAGAGGTAGATGATCATTCTTCCAGTGTATTAGTCATTCAGAATATCTCTGCAGGTAGATGAATTACGAAGCTCAGTTTGTTGCTACACGTGACGTTATATAAGGCAGTGTACACTGTCAGCGTCCCACGTCCCATTCCCCTCTGAACTCATAGATAGCAGTGTCACGTGTTCTATTCCTACATAAACACGACTGCAGTGCCCTCCGTCAACAACTGCGCTTACTCCTTAAACGGGTAATAGGAGTAACATCTGGTCAGCATGTCAAGTCCCCCAGCCATTATAGCTAATTATCATTTTTATTTTAGGCTTGAAAAACAAGTTATCTTTAGTTACACTACTTTCGCCGTCATTTCCCACAACAGTTTATAAAGCCAAGTGTACTTTGAAGTGATCCATATTTGGTTCGTCTTCCGGCCTTATAGGCCGTGGTCTGGTTGTCTTCTTACTCGACGTTTCATCTACTGCTGTGGTAGACATCATCAGGAGATACTGCGTGCTCTCTGTGAACTCCTCAACAGTCGGCTGCAGACTGGCTGGTCATTGGAAACTCTCTCTCTATTTATAGCTAAACCCCGGGTGGTGGGGGGGGTTTTCTGCGCGGATTGAGTTTTGAAAACTCTGCAAACGGCACTACAGCACAAAACTAGATCCGCACAGAAAACCCCCCCACCACCCGGGGTTTATCTATAAATAGAGAGACAGTTTCCAACGACCAGCCAGTCTGCAGCCGACTGTTGAGGAGTTCACAGAGAGCACGCAGTATCTCCTGATGATTCTACCACAGCAGTAGACGAAACGTCGAGTAAGAAGACAACCAGACCACGGCCTATAAGCCCGGAAGATGAACCAAATATGGATCAAGACGCCGGCCGTGAAAGCCTACAATTATATACTTTGAAGTGTTTATAAACTGGCACAGATGAAAACTTTTGCTATGTTTGCTAATTTTGATTCATGCAGCACATTAATGTTGTGCAGATAATGTATGATCTTACAACCCGTGCATGAGCTTGCATTCAGGATGGGAATTCCTCTCCTGCTACAATCATTGATGGCTGATATATTAGTAGTGCAGTTCCCGTGAAATAAAATAGTTCTTTAACCTTGCTAATATCTCAGCTTTCACACATATTGTCCAATTGTATAATTTGCAGTGCTCTATTATCTATCTACAGCAAACTCCCGATTATCCATGTGCATATTATCTGGTTTGCAGATTATCCGGGCATGACTTTTTTATTGTATTTTTTTAAATACTGTATTTTGTATTATGAAAAAATTCTTTATTTTTAAACTTGCTACTGTGAACTTGGCTTAGAAACTAGCACAATAGAGTAACCTTCACACACAACCCCCTCCCCTGACACGTTTAATGGTACCAACCAACATTCTGAAAATACAATACAATTTCGGAAATTTTCGTTGTGTGAGTCACTGAAAGTTTGTTGTTGCAGTTTGAAACCACGGATATGTTGTGGCAGTGACATTATTGTTGGTTAGTAGTGTGGTCATCGGTGGTTACTAGTGTGGTTGTCGCTGGTTACAATGGCCATTTTGATTAACTGTTGTAACCATAGTCTTCATGAGAGGAAATAGTCCTACTTTTTTTTTTCATATTTACGAGTAAAATAAAATAAATACACCTAAATACTTAAGGTAGAATATGTTTATCACTCACCTCATATTGTTAGTGATAAACATATTCTACCTTAATGAATATACCTCATAGTGAGAGTTCCTAAAATAAGTACACCTAAATACATTTAATATAACATTTTATGAATATTTGTTGCATTTAAGTAGTGTTCTTCTTCTTCTTCTTCCTTCCAAGTATTAGGCCAAGGCCTGTTACGATCCTATAGAAAATTTTCCCGTATGGGAAATTCTCGTATAAGACTTGAAAGCATAATAATAGTCCCTTCGATTGGTTGCTGGCCAAAGGAAGGCTAGACCAGTGATGGGCTACCATCTTATAGCCTCTAGTCAGGCTTTTCTGGAGAAGGAAAGAAAATAAAGGAAAGAAGAAATGGAATGTGGGTAAATAATACATTTCTGATCAACTTCCACGGCGCCGAATAACTTGATTGGATTATCCGTGTTTTTTCGATTTTCCGTGCATATCTCTGTCCCAATTAACATGGATAATCGGGAGTTTGCTGTATCTATAATGGCATAGCCCAATGTTGAGCAAAGAATCTCCTTTGTTAGGAGTTATTAGACCAAGTTAATTTCATTACCTTATTTGCCCAAATATGTCATGAATGGCATGTGGTCAAAATACCGACTCATTGAGACATCTAGCAGGCAACTAAGGTATTACTAGGATGTTAAAATCCTATCATATATATATTATATAATGTAATATGAATAATTATTTCATAGGTTTCTAAAGACAAGAAAAAAGTTATTCCTATCACAAACTTATTTTACTCCAATCATTTCGCTTTGGCAAACAACAATACAAGGGAATGCCAAAACATATGATTGTAGAACATATCTTATTGATAGATTTTTCTGGTAGGCCTGTTTTTTTATAACAATTATTTTTGCTGCCTCAACTAAAAGTATCACACAATTTTTTTAACTTTTATAGGAATTAATCACTATGAGGTTTAATTTATGATAAAATCAAATGTTTCCTTATGAGGGGAGGTAGGAAACATTTGATTTTATTATAACAGTATCACACAATATTTGCTTCAGGTGTTACTGAATACAGATTTTCCTCCCGTTAATTACTCTTTGTTCTATAATTTTTGCTTATTATGTCCGCCACTATGGTCTCGAGGTAGTGTGCTGCCTTGTCACGCAGCGGGCCCGAGTTTGATTTCCGTTTGGGACAGGTTCCTGGGTGAGGTTTTTTTCAGGGTTTTTCCTTACCTGTATGACAAATGTCAGGAAGCTTAGGCCCAATGGTCCCTGAAAATCATCCGGCCATCATTATCATTATCATGAAAATGCTATGATTGCAGTGAAAGACCGGACCTTGAGCAAAATTACTATGGATGGATTATAGTTACAATCTTTTCATTCTTAAATTATCATGCTTTTATTCCCTAATCATTTTCCAGTTTATCAGAAACAATTATAACTCTTTAAATATTAAAAATGTCGCCTCACTTTATATTTTGTCTTCATTTTAGACCAGACCATAGTTCAGAATATAATTTGATTAATAGGGTAAAATTGAATTCCTCGGAAGTTTGAATAATTATTCCATTCTAAATCAATGGTAAAGAGAAAAATGTCTGCCTGAACTGGGAATCGAACCCCGAACCTTTAGCTTTCCGTGCTAATGCTCTGTCCACTGAGCTAATCCAGGCTTCATTCCCATCCAAGCAGTAGAGTAAGGTAAAGGAAGGATTAGCACGGAAAGCTAAAGGTTCAGGGTTTGGTTCCCGGTTCAGGAAAAAATGTTTCTCTTTACCATTGATTTACAATAATTTAATTGTGTTCATTAATTTACTTATTTCTATCATAGTAATAGCTTTAGCTTCTCAATATTAATTTAATTATTCCATTAATATAATAAATTTGGAAATTTTTACATTATGAGGTTTTTTAATAAGAATCAAATGAATCGTGAATTCTTCTTACCTCATAATTCTATGTTTTTTTAAACACAGCACCGCAGTATCGGCGACTATCATCACCATCATCAGCTATTTTCACGACTTTCAATTTTTTCTTTTGCCGGTAATTATTCAAACTGCCATTTGGTGTTCTTTTGAAGGAATCATTTTCTAAACTGCCATCTGTTGTATTTTTGAAGAACTTTGTAATCAAGCTTGATTGGTCTGGAATCTGGTCCAGATGAACCAAGCTTGATTACAAAGTTCTTCAAAAATACAACAGATGGCAGTTTAGAAAATGATTCCTTCAAAAGAACACCAAATGGCAGTTTGGATAATTACTGGCAAAATAAAAAATTGACAGTCGTGGAAACAGCTGATGATGGTGACTATAGCCGCCGATACTGCGGTGCTGTGTTTAAAAAAAACATAGAAGTATGAGGTAAGAAGAATTCACGATTCATTTGATTCTTAATTCTTCCATTGTCAATATTTGCATGACTGTTGTTCTGTCGTGGTGATACAGTGCTTATTCCTCAATCTGTTTGTAGATTGTTGGAAGCTACAAATCAAATAACATTCTCCAGGAATTAAAAAAATTCTTTAATTTTTCCTTGCTTTTTTTAAAATTTAGAATTATTTTAAACTCTCTAGATTTTTCTTTTGGTTTTATTAACCCATTCGCCTCAAAAGACGAGGTAGACTCGCCGGCTGTTAAATGGCTTTCAACTCAGAAGATGAGATACACTCGATTAATTTTGCTTTTATATATTTTGCAATATTTTGTACATCCCTTGGTTGGGTAATCTTCTGTCAACATTTACGAATAGTACAGGAATATGCTTTTTCCTTCACCCTTATTGTGATCTCAAGTACCGTTATCGGCTGGGGGGCTCGACATGCTAACCACATGTCACCCCTACACTGGCTGTTGATCATCTACCTCTGTGATTGACACATGTGGATGTGAAGGGCCAGCAGCCGGCTGGTAAAAGGGCAACCGCTGAAAAGTGGAAAGACCCTCAATCGGATCGGAAGTACCGTTATCTTTTGTTTGTTTTGGATATCTGAAAATGGGCAATATAATTTACGGTAACTTAAATCCAGTTTCTTGGGAAAATGCATTGAGCATTTAAACCTGAAGCAAATGGGTTAACTTAGTCTTCCTTTCAGTTTGATGTTTTTCTGACAAAACGTAAGCAGATACTGCAGACTATAGAGCTAAAATTGCCCAGTCAGGGTTTGTTTGAATCTGGAGTGGTAATGTATTTTTATGTTAAAAAAAATATTTGGTTAAATTAATTTTAGTCTATTATATTTGAAAAGATTGGAGGCCTAGGTAGCTCACTTGGATAGAGCATTGACATATAGAGTCAAAGGTCCTGGGTTCAAACCCCAGTCTAGGCGTATATTTTTCTTTTCAAATATAATTTGTCCATGATTAAGATGTTTAAAAACGAATAATAAAACCATTAATCTTACCTCAATATTAATGTTGATTTGTTCTTGAACATGTTTCGATTATATCATAATCATCATCATCATCTTGGCCAGACTGGAGACTATAATCGAAACATGTTCAAGAACAAATCAACATTAATATTGAGGTAAGATGAACAGACTAAAAATAATTTAATTAAAATAACCTCAAAATATCACTTCCTAAAATAAAATATTAAATATTTGGTTGTTTCCAGGATGATGAAGATAAGAATCGAAATTCAGTGGAATACCGTCAACTTGACCTTATACGTAGGGTGAAGAGGGACAAAGAAACAGAATTTGGGAGAAAACCAGTTTACCATTATGGTTACAAGGTAAAGAATAGTTGGGTAATTATTTATCGGATGTATATTTTGACTCACCTCATATTTTTCATTTTTATGCAGATTAGTTTTGTCGCTTCTGTGCAACATCCTCAATGCATTACAACTGTTACCTTGTGCTTGTCCTTCCTGTAACTTGATTTCTACTCCCTTTGTTGGCTGACTGTTAAACTTCCAAATCAAATTTTGGCTCAACTGCACTTCTACTTACGCTAGATTTATCAGTTTATTATTGTAAACTATAGCTCTTCTTTTGTATTTTTTTTATCATAAATAAGAAATGGAAGTTGCTAATATTTGTACCATCTTATTAAGTTATGTAGGTAGGAAATAACACTATGAGGTTTATTTTAATGTTGTTTAGTTGTTTCTTCACTTCATTTGTGACATTCTCAATGCTGTATTACGTTCACAACTGTTGTCAAACGGCCTCTTCTCCTGTAGACTGATCTCAGTGCCATCTGATGGCTGACCAACGAACTTCCAAATCAATCCCCTCTCCTTATCACCGGGTATTTCAAAATTCATAGTTGTGTTTTTATTTTTGCATATGTAAATTTTTTCCCAAATTGTGAGTTCCTTCAGTTTTTCCAATTGTTTAAGTAATTTTGTTTTGGTTTCTATTCTGTGTTTTTCTGACCAGGCATGTGCAGCTATTGCAGATTTTTCTGTTTCTCCATTTTTAATATTTTTGAGGTGTTCCTTTAATCTTGTATTTAGATTCCTTTTTGTTTTTCCTATGTATATCTTTTCACAATCTTTACAATTAATTTTGATAAATTCCCGATTTTTTGCAGTCTTCAATCTTTTCATTTTTGTTGGTTATTATTAAATTACCTAAACTGTAATCGTTTTTCGGTGCTAATTTAATGTTGAATTTGTTGATTTTCTGAAACTTGTCAAATACTAAAGGATGGTATGTGAACTTCTTGAAAGGAACTCACAATTTGGGAAAAAATTTACATATGCAAGAATAAAATCACAACTATGAATTTTGAAATACCCGGTGATAAGGAGAGGGGATTGATTTGGAAGTTAGTCGATCAGCCATCAGATGGCGCGGAGGTCAGTCTGCAGGAGAGGAGGCCGTTGGATGTCAGTTGTGAACTTAATACAGCATTGAGAATGTCACAAATGAAGTGAAGAAACTCGAGTCTGCTTGGGAGTTAACAAGTATGAGGTGAGTGAAGAAACAACTAAACAATATTTGTACCATCTTATCTTGTATTCAGTCATATGGCAGGTAAAAGTAGCACCACGGTTCCCCCAATAGACAGAGTCGGCGGAGTTGCCATACACATTATGCAAATTTGTTTACAGTACAACTGGAACCTTGCTCGGAATTTTAGTATAGAAGGAAATTGTTTTTTTTTTCTAACTAGAAAAATCATTGATGTTTTTATTGTTCATTCCATACATCTCTCTATGATAGATAAATCATATTTGAAGAGAAAAAATATATGCTCAGACTAGGACTTGAACCCAGAACCTTTGGCTTTCTAGACCAATGCTCTACCGACCGAGCTATCTGGCGAGTTCCAATCTAAATGCAAATCTTTCTCTTATATATTTCTCTTTCCATCCGTCCATAGTAATTCTGCCCGATAGCAGGTCTTTCACTGCAATCGTAGCATTTTCATGCTATGCTTTGCAGCTTTACTAGGGAATTATAGGTGTGGTAGCTTCCCGTTGCTTTCCACACCGGTGAAGGATGATGATGGGCGGATGATTTTCAGGGACCATTGGGCCCTAAGCTTCCTGACATTTGTCTTACAGGTGAGGTAAAACCCTGAAAAAAACCTCACCTAGGAGCTTGTCCCAACCGGGAATCGAACCTAGGCCCGCTGCATAACAAAGCAGCATGCTACCTCAAGACCACAGCGGTGAACATATTTCTCTTTGGTGCACGGGAATTTATGACGTATATAAGAGAAAGATTTGCATTTAGATTGGAACATGCCCAGAGACTTGGTTGGTAGAGCATTGTTTTAGAAATTCAAAGGTCCTGGGTTTGAGTCCCAGTCTGAGCATATAATATTTCTCTTCAAATACAAAACTCATTTTTCACAATTTTGAAGATATCTCTCTTTACACACACACCCAACATATATTTAAACAAATTTCTATAATTAAATTATTTTCAGTCTGATCATCTTACCTCCATATTAATGTTGATTTGTTCTTGGACATGTTTCAAAACAATTCTGTTTTATCATCAGCTTTTCCAGACTGGTTAGATTTATGTTGCAGACCCTGGATGTCGATGTCAGTTCCATCCTTTGGTTGGCCAAAGAACCTCCAAACAAGGTCACGCTCCATCGGTATTTCAAAATTCATAACTCTGTTTTTGTTCTTCTGAATATAGATTTTTTCCCAAATAGTCAGCTCTTTTGTATTTTCTAACTGTTTTAATAATTTAGTGTCCAAATTTATACTGTGTTTTTCAGCCCAAACATGAGCAGCAACTGCAGATTTTTCTATTTCCCCATTTTTAATATTTCTTATGTGTTCTTTGGTTCTAATTTTTAGGCTTCTTTTTGTTTTTTCTATATTTATCTTTTCACAACCCATGCATTCAATTTGATATATTTGTAATTTTTTATTTTTATCAGTTTTTTTATTTTTGTTGGTTTTTTTTAGTTTAATTATATTATTTTTAGTGTGATCATATTACCTCAATATTAATGTTGATTTGTTCTTGGACATGTTTCAAAAAAATTCTGTTTTATCATCAGCTTGTCCAGTTTATTTAAACTGTAGTTATTTTTCGGTGCTAATTTAATATTAAACTTCTCAAATATCTTTTGGAATTTCTATAATTTTGTTTATTGTAATCTGATTGTTTCAGTGTGATCTATGTAAACAAGAACCTATGGTTGGTACTCGATGGCATTGTGTAGACTGCATGAACATGTCTGTAGATTTCTGCTCTGACTGTGTTGTTACGCAGATGGAATCCAGTAATCCTCATCCCCCAACACACAGACTTGTAGAGGTGAGGAAATCAGAACAAAAAGGAGGGGTTTGGGATCAAGATTATGGTATGGATTCATTTTCTTTACAACCAGATCGTTACAATTATCTTGATCCAAACTTTATGCCTGAATAAATATTTTTAAGAATATCGATATAAGGTGTGTTTTTATAATTCCTGTAAATGTAGAAGTATTTCAGAATATATTAAAATCCTCTGTGGCATGTTGTTTGTGCCTGTCACATTCATCCATGAATCGAATATCCCTCTTTCCAAATTCTGAATTACTATAACCGACAAATTAGTTTATTATAGTAATCAAATGGTAAAGAGAAAAATTTATGCCTGAACTGGGAATCAAACCCCGAACCTTCAGCTTCTGTGCTGATGCTCTTAACCATTGAGCTAATTCAGGCTTCCTTCCCATCCAAGCATAAATCCTTCCTTTACCGTACTCTCTTGGTCCCACATTCAAATGCAATGAATCATCATTCACAAATACACAATGAATGGCTTCTACATTAAAAAGACATGAAGGGACTCCACACAGCTACAGCATTATTTATTAAATTAATATTAAGAAGCTAAAGCTGTAACTATGATTGAAATAAGTAAATTAAAGTATACAACTAAATTATTGTAATCAAATGGTAAAGAGAAAAAATTATGTTGAAATTAATTGTTTCTTACCTCTCCTCATATAAATTTTCTAAGTAGATTGCAATTTCGAGACCACAATGGTCTCATCTTCAGCACTTTCTTGGCGACTGATGTTATGTCGATTGGAAGAAACTCTTCTTCTTCCCTCTGATGGTAGACCGATGAACCTCTGGTGGATCAGGTCAAAATTTCCAGAGGTGTATCGGTCCACCAACAAAGGGAAGAAGGAGTTTCTTCTGATCGACATAACATCAGTCGCCAAGAAAGTGCTGAAGATGGGACCGTTTTGGTCTCGAAATCACGATTTACTTAGAAAATTTATATGAGGAGAGGTAAGAAACATTTAATTTCACCATAAATTAAACTTCATAGTGATTAATTCCTATAAAAGTTAAAAAAAAATTATGCCTGAGCCAGGAATCAAACCTTCAATGGTTAAGAGCATCAGCACGTAAATCTGAAGGTTCAGGGTTCGATTCCGGTTCAGGCATAAATTTTTCTCTTTACCATTTGATTACAATAATTTAGTTGTGTACTTTAATATACTTATTTCAATCATAGTAACAGCTTTAGCTTCTTCATATTAATTTAATAAATAGTTTATTATATTTATTTAAAAAATTATATTTATTTAAAAATCTCACCTCACATAACTCATGCTTCTCCATGATGCTGGTTTCAAATGGAATCCCATTCATAGTCAGTCAAATCTCCAACTTAACGTTGATTTTAAATTAGAGTAGTTTATTATATCTCATTATTTTTCTTTGTTTTTCTATGTACATTAGATAGGGACAGTCTAGCAAACAATTTCAATTTATCTTACTTGTGCACATTTTATTATTAGTTTTAGTTTTAATGTTAATCATCATTAACGTTATTATATCATTAGTCTTAATCTTATAGATATTATTTTATTGATCAAATATTCATTTAGTATTTAAATTAATGTAGGGAAGTCGTCAAAGTCAAAGAAATTTGAAAATTTTATGAGGTGAGTTATGAAAAATACGTACTCCACTCACTATTTAATTCATTTAGCATTTAATTAACTAACTCACTGGCACAATCGAACCTTTAGGTTCATGGCCATGCGGACATAAACTCTCCATACATCCCTATCCTGAGCTAACATTTTCCAATCATTTCCTGTATAATCTACTTCCCTCAAATCATAGTTAATGCTATTCTCCCACCTCATTCTTGGTCTACCAACTGGGCATTTTCCCTCTAGTTTTCCTACAAGAAGTTTCCATGCACATCATTCATTCTCCATTTGTGCCACATGTCCTGCCCATCGCAGTTTATGAGACTTAACTGTTCTTATTATATCACCCCTACACTGGCTGTTGATCATCTACCTCTGTGATTGACACATGTGGATGTGAAGGGCCAGCAGCCGGCTGGTAAAAGGGCAACCGCTGAAAAGTGGAAAGACCCTCAATCGGAATCGGAATTTCATACATCTCAATGATGGATAAATCATATTTGCATTTAGATTGGAACTTGCTCAGGTAGCTCAGTAGGTAGAGTATTAGCCTAGAAAGCCATAAGGTCCTGGATTCAAGCCCCGGTCTGAGCGTATAATTTTTCTCTTTAAATAAGATTTATCCATTGAGATGTATGAAATGAATAATAAAAATGCATGAAAAATGTTTGCCTACATGCACTCTCTACTACTCTTTATACCGTTTAGACACATTTGAATAAGTCTAACTTTTATGAATTCCGAAGTTCAGGAGGATACTTTACAAAAAAATCTTTACTATTATTTATAAAAAGATAATCTTTATTTTTCATATAATATATATTTACAGAATATGAACTCTTTCTATTTATATAAAAAATATCACATTTGTATATTTCAAGAGTTTTAATGGTGGTAATCTGGAGGAGAAACTTTGTTTAACTTGAAATTCACTGAATAATTACTAAATTTGTATCAATATTCAAAATGTTATCTCTCATTAATATTTTTATAATTTAGTTTATGGAATTTTGGTGTTCATAAAAAACCCTAATAACATTTATAACCTCATATTATGAGATTCTTATTTTCCTGTTCTCTCTAACTTTTCAGTATAAAATCACGAAATTTACCATGCAATATTTAACAAAAAACAATAAAAGAGAACCTAAAAAATTACATAAAATCAACAAGCAGTACAAAAGATAATATCTTTAATAAGAATTTCAACATTAAAGAGTTAAACATAGCCATTAATAGTTTAAAATCAAACAAATCTCCAGGAGCAGATAATATACATGCAGAATTTCTCAAACACCTTGGCAATAAAGCCAAAACTCAATTGCTCTCCCTTTATAATCTTTCTTGGAACACAAAAGTTCCTGATGATTGGAAAAAAGCTATTATAATACCTTATATTATTTTTGGTCTGGACATCTTACCTCAATATTAATGTTGATTTGTTCTTGAACATGTTTCAAAACAATTCTGTTTTATCTTCAGCTTTCCCAGACTGGTTTTATTTATGTTGCATTATGTTGCACCACCTGGATGTCGATGTCAGCTCCATCCTGTGGTTGGCCAAAGAACCTCCAAACAAGGTCACCCTCCATCGGAATATCAAAATTCATAACTCTGTTTCTGTTCTTCTGAATATAAATTTTTTCCCAAATAGTCAGCTCGTTTGTATTTTCTACCTGTTTTAAATATTTAGTGTCTGAATTGATATTATGTTTTTCAGACCAAACATGAGCAGCAACTGCAGATTTTTCAATTTCTCCATTTTTAATATTTCTTATGTGTTCTTTGGTTCTAATTTTTAGGTTTCTTTTTGTTTTCCCTATATATATCTTTTCACAACCCATGCATTCAATTTGATATATTCCTGACTTTTTATTTTTATCAGTTTTTTCATTTTTGTTGGTTTTTATTAGTTTATTTAAACTGTAGTTATTTTTTGGTGCTATTTAATATTAAACTTCTCAAATATATTTTGAAATTTATTATGTACCCAGGGGTGATATGTGAATTTCCTATATTTTTTCATAGGTGGTTCTTCTTTTTCAAGATTACTTCTGTTTATCATTTTTTGTTTTTTATACTTTTCTATCCTTTTATGTACCATTTTTTCATCAAACCCATTTTCTCTTGCTACTTTGATTATGTGTTTTTTCTCATGTTTGAAATCTTCTTCGTTTAAGGGTAAGTTTACCAATCTATGAGTTAAACTATTAAATGCTGCTAATTTATGTCCAATTGGATTGAACCCTGTTGATTTTATAAAATTTTCCGTATGAGTTTCTTTCCTATGAATCCTGAATTCAATTTTTCTTTTTTCTTCGTTTCTGACCAATTTAAGATCCAAAAAAGGTATTTGTTTATTGTCTTCTATTTCTTTGGTGAATTTAATGTTTGTCCCTAAAACTATTAAATTTACAGAGCACAAACATTAAATTCACCAAAGAAATAGAAGACAATAAACAAATACCTTTTTTGGATCTTAAATTGGTCAGAAACGAAGAAAAAAGAAAAATTGAATTCAGGATTCATAGGAAAGAAACTCATACGGAAAATTTTATAAAATCAACAGGGTTCAATCCAATTGGACATAAATTAGCAGCATTTAATAGTTTAACTCATAGATTGGTAAACTTACCCTTAAACGAAGAAGATTTCAAACATGAGAAAAAACACATAATCAAAGTAGCAAGAGAAAATGGGTTTGATGAAAAAATGGTACATAAAAGGATAGAAAAGTATAAAAAACAAAAAATGATAAACAGAAGTAATCTTGAAAAAGAAGAACCACCTATGAAAAAATATAGGAAATTCACATATCACCCCTGGGTACATAATAAATTTCAAAATATATTTGAGAAGTTTAATATTAAATTAGCACCAAAAAATAACTACAGTTTTAAATAAACTAATAGAAACCAACAAAAATGAAAAAAACTGATAAAAATAAAAAGTCAGGAATATATCAAATTGAATGCATGGGTTGTGAAAAGATATATATAGGGAAAACAAAAAGAAACCTAAAAATTAGAACCAAAGAACACATAAGAAATATTAAAAATGGAGAAATTGAAAAATCTGCAGTTGCTGCTCATGTTTGGTCTGAAAAACATAATATCAATTCAGACACTAAATTATTAAAACACGTTAGAAAATACAAACGAGCTGACTATTTGGGAAAAAATTTATATTCAGAAGAACAGAAACAGAGTTATGAATTTTGATATTCCGATGGAGGGTGACCTTGTTTGGAGGTTCTTTGGCCAACCACAGGATGGAGCTGACATCGACATCCAGGTGGTGCAACATAATGCAACATAAATAAAACCAGTCTGGGAAAGCTGAAGATAAAACAGAATTGTTTTGAAACATGTTCAAGAACAAATCAACATTAATATTGAGGTAAGATGTCCAGACCAAAAATAATATAATTAAAATAACCTCAAAATATAACTTCCTAAAATTAAATATTATTATAATACCTATTTCGAAAACAAAAAAATCAACAAATACTTTTTCAAATTATCGCCCAATAGCACTAACTAGTGTAATTGTTAAAACTATGGAAAAAATGATTTCAAATCGATTAAATTGGTATTTAGAAACCAATAATTTACTTTCACCCAATCAAGCTGGATTTAGAGAATTACAATCAACAAATCAACAAATTGTACACCTAAGTCAAGCTATTAAAGACAGTTTCAACAGAAAAGAAGACACTCTGGCAATGTTCGTTGATTTCCAAGGAGCATATGACTCTATTTGGAGATATAAATTATTAGAAAAAATGCAGACTTTAGGCATTCAAGGGAATATGCTACTCTGGATCAGCAATTTTCTCATCCAACGGTTCATCGCTACAAAGTATAATAATCACCTCTCTAAATACCAACAAACACATCGAGGTTTACCACAGGGTTCTGTACTCAGTACCATTCTCTTCAATATCTACATTAATGATCTACCTAAGCATATAGAAAAGCTCGAAACGAAAACCCTACTTTTTGCTGATGATGTTGTAAATATGGGTCTCCAAACTGAAAAACCAAAGTCAACAATTAATAACCATAGCCCAACAATCACTAATACAGTTAGAGAATTGGACATCCCAGAACTTAATGAAGATAAATATACAGAAAACAAATTACCAACTATTTACATTAAGAAAGAAACCACTACCCATCACTCTGAAATTGGAGGGTGAATTATTAACTCAAACACATGAAGCAAAATATTTAGGAATAACTCTGGACACAAAATTAACATGGAAGAAACACATGGAGAATATATGTACAAAGATAGAAACAAGGTTACCATTATTAAAACGATTAGCAGGGAAAAAGTGGGGTTGCAACACACAAACCCTAAACACCTTCTACCAAATGTACATAAAACCTGTACTTCAATATTGTGAAGAAATCCTAGTAACTACTAAAGTGGAAAAACTTAATAAATTGAGAAACCAAATCCTCCGTCTGATAACAGGAGCCGTTAAAACAACACCAATCACTGCCATGCAAATCTTAACAAATAACCCAAACATAGCATCTGAAATTGAGAAAACAGCAGTCACACAGTATGAAAAATTTTTAAGGCTACCCCATAATAACTGGACCCAAAGAAACCACAAGTATATTTAAAATCTCAGCAAAGCTTCCTAAGCATTGTACAAGAAATCAAACAGAAATTGCAACTTCCACATTCAAAAGAAAATATGCAGATGAGAAACAACCCTCTAGAATTTTTGGAAATCGAATATAACCTTCATTTAACAGAAGACATCAAGAAATCTGAAACTCCTCCATATATTTTAAAACAAATGTCACTGGAAATGATAAATCTAAGATACCCAGCTCCTGAATGGATACATATTTTTACAGATGGCTCCAGCCTACCAAATGATGGTGGCACTGGTGCTGGTGCAGTATGTCCACTTTTTTCCTTTTATCGTAAACTAAACACAAATTCAACAAACTTTGATGGCGAAATTCTAGCAATTTTCTTAAGTTTACAAAATCTTTTAATCACATCCAAAAATTTACAAAAGTTGTAATTCTATGTGACTCCAAAGCAGCCATTCTTGCTATAACACGAGACACAACACCCAAAAGCATCAAAATTATCGAATGTCACAAAATGATAAAACATTTATCCCGTCTACATAAAAAAGTTGTACTTCAATGGATTCCGGCCCATTGTGGAGTGACAGGCAATGAAATAGCCGATTTTCTAGCCAAGAAGGGTAGCAAAATTGTTTCAAACCCAACTTCTGCTCCAGTTTCCTTTCACTCTATCAAAAGAATTATCTCAAATAAATACATCAATAAACTTAGAGAAGAATACACCACCAAAACATCTGGAAAGGAATGGGAAAATCTACAAGCTTATGACATTACTACATTACAAAGAAAATCTGCAGTAGCAACATTCAGACTGCTAACGGGACATGACTGCTTGAATAAACACCTACACAGAATTGGCGTAACAGATTCACCTAAATGCCCTTTTTGCAATTTAAATGAAGATATGGAAAGAAACCATCTCCTCCGTTGTCCAGCTTTTGTAGAAGAGACCAGCCTTTCTGCTAAATATTGGAGTGCAAGAGAGCGAATGATTTCATTATCAAGTGCTCGACATTAGATACCAACCAACCAACCATTTTTGTCATTTCATTTAAGATGAATTCTTTTGTCTGAAAATTCTTTAAAATGTTTCAAAGCATAGTGAAAACACTTGTTTGGAATATTGTTTATTTTTTATTATTTCACTCACCTCATACTTCATAATTCATAGCTGATCCTGGGTTTCTTCACAACTTTTGTGACATTCTCAATGCTGTGTCACGTTCACAACTGACGTCTATAGAAAGCCGTTGGACGTCAGTTGTGAACGTGACACAGCATTGAGAATGTCACAAAAGTTGTGAAGAAACCCAGGGTCAGCTATGAATTATGAAGTATGAGGTGAGTGAAATAATAAAAAATAAACAATATTAAAAAACCTCATAGTGTTATTTCCTATCTACATAACTTAACTTGTTTGGAATTTTTAATTAATAATATCTTAATAAATAGCTTAGTCTGTATTCATCTTACCTCATAAATTGTTTTTTTGTAAGATGTGTTTCAAAGCTTCCCTGCTTTATTAGTTGGTATAGACTGTCACCAAGGTGCCTTCTGACTAAAATTTTACATTGCAATTATGCGAAGTCTTAACTTAAGTGTTTTAAGCAAACATAAAGTGACTTAATAACTGTTAAATAATGACTCATGTTTCATCTCATATTCCATGATCTTCAAGCATGGTATTGGAGGCATCCTCAACTATCTTTACAAGTCATAAAGATGGCTGAGGATGGGAGGTATGTCTCCAGAAACTACAGTACTGGGCTTGAAGATCACATAATATGAGGTAAGATACGACTCATTATTTATCAGTTATTAACTTGTATTAATAAATTAATGAGTCATTTTAACATCTTACCTCATATTTCATGTTTTATCAAACACGGTAACTATAGTTTTCAAATGATCTTGTCATTCATTTTCAACCGCCATTATGACTACCGGATATTCGTTGGAATCTCCCTCTATAACGTTGCCATCTGGTGTTGATTTGACGAACTTCGAGATGAGGTCACGTTCATCCGGAATGTCGAAATTCATAGATTTAAATTTGTTCTTCTGTATAAATATTTTCTCCCAAACTGTCAAGTCCAAAGGTTTTTCCAAATGTTTTAGAAGTTTAGCTTCTTTTTCAGCACATAGTTTGTTGGAAGGTCATAGAATTGAAAAAGAAGCTAAACTTCTAAAACATTTGGAAAAACCTTTGGACTTGACAGTTTGGGAGAAAATATTTATACAGAAGAACAAATTTAAATCTATGAATTTCGACATTCCGGATGAACGTGACCTCATCTCGAAGTTCGTCAAATCAACACCAGATGGCAACGTTATAGAGGGAGATTCCAACGAATATCCGGTAGTCATAATGGCGGTTGAAAATGAATGACAAGATCATTTGAAAACTATAGTTACCGTGTTTGATAAAACATGAAATATGAGGTAAGATGTTAAAATGACTCATTAATTTATTAATTAAGAACCTCATAATGTGTTTCCCAATTTTAACTTTGATTAACTCGTATTGTTATTTACCATAATTAATTATGAATAAAGTGGCTTATTAATAAATTACAATAGGAAGTAACAATATGAGGTTCTTCTTAATAAATAATGTGAATCTGGAGCATCTTACCTCGTAAATATTTGTGTATCATTTGACATGTTTCGATATTATTTTAATTTCCTCCCACTGTAATTTTAATTTTAAAAAAGTTTTGATGTGTTGTCCATACCATTGTCAACTTTTCCAGAATTTTATGTTGTCGGTCCTAGATGTCGATTCCCACATCATCTTTTGGTTGACAAAGATCTTGTAAATCAAATCTTTTCCCTGGGTGTTGATCTTCTCCCAAACAGTGAACTATTTAGTGTTTTCTGACTGTTTTAATAATTTAGTGTTTACATCGATTATATATTTTTCTTACCCATTCCTTTCCAGATGTTTTGGTGGTGTATTCTTCTCTAAGTTTATTGATGTATTTATTTGAGATAATTCTTTTGATAGAGTGAAAGGAAACTGGAGCAGAAGTTGGGTTTGAAACAATTTTGCTACAAGCTTATGACATTACTACATTACAAAGAAAATCTGCAGTAGCAACATTCAGACTGCTAACGGGACATGACTGCTTGAATAAACACCTACACAGAATTGGCATAACAGATTCACTTAAATGCCCTTTTTGCAATTTAAATGAAGATATGGAAAGAAACCATCTCCTCCGTTGTCCAGCTTTTGTAGAAGAGACCAGCCTTTCTGCTAAATATTGGAGTGCAAGAGAGCGAATGATTTCATTATCAAGTGCTCGACATTAGATACCAACCAACCAACCATATTTTTCTTACCAGACTGTATATTTTTATATTTCTCCATTTTTTTAATTCTTATGTGTTATTTTGTCTAATTTGACCATTAGAACAAAAGAACACATAAATGTAAAAAATGGAGAAATAGAAAAATCGGCAGTTCCTGCTCATGTCTGATCAGAAAACATAAAGTTGATGTAAACATTAAATTATTAAAACAATTAGAAAACATCTCACAGTTCTGGAGAAGACCTACATCTAGAAGAATAAAAACAGGGTTATGAATTTTGAAATTCTTGGGGAAAAGATTTGATTTACAAGTTCTTCGGTCAACCAAGAGATGGTGTGCGAGTCGACATCCAGGACGAGTAACATAAAATTCAACAATCTGGAAAAGCTGACATATTGAAATATCATATTTGAAGAGAAAAATTATACACATAGACTGGGACTTGAACCCCAGGACCTCTGGCTTTCTAAACCAATGTTCTACCGACTGAGCTATCTGAGTGAGTTCCAATCTAAATGTAAATTTTTCTCTTATATACATTATCAATTCTTGTGCACCAAATGCTCTGAAACCTTTGTCCCGAGTCCTGGTCTGAGCGTATAATTTTTCTGTTCAAATATGATTTATTCATCATTGAGATGTATGAAATGAATTAATAAAAACATCATATTGAAACATGTCAAATTATAGACAAATACTTCTGAGGTAAGATGCTCACATTATTTATTTATAAAGTGACTTGTTAAATATCAGCATGAATAAAGGAATTTTAAAAATACGAGAGATTACAAATTGTCCTTAAATGCAAAGGACATATTGACTGAGAGAGTTGATTTAATGGTGATTAAGGCTAGTATTTAAGAGATCTTAGAACAAATATCAAGATTTTTCCTAGCCAAGGGAAATTCTGATTTAGATTTTCTTTACCATAAATCATTCCATAATTCATTAAAATATTAAGTTAAGAGAATATATAACCTTCAATACACATGTATGCAAAGATCTCAGATGTGATAAGAGATGTGAATTTCAAACAACCCAAAATAAAATGTAAAAAATTAGCATATTTTTAAAATTTTAATATAATAAATTTGGAAATTTTAACATTATAAGGTTTTATTAATAAGAATCAAATGAATTGTGAATTCTTCTTACCTCATACTTCTATGTTTTTTTAAACACAGCGCCGCAGTATCGGAGAACAATCTTCCCCATCGTCAGCTGTTTTCACGACTGTCAATCTTTTCTTTTGCCGGTAATTATCCAAACTGCCATCTGGTGTACTTTTGAAGAACTTTGTAATCAAGCTTGGTTCGTCCAAGCTTCAGAGCAAGCTTGATTACAAAGTTCTTCAAAAATACACCGTAGCCATAAACATTGTTAAACCAGAAACAATTAAAAGGAAAGCATTCAATTCCGCCCCAAAAGAAGGACTAAATCGAATTAATAAATAAACTGCAGTTTAGAAAATTACTCCTTCAAAAGTACACCAGATGGCAGTTTGGATAATTACCGGCAAAAGAAAAAATTGACAGTCGTGAAAACAGCTGGCGATGTTGAAGATTGTTCTCTGATGCTGTGATGCTATGTTTAAAAAAACATACGGGGTGAATCATAAATATGGCTATACGTTTGATCGCATTGTGTGATGAAAATATTACCATTACAAGAAATATGAAATTACTGTTGGAAAGGCAATTATTCAAATTACAACAATGGAATAAAATAAAACAGTGTAGAACTTACATCATTAGTCAAAATGGCATTGAATATGCAACAGCAAATTACAATTGCTGCATGGGCAACAACGTATGCTAATGGTCGTGAGGCCGCAAGACGGGCAAGATGTGAGTTTAACGTAGTATTGCAGCCGTCGACTGTGGGGAAGTGGAGAAAACGACTGCTGGAAACGGGAAGGATGCAGAAAATCAAACTTCCTGGAAGGCCTTGCATTAACACGGATGCAGAAACAACAAAGAGAATTGTGGAGGCATTCGACACTGGCCCACAAAAATCAACCGCCCAAGCTGCACATGAGCAGTGATTTGTTTTGTTTTGTTCTATTGTTGTAATTTGAAGGATTCCCTTTCCAATGATAACATCATTTCCTTTAATAATAATATTTTCGTTACAAAATGCGATCAACCGTATAGCCATATTTCTGAACACTCTGTAGAAGTATGAGGTAAGAAGAATTCATGATTCAATTGATTCTTAAAAATTAGCATACTGGATTACCTCTTTGTATTAAAAAGAAACCTGAAGTAATCAAACCCTACTAATATGAAGTCTAATTTAATGAACTGTTATAAAAGTGATAACTTGTGAGTTTGGTATTGACAACCATTGCATGCTGAAACCTATCTTGAAATTTCTCCCAGAAAATCGTTGTGATGTACCAAGGCCATGTCCAAAAAATGATCTGCCCTTTTTAACTGCAAGGCACAAAAATCAAAGCTAGAATCCAGCAATGGCAACCCACTGTGCAGATAGATGAACTCCCTGCATGAGTAAAGAGCTGAGTGGAGCAAGGTGGGACATGGCACTGATAGCAGGTAGTGACAGTTTTCCAATTTACCAATTCTTCTTCTTCACTTCAAGGACTAGGCAAATTGCCTGCTCCACCTCACAGTTGTTCTGTCCATCTTTTCACTGGCCTTCCTACATTCCTTGAACCTCTTGGCTCGTATTTAAATGCTGCTTTTGGTATTCTTGTTAGGTTCATTCTTTTTACATGTCTAAACGTTTATCTCTATATTCATTGATTTTATCATTCAGTGGATATATATTTAACTCTGTTCTTATATCTTCATTCTTTATCCGATTCAATCTTGTACAGCCTTTTGTTCTTCTAAGGAAGTTCATTTCTACGCTTTGTATTCTACTCTGTAATTTTTTTGTCATTACCCAAGTTTCACTCCCATAAAGTAATGCAGGAACTGTCAATGTTTTATAAAACATTCTGCTTATGTCATCATCCATTAAATCCTTCCGGCTGAATACCGTGAGAGAGATGAGTTTGAAAATTTTTATGTGGTTGAGTTACCAGCCCAGTCACATACCTCATTCCCTAGTGGATCGGGGATTTATTTTGGAGTTTCCTTCTCCTAGACAGGTTGCTAACCAAAGCTTTGGAGTCCCATCTACCAATTCATGAATTTTATTACTTCCTTAGAGTTTAAATGAGAGATTTGGTGCTAAATTTGAATGCATTGCAGTTAAAAACAGCAAATAATTTTTTGGACATGGGCTTCGTACATCACAACACTTCTCTGGAAGAAATTTTAAGGTAAGTTTTGACATGCAATGGTAGACAGTTCTCTTGTCAGTTTTAATTGTGGTATATACAGTAAAACCTGTCTTAGCCGGAACCTTTATAAGAAGAAAACCTGTAGAGACAGAAAAAAATCTCTAGAACGGTACAATTTTGTATGTAAAATCGTCCTGTATAAGCCGGAAACCTTCATAACACGGAAACAGAATGGTTTTTAAAGTACCAATAGTTAATTTTTACCTCAGTCAGACGGAAAATTATTCTTAAGCACGTTCTAATTACAGTATTAACCTTTACACTGCTATGAATGGGTATATGCATTGGCAAAGAAAATGCTTGCTGTGTTATGGGCGTGGATATCCATTCTCAACTTCAAATGTCTGCTTGTTATATAATACGTATTGCATTGCTTTCAAACTAAGCAGGCATATACTGCCATCTCTTAGGAACCTAAATAAACTTTTTCCATATTTCTCCCTGCATTGAGCAAGGAGGGTTTTAAAGTCTGGAAGTATCTCAGCAGTGAAAAGGTTAATGACCACACATGAAAATTCTGCATTATATCGTTTTATCTTATTGTGTTGCCATTGTATTGCAGGGATACCCTTGCTTATGTGTGACAGCGGGGAATTCCTCGCTTTTTCTTGCCTGCTTACGTTACCTGCGAGGGAGTTGGGAAACTCTTCAGTCTTCCTGTAGTTGAGTTCCTTCTCGCTTTTTTGTAATAAAATTGTTTTGTAGTGCCATGCAAACTGAGTTGTGTTACATACACTATTTTGTCTGCATTTCAGTCAATATGTTATGTCTTTAAAGCGTGCATGTAACACCCTTACACTGCGTGAGAAAATTCAAGCTTGTAATTTGGGAACCCTTTATAAGAAGAAAAACTACCAAGATGGAAATATATTTAAGGAACCATCATGTTCCTTCATAGACAGGTTTTACTGTAATTTTTTAACAATTAAAATACAGTAACTCTCTGGGAAAAGTGGCCTCTTTTCACATACAAAAACATTTAGTAATTATCAGTGGAGAATATTTTTACTTATATTCTTCTTTTATTGTGACTAGTATTGTGATCTTGCCTTCTATTTCTCCTTCAGTTTGTTGTTACAATATGCATTATGAAAGATTGACAGTTGGTATATATTACTTATGGACATTTTGGTACTTGCTCTATATTCTTCTCAGGTGGGACCACTTCCAGTAATACTTGTACAAAATAAGTGAATTTGTCTGAAACAAATAACTTATTTTCAATCATACTACTAATTCTATCAATTAAACAAAAAAAAAATATCAAAAGCTTTTTATTTGGAAAGATTCCAGAACAGTTATGGACCAAATTTAATCTAATTTCATGTCAAATTACATTTGAAGAGAAAAATTTATGCCTAAATCGAAATTTGACCCCAATATCTCTGGTTCAATACACCAGAGCTTTAACGATTTAAGCTCGTTAAAGCACTGGTGTACAGAACCAGATATATTGGGGTCAAATCCTGATTTAGGCATATATTTATCTTATATTTGAAAAGAAAAATATACGGCTAGACTGGGGTTTGAACCCAGGACCTTTGACTTTCTATGTCAATGCTCTTCCATCTGAGCCACCTAGGCCTCCAATCTAAACGCGTATTTTTCTCTTACACATAGTTAATTCCCTAACCCCAAATGCTACGAGCCGTTGCTACGATTTTTGCAAATGGCGGCTTCTTTGTTAAGAAGACTTTTTATTGGGAATTTAAACATTACTTATAAAGCCAGTAGTGCTTCTTTCAATGTTAATATTATTCGTTTTTAAACACCTTAATGATGGACAAATTATATTTGAAAAGAAAAATATACGCCTAGACTGGGGTTTGAACCCAGGACCTTTGACTTTCTATGTCAATGCTCTTCCATCTGAGCCACCTAGGCCTCCAATCTAAATGCGTATTTTTCTCTTACACATAGTTAATTCATTAAGGTGTTTAAAAACGAATAATATTAACATTGAAAGAAGCACTACTGGCTTTATAAGTAATGTTTAAATTCCCAATAAAAAGTCTTCTTAACAAAGAAGCCGCCATTTGCAAAAATCGTAGCAACGGCTCGTAGCATTTGGGGTTAGGGAATTAACTATGTGTAAGAGAAAAATACGCGTTTAGATTGGAGGCCTAGGTGGCTCAGATGGAAGAGCATTGACATAGAAAGTCAAAGGTCCTGGGTTCAAACCCCAGTCTAGGCGTATATTTTTCTTTTCAAATATAATTTGTCCATCATTAAGGTGTTTAAAAACGAATAATATTAATATATTTATCTCTTCAAATTTAATTTGTCATTCAGTGAGAAGTAATAAATCTAGTATTAAAAAAATGCAATTTCATATACTATTTTTTATGTTATATTTTTAATTAACATGTTCCAGAATTGGATATAGTTTATTTTAGAAAGAAAAATTATGTTGAACCCCGGACCTCTGACTCTGTACGTCAGTGCGGTAACCATTATGCCATTCGAACTTCCAATAGGAACGTCAAATTTCTTTCTACTTATACAATTAATTCTCCTTTCATCCGAAGGCCGATAGCCATCATTATCAACAATGCCATCTGACAATTTCTCAAAGTATTTTTATTGAGAATTTAAACATTAATTTTTAAGCGATTAAAGCTACTATTCTTGATGTTATATTTAAATTAACATGTTCCAGAATTGGATATAGTTTTATTTTAGAAAGAAAAATTACATTCAAACCGGGAATCGAACTCTGACTCTGTACGTCAGTGCGGTAACCATTACACCATTCGAACTTCCGATAGAAACGTCAAATTTCTTTCTACTAATACAATTAACTCTCTTTTCACCCAAAGGCCGATAGCCATCATTATCAACAACGCCATCTGACAATTTCTCAAAGTATTTTTATTGAGAATTTAAACATTAATTTTTAAGCGATTAAAGCTACTATTCTTGATGTTATATTTAAATTAACATGTTCCAGAATTGGATATAGTTTTATTTTAGAAAGAAAAATTACATTCAAACCGGGAATCGAACTCTGACTCTGTACGTCAGTGCGGTAACCATTACACCATTCGAACTTCCGATAGAAACGTCAAATTTCTTTCTACTAATACAATTAACTCTCTCTTTTCACCCAAAGGCCGATAGCCATCATTATCAACAACGCCATCTGACAATTTCTCAAAGTATTTTTATTGAGAATTTAAACATTAATTTTTAAGCGATTAAAGCTACTATTCTTGATGTTATATTTAAATTAACATGTTCCAGAATTGGATATAGTTTTATTTTAGAAAGAAAAATTACATTCAAACCGGGAATCGAACTCTGACTCTGTACGTCAGTGCGGTAACCATTACACCATTCGAACTTCCGATAGAAACGTCAAATTTCTTTCTACTAATACAATTAACTCTCTTTTCACCCAAAGGCCGATAGCCATCATTATCAACAACGCCATCTGACAATTTCTCAAAGTATTTTATTGAGAATTTAAACATTATTTTTAAGCGATTAAAGCTACTATTCTTGATGTTATATTTAAATTAACATGTTCCAGAATTGGATATAGTTTTATTTTAGAAAGAAAAATTACATTCAAACCGGGAATCGAACTCTGACTCTGTACGTCAGTGCGGTAACCATTACACCATTCGAACTTCCGATAGAAACGTCAAATTTCTTTCTACTAATACAATTAACTCTCTTTTCACCCAAAGGCCGATAGCCATCATTATCAACAACGCCATCTGACAATTTCTCAAAGTATTTTTATTGAGAATTTAAACATTAATTTTTAAGCGATTAAAGCTACTATTCTTGATGTTATATTTAAATTAACATGTTCCAGAATTGGATATAGTTTTATTTTAGAAAGAAAAATTACATTCAAACCGGGAATCGAACTCTGACTCTGTACGTCAGTGCGGTAACCATTACACCATTCGAACTTCCGATAGAAACGTCAAATTTCTTTCTACTAATACAATTAACTCTCTTTTCACCCAAAGGCCGATAGCCATCATTATCAACAACGCCATCTGACAATTTCTCAAAGTATTTTTATTGAGAATTTAAACATTAATTTTTAAGCGATTAAAGCTACTATTCTTGATGTTATATTTAAATTAACATGTTCCAGAATTGGATATAGTTTTATTTTAGAAAGAAAAATTACATTCAAACCGGGAATCGAACTCTGACTCTGTACGTCAGTGCAGTAACCATTACACCATTCGAACTTCCGATAGAAACGTCAAATTTCTTTCTATTAATACAATTAACTCTCTTTTCACCCAAAGGCCGATAGCCATCGCTATCAACAATGCCATCTGACGACTTCTTTTCAAAGTATTTTTATTACATAATCGTATAAGTAGAAAGAAATTTGACGTTCCTATCGGAAGTTCGAATGGCATAACGGTTACCACACTGATGTACAGAGTCAGAGGTCCGGGTTTCAACTCCCAGTTCAAATGTAATTTTTCTTTCTAAAATAAAAATACAATTTCATGTTTACCTTTGATTTTTTCCTTGAAAAAAAAATTTTCGTTATTTAAAACCTATACCTTCTTTATTTCTTTCTTTCCTCAGCCATTCCAATCCTGCATGCAAGAAATTTGAACATGACCCATCCTACCAGAAGAAAGTTAAATCATGATGTACAGAATGATCATTAAAGTTTTTTCTACAAATTTGAAGTTTAAATTCACCAATTCAGAAGTAAGTAAAATACTTTTTCTTTGTGTATGGTACATTATATATTTCGGTTTTTGTTTTATTATGAAGTAATCTGTGTGAAATGAGACAAACCAAAAGGTTTCAGAAATGCAGCAATAGTAAGTAATAATAGAAGAATGTATACAGCTTGGCCAATCATTCGGTTTAAATTTATTGACCCTCTGAAGATTTAAAATGTATTATCTCATCTCCATGGCATGAAAACCTTTGGCTTACTATAGTTGCATTGTTCTAATATCTGGCGTGGCTACACTTACCTGATTTTTAGCGGCACTGGTGCATGTGATTTACAAAATAAAGTGACATTGTCAAGTCAATACAGTCATGTGTGGTGGACGAATCAGTTGAGTTTTATTACAGTGTGACGTTATCGGTGAGTTTAAGCATCATAATACCGTGGAGGAGTCGGAAGACTATCAATTTGTAAACCAGAGAAACAATTCTTAACGTTAGAGATTATTTCGAAAAACAGCATGAGAACCCTGGTAGTAGTATAAGGGTGGACTTGTAACATCCTCTGTAAATGTGACGTGTAGTTGTCCCGTAACCTAGGTGACAACCATTGTTAGTGAAGCAACTACTCAGCTGACCAAAAGCTGTCGTGTGATTAGCTACCGGTTTTTACACCAGCTCTACTGTAGTTGGATTGGTAAAAAAAAAATTAAAGTGATCCCATTACAGGTCTTAGGAGGCCCTTGAGGTAGTAGGAGGTTAAGGTTCCCACTTTTTCTGGACAATCGGCACTTGATGTCAGCCGGGTTATCAGTCCTGCGTGACGGCCGCCTTTACCCCCAGAACAAGCGTCTGGTACTCATTTCCATTAGAGGCTTAGCTGACCCCAGGGCTATAGTGCCGCCAGAAGGTTTGGGTCAGTTTTAAAAATCCTTACCCCACCGGGACTCAAGCCCTCGACCTTCTGGCTTGTATTGCAGTGCCTTATAACCACTATGCTATGGCGTGCCCCGAGTTGGATCAGTACTCATATGAAAGAACACTTTGGAAATGTTAAAAATGGTGAAATTGAAAAGTTGGTGAACGTAGCTCATAGTTTATTGCAGAATCACATAATTGGAAAAGAAACCAAACATGAAATAAAACATTTAGGGTCGAATGTTTGAACGCATTAGACAGTAAAAGGCGTTCTCTGCTGATAAAGTTTTATCCAAACACATTTTTCTTACTCAGAAATCTATTCACGCGGTAATCATTGTAAGCTACCTGACAAGGTACCTTAAGATCGTAGCTCAAGATATAAAGTTATGTGAAAATCCCGAAGGGAACCGATGTAGTTTGAAACTTATCCAAGATGTCGGACCTTGAAGACTTCGATCATGTTTTCGGTATACGCAGAGAAGAGGAATTTGATAGAGTCTACCAAAGAATTCAACTGGAAGAACAGGAGAATCGGCGTAATATTGCACGTTGCAGACGTGTTTCTATACGGTATTATTTGCGGGATGCAAGCATAAATGCATTTCTCTATAGCAGACGAAAATAACGGAAGTGGTTTTATCGCTGAGAATTCTGGGTAATTCGTTGCCAATATTACGAAAACGTCAACATTCATGCATGACCGATAAGGCGGCCGTTAATTCGATCTCAGCTCACCAGTGATGGAAGTAATTTGAGTAGACTAATGTATTTGCATACGACCCTTAGAGAAACACGGTACTGACAGTTTAGGAAAAGATACACAATCAGAAGAACAAATACAGGTTCATGAATTTTGAAGTTCCTGGTGATCGAAGTTCATCTAACTCATCACAAATTGGAAGTTGGTATTGACAGTGCAATTTCAACATTTGGTAGTTTAGCTGATGATGGAGGGGATGACTTTGAAATCGCTCTCGATGAGAAATACAGATATTTTGTGAGGTGTAAAAATATCCAATTCAGTTACATAATTAACGTCAGGTTGATATAAATAATATATCAAAAACTGTTTTGTGATCTTAACTAAGATCACTCTTTTTAACTGCTGGCAAGAGATTTCATAGACCAAGGATTGCTAGTCTGGAATCTTGTTATAAATACAATATTTTTTGTTTTTAATTTCCTACAATAATCAAAGAAAATACTTACCCATGCACTTTGGTCGGAACTTATAGTAGACTAGAGGAACATATAATATAAATCCAAATCCAATCAAAATTAGGCCAATGAAGTATAATGGAGATGGATCCATTATGATTGGCACTAAACATAGGAACAGTGCCACACATATAGTGATTATTGGTATTGCCAATGGAGCCTGAAAATATAATAATTAATTACATTTACTTAAAAAAATTCTCAGGTAATTATTTACGGAGACTGTGGCTTGATTAAGTTTGGTTTAATATTTATAATATAAAAGTAGAATACCTGAGATCTCAAGTCTTCTTCAACTGTGGATTTAGAGAACTTTTGAAGCATATGCTTCATTTTCAGCTTGTAACTCTGTACTGGTTGTTTGTGAGAATTTTGTAGAGCAGGTTGACATCACTGGGTGAGTTCTCATTCAGCAGGTGAGTGTTTTTGGTTTCTTTTAGTATTTCGATTTCTTCGAGAATGTTAATTTTGACAACACTTTATCCATCATCCATAGAGAAAACAACAGACTCAAAATTAACATTCTTGAAGAAATCAAAATGCCAACAGCACGTGATGTTCCCAAGTGGTATAAAAAATGTTCTGAAATGGGTATTCCTATAGGAGGGAAAGTACTGCACTCATTGTTTGCAGGGGATGAAGATGATATGAAATATATGATAAATAAGCTAATGGAAGAATATAAAAAAATGGGGACTGAATATAAATTTACAGAAAACAGAATATGTGTGTTTGGGAAAGGATGTGGATGACCTCATACTTGAAACAGGGAAAATAAAATGTGGGTCAATAATTACAATTATATTATTTTTGGTCTGGACATCTTACCTCAATATTAATGTTGATTTGTTCTTGGACATGAGTCTGGGAAAGCTGAAGATAAAACAGAATTGTTTTGAAACATGTCCAAGAACAAATCAACATTAATATTGAGGTAAGATGTCCAGACCAAAAATAATATAATTAAAATAACCTCAAAATATAACTTCCTAAAATTAAATATCAATAATTACAAGTTTAGGTACCTGTGAGAGAGATGTACAGACTAAAATTGCAATGGCAAAAAATGCAACTAAGACATTACATGGAATAATTTGGAACAAAAATATTACAAAGGAAACTAAAATGAAAATTTACAAGAGCGTAATACAGAATATTTTGTCATATTGGAAGTGAAACTTGGTCTTTGACGGAATTACAAAAGAAAATTAGAACAGTTGAATTTGATTATTTTAGAAGAAGCCTCCAAAAAACAAGACTTATGAATTCCTTTGGAGAGAAATGAATGTCACCACATCTGTTGTTAAGAGGATTGAAAATCAAACGCTTAAATGGTATGGCCATGTATAAAGAATGGAAAATGAAAGATGGCCAAAAAATATATACCAATGGTCACCTCCTGGAAGAAATAAACGTGGCAGACCGAGATGGAAATGGAAAACCTACGTCAGAACCATAATGGATGATAGGAATTTGGAAGAGGGAGATTGTAACGATAGAGATAAATGGAAACTGAAGACGGCAAACCTATAAGTGGAGGAAAGCTGAAGAAGAAGAGAAGAAATCAAAATAGTAAAAGAGTATCGAGTTACAAGCTGAAGATGAAGCATATGCTTCGAAAGTACTCCACACCTCAAATCCAAAGTTGAGGAAGACTGATATCTCAGGTATTCTACTTTTATATTATAAATATTACATAATAACCTCAAGGGTGTTTTGTCATGAATTTTAAAAGTATCAATAAGTTTTGTTTGCTTGTATAAGTTATGTTTTGTTTAAAAAAATTGTAGATCATTTCAATGTATCTGAAAAATTAACCAAAATTTAACCTACAACTGTTACTAAATAATATATGCAATGTAACCTCAAATTTTAGTCCATCTAATGTTTGTAAAATAATTACCATTATCTTATTGCATAACTAGAATAACTGAGCAACTGACTTTATCAAACCAAGGCCATTTTGACATAGAAGTTCTTACTTTTATTTAACTTTTATTGGAATTAATCACTATGAGGTTTAATTTATGATAAAATCAAATGTTTTCTACCTCTCCTTATATAAATCATCTAAGTAGATCGCGATTTCGAGATCATAATGGTCTCATGTTCAGTACAATCTTGACGACTGATGTTATGTCGATCAGAAGAAACTCTTCTTCTTCCCTCTGTTGGTGGACCGATGAACCTCTGGATCAGGTCAGGATTTGCAGGAATTTCAAAGTTCTTAAGTTTTCCTTTGTTTTTTGAATGTGGATTTTTTTCCCAAACCGTGAGTTCATTTTGTTTATCTATTTGTTTAATTAGACTGGAATTTATGAGATCAAATGCAGGGATTGTGACAAAATTTATATTGGAAAAACAAAAAGGAATCTGAAAACAAAAGCCAGTCTAAATAAACAAATAGATAAACAAAAGGAACTCATGGTTTGGGAAAAAATTCACATTAAAAAAAAAAAAGGAAAATTTATGAACTTTGAAATTCCCGCAAATCCTGACCTGATCCAGAGGTTGATTGATCCACCAACAGAGGGAAGAGGAAATGTTTTTTCCGATCGACATAACATCTTACCAAGATTGTACTGAAGAGGAGACCATTATGGTCTTGAAATCGCGATCTACTTAGAAAGATTTATATGAGAAGAGGTAGAAAACATTGTTGTTGTTGTTGTTGTTTTCAAATGCTGGGCCTTGGCACCGAAGCCATTAGCGTTCTTGCTCTCCAATATTTCTCTATTGTGGATCCAACAGGTAATACTTCACAGGTTTGTAGGTGTTCTTCATTCATTTCTTCGTCTTTATTGCATAGAGGACAATTTGGATTCGTGTAGATTCCTATTTTATATAAATGTTTGGCTAAATAGTCATGTTCTGTAAGCAGTCTAAATGTTGCTACTGTAGTTTTACATGGAAATTCTGGAATAATATCTGGCTTCTTTACTAAAATATTCCATTTTTTGTCTTTGGCTTTATTACATAGGTCTTGGTTTTGTTTGATTTTATATTTGTTTATAACTATTCTTTTTATGGATGTGAAAGGTAAGCTTTTAGTAGTATTCTGAATTAAATTGGAGCCTTTTTTGGCAAGAAAATCAGCAGTGTCATTTCCAGCAATTCCACAATGTGCAGGTATCCATTGCAATTGAATTCTTTTCTGTAGTTTTTGGAGTTGTTGAATCATTTTGTAGCACTCTTTAATTTGTATTGACTTCATTTTGTGTGAATTTATTGCATATATTGCTGCCTTAGAATCAGAGAGTATGACCGCATTTTGAAATTTATTTATTCTGTATAGTAATTGTTGGAGTGAAATATGAATAGCTGTTACTTCTGCATCAAAATTTGTTGTGTGGTATCCTGCTGGTTGATAAAATGAAAATAATGCACATGTAATTCCTGATCCTGAGTTGTTATCAATAGTAGATCCATCTGTGTAGACATGTAACCATTCTTCTGGTGGATATCTCTTATTCACGGTAGAAAACATTTGATTTTATCATTCTCCTTACATCCCTATCCTAAACTAATGTTTTCCAATCATCATCTGTTTAATCTACTCCCACCTCATTCTGGTTTTCCTACAAAACTAGAATAACGAAGCAACTAACTTATTGGCATTATGAAACCCACAATTCAAGATCATACAGACATAAGATAGAAATATGCATTTCGATCGGAGTGCTCAGGTAGAGCATTGGCATAGAAAGCCAAAGGTCCTGGGTCCAAACCCCAGTCTGAGCGTATAATTTTCTCTTCAAATATAAAATGTAGAGGTTCTCCTTATGTCATGTCCTAAACTAATGTTTTCTAATCATCTCCTGTATAATCTATTTCCCTCAAGTCATGGTTAATGTTATTTTGCCACCTCATTCTTGGCCTATGTACTGGGTGCCTTCTCTATGGTTTTCCTACAAGAAGTTTCCATGTCCCTCTTTCATTCCCCATTCCAGCCTTGTGTCCTGCCAACTACAGTCTACGAGACTTATATCTTCTATGTCATGGAGTTAGGCCATAGGCCTGTTCTCACATCAAGTACCGTATCCCTCCAACGAGACTTAAATGTTCATATTAAATCTGGCTTCCCATAAAGATCATGTTGCTCGGATTCACCTGTCCATCTCTCTTTGGTCCAAAAATGTTCCTAAGAACTTTATTCTCAAATACTCGTAATCTTTTCTCCTCCCTTAAAGTGAGAATCCATGTTTCACATCCATATAATATAACTGAGAATAACAGTTGTATATATTTTCAGTTTAACATTTTTTTGAGAGAAGTCGGGATGACAGAAGTCTTTAAAAATAGGATCCATCCATAGTAATTCTGCCCAAAGGCAGGTCCTTCACTGCAATCATAGCGTTTTCATGCTATGCTTGCAGCTTTACTAGGGAATTGTAGGTGTGGTAGCTTCCCGTTGCTTTCCACACCGATGGATGATGATGGCCATATGATTTCGGGGACAGTTTGGGCCTTAAAGTTTTCCTGACATTTGTCTTACAGGCGAGGAAAAACCCTGATAAAAACCTCACCCAGAAAAACTGCCCTGACCGGGGATCGAATCAGGGGCCCGCTGCGTGACAAGGCAGCACGCTACCTCGAGACCACAGCGCTGGACAAAAATAGGATATGAACTGGAAAATAAAAAGTAAAAGTAAAAAAATGATCCCACTACAGGCCTTAGGAGGCCCTTGGGGTAATAGGAGGTTAACACTTTGAGTCCTACAGTGGTACTAATACCATGGCATTTAAATGACACTGAAGCCAGAGAAAAAGCCTATGCTGGCGGATTTACAGGGGTGTTTTTCTGCTTCAGAAAAACATCTCTGTACATCTTCCAGCACAGGCATGCAGAGGGATTTAATTTTCTCCGGCTTCAATGTCATTTAAATGCTGTGGTACTAGTACCACTGCCGAACTCAAAGTGTTAAGGCTCCTGCTTTTTCTAGACAATTGACACTTAATGTCAGCTGCCTTTACCCCCAGAACAAATGTCTGGTACTCATTTTTATTAGAGGCTGAGTCAACCCCAGGACCATAGTGCTGCTAGAATGTTTGGGTCAGTTTAAAAATCCTGATGCACTGGGACTCGAACCCTCGATCTGCCGGCTTGTAGTGTAATGCCTTAACCGCTATGGTGTGCCCCCGGAAAATAAGTAGTCTAAAAATAATGACACTTACTTTGTATGACCTCTTTACATCTTTCTTTGTCTTCCTCATTACCAAGAGAGCAATCATTGCAATACCATAAAATATCCAAGTGAGGAAGCTTGCAAATTCAATCAGTGAACTAATATTATTACCAATAATGAACAACAGTCCTAGAGTACCCTGTTGAAATAAATATTATATTAAATACATTTCCAAGTAAAAATTACTTTAAATTTAATTAATGTTGGGAAGTAAACATTATGAGGTATAATCATTAAAAATCATCGGAGAACATATTGTTTAAATAACTCACCTCATAGGATTCATGCTTCCATGAAATCGCGATTTCAAACATAATCATGTTCATCGTCAACCATAACTCCGACTGTTGAAATTCTTCGGCCGTCAACTATGCAGCATTGAAGATGGCGACAATAGAATAGTTGACGGCCGAAGAATTTCAACAGTCGGAGTTATGGCTGACGATGAACATGATTATGTTTGAAATCGCGATTTCATGGAAGCATGAATCCTATGAGGTGAGTTATTTAAACAATATGTTCTCCGATGATTTTTAAAAATTACTTTGTTTAATAGCCTATGTGTGTGTGCATGTGTGCACATGCAAAACACATAAATCAGTATACTAAGATCATCAGGCACCTGCAAAGAAAAACATTTACAACTCTGTTTTGATTAGAAAACAGACACAATTCTCTCAACAAACATTTGAACAGAATAGGATTATCATAATTAATGCCACGAGTGATTTCCAATTTATGTAGAGGATTTGGAAATCAAGAGTGGTATTTGTTAGGACTATTTAATGAACAAAATTAGGATTATCATAAGTAATGCCACGAGTGATTTCCAATTTATGTAGAGGATTTGGAAATCTAGAGTGGTATTTGTTAGGACTATTTAATGAATAAAATTAGGATTATCATAAGTAATGCCACGAGTGATTTCCAATTTATGTAGAGGATTTGGAAATCAAGAGTGGTATTCTTTAGGACTATTTAATGAATAAAATTAAGCTGTTTACTCAAAAGTCACTATTTAAATATAGTTACCGGTATTTAAAAATATTTATGCATATTAATGAATACAAATCAGAAATGTGAGGTTATGTACATTCACTGCAACTTGATCATATTATTTATTGCCAAATAGGATTGCAGTATTGTAAGAATGCACCGTAGTGGAGAAATAATGAAACACATCAAACTATATATTATAATCAACATTATAGGTTAATTAATTTTTTTTAAAAACAACTCAGTAAAATCAAGGAATCTGTTCATTATTTGCTATATTCAATGTATTTGTTGCAGAAAAATAATGCTCTGAGCTGTACAGAATATTAAAAATGAGGAGCTGATAAAGATAAATCGATAAAGAGCAAGGTAAAACATGACTGTTATTGGTTGTAAAACAAAGTTCATTGTGATTGATCATTGACTACCATTTGGGGCATGAGTTAAATAGTCACCAATAACATAAGCCTGATTCCAGCAATTGGACAACAACAAAAATATAATTTCAAAATTTAGCTTTTAAAGATTTGCTCTTTATTATTTGTCATCAAATTTACAGATTCTGTAAAAGTTAAATTTAGAAATATGGTTAATTAGTCCTTTAAAAATTGGGTTTTCATTCAGTCTCTAATGGTTCGAAATCACATACCATTTTATATTCCTATTTCACACACATACACACACATATGCATATGCAGACATATTTCCTACAATAAATAACACAGCTCAACAAAACAAAATTTTTGTTTCCCTGGATATCTCAGCAAATTTCTATGTTTTCAAGTGCACAGTTTACAAATATATTTATGAAAGTGCTGAATGTGCTCTAGTTTTTTATGATTTTGCATATCTTCTATCTTAAACAGTAAACGGCTTGTTACTAATAAAATTTATGTTTCCAGTCATGATTTGATTTCTACACATTTTTTTCGCATGTACAAACATCACGTGATCCCCACTCTCTCACCCCTCACTCTGCACATCGGCCGTGATCTCAGTTATTTGACAAAATTAAAGTACTCACGACGTGCATCTGGATATGATAAAACAATTCGTCAAAGCATTGGACAAGGAAGGAAAATATTTCAAATACATTCGTAGAAAATTTCCTAAGCTCAGTATGTAAAAGTTAAAAGGCGGATATTTGATGGTACTCAAATTCGGCAATTGATGAAAGATGCAAATTTTATCAAAGTTATGACTGTTCCGGAAAGAGAAGCTTGGAAGGGTTTTGTATTGGTAGTAGAAAATTTCCTAGGTAACTATAAAGCACCAAATTATAAAGAAATTGTGCAAAACATGTTGATAAGCTTCAAGATTCTGGGAGCAAATATGAGTATAAAGTTACACTTTCTCCACAATCACCTGGATAGATTTCTGGATAATTTAGGAAATTATAGCGACGAACAGGGAGTGCGCTTTCACTAGGATATAAAAGTAAAGGAGGAAAGGTATCAGGGTAGATGGGACCGTCACATGATGGCAGATTACTGCTGGTCTTTAAAAAGATATTGTCCCCTAAAAAATTATAGAAGAAAATCTTATAAAAGGTGTTTCACTGAAGTATAACACGGGTTTTCGATATTTTTCTTCCTATTTATGTCAGTTCATACTAATTCTTCAAAAAACAGTTGACATTATGAATATATCTGTTATATATTTTCATATTTTCCAACTTTTGTAGTGTAAAATAAAAAAAAAAAATTTAAAAAACCAGAGCAAATCTTCCAAAATCATTGATAGTTTCATGAATTGTGAGCATAAATATATCCAAAATTAATCTTATATCAAGGACAACAAAACCACTGTTGGCCAGTGTAATGCATACAAATTTTTCAAACCCTACATTTCTAGATTTTAAGATTTTACAATCCAATAACCTAAGTTTGGTTTGCTTGTATATTCTCATTTGCATATGTAAAGAGAGATGTCTATGAATTGTGAAAATAAAAGTTAGAAAGTAAGGATGTTTTTTTCATTGTGAAAAAAAAAATTGGCATTGTTTACTGCAGAGGAATTCTTGTATTTTCAATGGTGATGAGTATAGATATTTATATTATTAATTTAACATTTCTCACTGAAGGATAAATTATATTTGAAGAAAAAAATTATATGCTCAGACTCGGGTTTGAACCCAGGACCTTAGGCTTTCTAGGCCAATGCTCTACCACTGAGCTACCTGAGAAAACTCCAATCTAAACACACATTTTTCTCTTATACATTGTTAATGCTAAGAGCATTTGCTCAATCATGCAAATGGCAGCTTCTTGTTTTAAGAAGACATTTATTGGGAATTTAAACACTACTTTATAAAGCCAGTAGGGCATCTTTTGATGTTGTTATTAATTTAACACTTCTCACTGAAGGATAAATTATATGCTCAGACTGGGGTTTGAACCCAGGGCCTTTGGCTTTCTAGGCCAATGCTCTACCACTGAGCTACCTGAGAAAAACTCCAATCTAAATGCAAACTTTTCTTTTATACACTGTTAATTCCCGATCGCCGAATGCTATGAGTATTTGCTCAATCACGCAAATTGATGGGTATATTTCATAGTGTACTCCATGTTTACTTGTAATTTTGGGATTCTTGTAGAGTAGAGAGTGGAGATACCCCTCTTTACATGCCTGCCCGAGCATTATCAAAGAAATATATATACCAAGACCATAAACAAGCAACTTGATTAATTTTTGCTTTATAGAAATGAGATCTACCTGAAGTAGCACAGCAGGAGCAGGTGTTAATCTTCGCATATGTATAAAAGAAAATGCTTTCAACATATGACTTTCTGTACTGGCAACATAACACAGTCTTGTAATGGTGAACTGCCCACTTAGTGCACACCCAAATGTAGATATTGCTACTCCAATTGGTATTATAAAATTCATTACTCCAAGAACTCGGTCACCAAAAACCTAGAATCAATAAATCAAATGTTTATGGTGAAATTAAATGTTTCTTACCTCTCCTCATATAATTTTCTAAGCAGATCGCGATTTCGAGACCACAACGGTCTCATCGTCAACACTTTCTTGGCGACGGATGTTATGTCGATCGGAAGAGACTCTTCTTCTTCCCTCTGTTGGTGGACTGATTAACTTCAGAAAAACAAAGGAAAACTTATGAACTTCAAAATTCCCGCAAATTTTGACCTGATTCAGAGGTTCATCAGTCCACCAACAGAGGGAAGAAGAAGAGTTTTTTCCGATCGACATAACATCCGTCGCCAAGAAAGTGCTGACAATGAGACCGTTGTGGTCTCAAAATCGCGATCACTTAGAAAATTTATATGAGGAGAGGTAGGAAACATTTAATTTCACCATAAATTAAACCTCATAGTGATTAATTCCTATAAAAGTTAAATAAAAATCAAAATGTTTGTTATATTATCATAATTAAATGCATCATCATCTTTTTTCGGTACTATAGCTCTTAGAGTCCAGCCTTGACCTCCTGAACAAGAGCTTTCCATTCTATTCTGTCCTTTACTTTCTGCCTCTAATTACTGTTTCCAGTTCTCCTTAAATCACTCTCCATGTCATCCATCCATCTATCTAATCCTGGGTCTACCATGTCATATTTTAGAGACAAGTTTTGCATCCAGAATTATCTTGGGAGTTTGGTCTGTCTCCATGCTATATACATGGCCTGACCATTCTACTCTTCTAGCTTCAATATCTGCTATTACATTTGTGTCTTTGTATAAAGGTTGTTGTTCTCAGTTCTAATTTGCTAGATTCCATTATCTCTTTTATTTGAAGAAAAAATATATACATTCAGACTGTGGTTTGAACCCAGGACCTTTTGCTTTCTTGTAAAGGTGAACTGTCTACCAATTGAGCTACCTGAGAAACTCCTATCTAAATGCAAATTCTTCTCTTATATACACTGTTAATTCCCAAGTGCCAAATGCGATGAAACCGTTGCTTCGTTCTTGCAAATGGCAGCTTCTTCAATGATTGGTAAATTATATTTGAAGAGAAAAATATATGCTCAGACCAGGGTTTGAACCCAGAACCTTTTGTTTTCTATGCAAATGCTCTACCAACTGAGCTACCTGAGAAACTCCACTCTAAATGCAAATTCTTCTCTTATATACACTGTTAATTCCTGAGTGCCAGATGCTATGAAACCATTGCTTCGAACTTGCAAATGATGGCTTCTTTATTAAGAAGACCTTTATTGGAATTGATGTATGAAATAAATAATAAACATATTGGAAGAGGTCGTACTGGCTTTATAATGTAATGTAAAATTCCCAATAAAGGTCTTCTTAATAGAGAAGCTGCCATTTGCAAGATCGAAGCAATGGTTTTGTAGCATTTAGTACTCAGGAATTAACAGTGTATATAAGAGAAGAATTTGTGTTTAGATTGGAATTTTTCAGGAAGCTCAGTTGGTAGAGCATTCACATAGAAAGCAAAAGGTCCTGGGTTCAAAACCCGGTGTGAGCGTATATTTTTCTCTTCAATTATAATTTATTGATGTATGAAATGAATAATAAAGAAAACCATCCATTATCTCTTGTTGGGCCAAATATCTTCCTCAAAGTTTTCCTTTTCCAGGTGGACACACATGCTATAGCCTTTTCTGTTAGAGCCCACCTTTCGCTACCATATACTACCTTCCGAACCTTCTGAAAGTAGTAAACATGTAAGTTGTACTTCTGCAGTACCCACCAAATGGAAGGTAACAAACTCATAGCATGAGTCCCAGCATGTGTGATTGAAGATGCCTGACTAAATTTTCTTGACCATGATATCCTCAAACTCTTACTGTTCCCACATCATTCTTTCCAACGCTGCTGGGAATGAAAGTTGACCAGCCTTTTCTGCTAGTGTCCAGCTTTCATTATTATAGGTTTAATTATTGTAAGTTCTGAATTAAATACATAGTTTTGAACTTTTATAGGAATAAATCACAACGAGGTTTAGTTTATGATTAAATTAAAATGTTTCATACCTCTCCTCATATCCAGTCTTCTAAGTAGACCACGATTTCAAAGCCTTGGCAGCTTCATCTTCAGTACTTTCTTGTTGACTGATGTTATGTTAATCAGAAGAACTGCTACTTTCCTCTGTTGGTGGATCGATAAACCTGGTTGGAACCGGAGGTTTACTGGTCCACCTGTACCGAAATGGACATTTTGATACAGGAATTACGTCTTACTGCGCATACTATACGTCATCGCATCTCCATCTTGAGTGTCATCTTTATGAACAGTGCCAAATGCTGTCCTATCTATCCCTTCCCTTCCTAGTGCCCACCCTGTGTTATTGCGCATTCCCTCCTCTCCCTGTGAACTCTCATAAATAGCTGTGTTTTGTAATATCGAATCATCATCTACTTAGTCACCGTTGGAGTCTGGTCAGAGCAGCTCAGGAGAGCTGGTTTTGTTTGTTTAGTCCAGTAAGCCAGGGTGGGGACGCTAGGACAGTATTTCCCCCAACCCGAGGCTGGACTAGAGTGAGTGATAATGTATGTATGTATGTTGATTTATATCACATTTTCTTTTTGTATAGATGATGTATTATGATTTCTTTTCTTTGTAATTCGAATATCTATTTATTTATCTTTATATTATATCTGACTACATTTAGACTCGCATTAAAAGCTTTAGTTGTGCTTTTTACTTATGCCTATTCATTCAGTAGTTATCATAAGTCAGGTATCAAAGTCAAATTCCAAAAGCTTGCTCAAGCGTGTGTTAGTTCCTTTATTCCAAAGCTTCCACGATTGTATTTTATAACTCAGAAAACATTACATATTGGGAGAATTTAGTAAAGAAAGTCGAATTCCTCTTTGCCTCTATGGGCCCGGGCAAAGATGTCACAATTTGAACAATCTATGCTTTCCAATCAAAATAGTTATCAACAATAACGGTTTGATCCAGCACCTATACGGTGCACACCAACAGAGGAAAGAAGTAGTAGTTCTTTTGATCAACATAACATCAGTTGACAAGAAAGTACTGAGGATGAAGCCACCAAGGCTTTGAAACTACTTAGAAGACTGGATATGAGGAAATATATCAAACATTTTAATTTAATCATAAATGCATAGTTCCCCATAACTGATATCCAAAAATTATTGAAATTTGTGAAGTATGTTGCCCTGTATTTTAGGTGTCTAGATTAATAAATCTAGAGTAATAAATGTAAACATAATATGGTAACTAACATAAACAGATAATTAATTAAATAAAAATAAAACTTAGTTTTATTTGATTTTCATATTTATTAAGATATAATTCAGTGACAGCTGTTTCAGTACACTGTACCTTCTTCAGACATGTTAACAAATTATGACTTGTGTTATTATAGTGCATATCAACTGATCTAAGCAACAATACAACAATAATTTATTTAAATTTTTTAATTTAACAAAGGTGATTCATTCAAAGTAAGTTGAGAATTTAACAGTTTATTACTACTTTTCACTTTATTTATTTCTACAGCCTCCAAAAGGTCCTACTTCTTACCCTTATCACAAACATGTAAAATTTCAAAATTTGGATCGAAACAATGATTAAATTGGAAGAGGTGGTTAGCATATTTTGAATATTCTAAATTACTGTTATATGTAACTAAATTATTGTAATCAAATGGTAAAGAGAAAAATTTATGCCTGAACCGGGAATCGAACCCCAAACCTTCAGCTTTCCGTGCTGATGCTCTTAACCATTGAGCTAATCTAGGCTTCCTTCCTATCCAAGCATAAATCCTTCCTTTACCTTACTGTCTTGGTCAAGGAAGGATTTATGCTTGGATGGGAAGGAAGCCTGGATTAGCTCAATGGTTAAGACCAAGACAGTAAGGTAAAGGAAGGATTTATGCTTGGATGGGAAGGAAGCCTGGATTAGCTCAATGGTTAAGAGCATCAGCACGGAAAGATGAAGGTTCGGGGTTCAATTCCCGGTTCAGGAATAAATTTTTCTCTTTACCATTTGATTACAATAATTTAGTTGTGTACTTTAATATACTTACTTCAATCATAGTAACAGCTTTAGCTTCTTAATATTAATTTAATGCTGTTATATGCTCTCATCTGTTCCTTTATCCAAGAGATAAAAGGTCTGCCAGTTTGTCCTATATAGACATTGTCACATGTGCCACACTTCAATTTGTATACATCTGATAATTTTTATTTTTTTTATTTTAGTTTTATTGTTTTTTATTATATTTTGTAAAGTTTTATTAGTTTTAAAAGCCACATTAATGTTCAACTTTTTAAAAGTGTTTAGATATTTCATTTGAAAGTGGGCCTTTGTATGACATATAAACAGATAAGCCATTAACTAATATTAATAATTCTACTCCATAGCACCATAGGACTAGAAGGCCCTTAGCCTACAAGCCGGCTGCTGGCTTCATATCCACTTGTCATTTACAGAGGTGGAGGGATCTTCCAGCCAGTATAGGGATGATATATGGTCAGCATACCGAGGCCCCCAGCCATTATAGCAGATTTCCTCAACCTGGAGTCGCTACTTATTGTACCTAATCAAATTCCTTACGATGCTGGGTGGGCAACAGACCCATACTCACGGAAATTCCTTCACAAAATTTCTTCTCCCATGGGGACTCGAACCGGTACAAGTTCTGTAGCTCTGCACTAAGGCATCATGTCTTAAACCACTCAGCTATTGCACAGTACAATATTAATGACTATTAATTAATAAATATAAATTTGACAATAATAATTACCACTGCGACTGCTGGTGCTTGTAAAATTTCTGGAATGGTCAGTACTATCATGTATGCTATATTCATCAAAATATATATAGCTGTCACCAAGGGCATACCAATCACAACAGTCCGGAGGATATTCCTGTGTTAGTAAAGCATTTATTAGTGCTTTATAATAATAATAATAATAATAAACAATAATAATAATAATAAACAATAATTATAATATCTTAAAATTTTGAGTGAAGATGTTTTGGAAGTTTGTTTGAAATTTTAGATGAGGAAGGGAGTAGAAATGTGTCTTGGATATTTACCTTATAAAACTCCATGTGACGACAGACCTAAGACACTCTTGGCCTACTATCTATCTGCTGGCCTCGCATCCACATGTGTCAAACACAGAGGTAGACGATCATCCAGCCAGTGTAGGCATGACAAGTGGTCAGAATATTGAGTTTTCCAGTCATCACAGCTGGTTTTCTCAACCTGGAGCCGCTACTTATTGTAGCTAACCAATTGTCTCACGATGCTGGGTGGGCACTGGTCTCATACTGACCGAAATTCCATGAGAAAATTTCTTCCCCCATGGAGACTCGAACCAATGCAAATCCTGTAGCTCTGCACCAAGTCATCTTATTTACATTATAGGTGAGAGAAAATTCCAGAATATGACTCAGTTGTGAAATTGGAGTTGAGAATTAAACTTGTTACAGTAACTAACTAACTCACTGGCATTATCAAACCTGTAGGTTCATGGACATAAGCTCTCCATACATCCCTATCCTGAGCTAATGTTTTTCAATCATTCCCTGTAAAATCTACTTCCCTCAAATCATAGTTAATGTTATTCTCTCACCTCACTCTTGGTCTACCAACTGGGAATCTTCCCTCTGGTTTTCCTACAAGAAGCTTCCATGTACGTCTTTCATTCCCCATACGCGCAACATGTCCTGCCCATCGCAGTCTACGAGACTTAACTGTTCTTATTATATCTGGATTCCCATAGCTACGCACTTTGCAGCTCACTATTATGTAATTTTCTCCATTCACCTGTCTGTTCATCTCTCTTTGGTCCAAAAATGTTCCTAAGAACTTTATTCTCAAATACTCGTAATCTCCTTTCCTCCCTTAAAGTAAGAGTCCATGTTTCACATCCATATAATGTAACTGGTAGAATAATAGTTTTTAATATTTTCAGTTTAACGTTTTTTGAAAGGAGTTGGGACATCAAGAGTCTCTGCAATGCATAATAGCACGCATTTCCAGAATTGAGCCTATGTTTAATTTCTTTGTGCATCTTATTCCTATTTGTGATTATTGTTCCTAGATATTTGAATTCAGCCACTTCCTCAAAATTTTCCTCATTTGTTATTAGCTGTCCATTTCCATTATATAATGTATTTCTATGTATTTATATTTAGTTTTATTGATATTTACTTCCAGTCCCAATTTCTTAGTGTTACTCAATAGTGTGTGCGTGTTGGCCTTTCATGTCTATTCGCCATCGCCCAATAGTACTATATCATCAGCATAAACCAACAGCTTATTAATACCATTGAGTTGTAGGCCTTCTTCGCCCTCTAAAGATTTGATGGCAAGCTCCAGGATTTTTTTTCATATTGTAAGCCCATGTTTTCCCTTTACAGAGAAAAATTTGAACCATACTAATTTAGTTACACTTGTTTTCGTATAGATGTCATTTTGAGTGGTCCATGGTCAGCGTTCCACCTCATACTGACATCTAGGAAACCAAGGTAGTACTAGGACGGGAATATTCGGTAAATTTTGCTTAGAGACCTTTTCATTCAGGCTTAAGGATTTTTTACGCGCCTGAAAATCTTCAGTCTCGGGACCCACGGCTTAAAGTCCCTCCCGGAGGACTTGCTCCTTGGATTTTACCGTCCTAAAAAATCCATCAACCCGGCCGGATTTGAACCTGCGACCCTCGGGACCAGAGGCAAGGAGCATCACCACTAGTTCACCGCGGCCGTTGCATGCTCTAGTACAAAAATTAAATAGTAGAGGAGATAGTGCATCTCCTTACTTCAACCCATTGTGAATTAAAAAAATATCCGAAAACTGTTTGCTTACACGCACCCTACTCTTTGTGCCATTTAGACACATTCGTATAAGTCTAGCTAACTTATTAGGAATTCCAAATTCCAGCAGGATACTACACTGGTGTCCAAAAGTTTAGGATAATTTGTAAAACGGAAAATCAAAATGCTTAAAGAGGAGCAAGGAGTAAAAATTATTTATCAAAACGTTTCTCAGTATATTTAGTTTAGTTTACATACTAAATTATAATCTCTCTTCAACAATGAAAACATTAATAGCAATTATAAATGAAAATTGCATTGTTGCAGTTAAGCCCCTGTTCCATAAATCTTCATTTTTAAAGAGAGTTATGATATAATCAGATGTAGTGTAAGAACAGATTGCAGTAAAATGGCACAAAGACAACATCTGGACTCTCTGCTTCGGGGTAGAATTATTGGGCGGCTAGAAACAGGACAGACACAAACTGAGGTCTCCATAGCACTTAATGTGCCACAAAATGTTATATCTAGGTTATGGCGACGGTTCCAAGAGACCGGAGACGTTAGGCGAAGACCAGTGGGAGGTCGTCCAAGAGTTACAAATCCTCAGCAGGATCGATATCTCGCGTTAACTGCAAGAAGAAACCGAACAATGTCTGCCAGACAACTGAGTTCAGAACTTGCGGCCGCCTCAGGTATCAGAGTATCCAGACAAATTGTCTATAGAAGACTCAGAGCTGCTGGTCTGTATGCTAGGCGGCCTGTTGTGTGCGTCCCACTGACCCTTGATAACAAGAGAGCACGTTTACGGTGGAGTCAGGAACATCGCGACTGGACTCTAAATCAGTGGAGCAGCGTGCTATTTACAGACGAGTCCAGATTCAGCTTGAACTGTGATTCGCATCGTGTGACTATCTGGAGGGAGCAAGGAACTCGTTACAACCCCATGAACATCATGGAAAGACATCCATTTGGTGGCGGTGGTCTCCTGGTATGGGGGGTATAATGATGAATGCACGCACAGAGCTTCACATCTTCGCAGGTGGCACTGTTAATGCTCAGCGGTATAGAGAAGAGATCCTGGAACCTCATGTAAGACTTTTCAGGGGAGCTGTGGGTCCAGAATTCATATTCATGGATGACAATGCCCGACCTCACAGGTCACAACTGGTGGATGAGTTTCTTCCAGGAGGAAGATATCCAGCGTATGGAGTGGCCAGCGAGGTCTCCGGATATGAATCCTATAGAGCATGCATGGGATGCCTTAGGGAGACAAATTGCATCTCGTCAGCCTCCTCCGAGGACACTTCAAGACCTTCACATTGCTCTTCATGAGGAGTGGAATTTGCTGAGCATCGAACTCCTGTACAACCTCATCACTAGCATGCCACGTCGATGTGAGTCTTGTATAGCTGTCAGGGATAATCACACCCCATACTAATCATTTGAACCATTGTTGTTCAACTTTTATGTTCGAATTCTGAAATGCAGTTTTCGTTTGTTGTGAAAATGACAAGTGAATGACGTATTCATGCCATTGTTTCTTTCGTGCCATGTTTCTAATTATCTGTGACATACCCTTACCAAATTTTGTATTATTCTGACAAATGCTTTATAATAAGTCGGCAAATGAACTAATTATCCTTAACTTTTGGACACCAGTGTATATAAGTTCTCCCTCTTAATTGAATTGCATGTCTTTTTGAAGTCTACATATTTTAACCCGTTACACACTCAAATAAATGTATGAATGCCACTATTCTTGTCATATAGTGATCTTTTTATATATTAGTAAGGGATGATCCAAAATAAGTGTTATATTTCATGCTCACTTGTCTTACATAATGCATTGTTTAATTGTGTAAATATAGTGCAATTAGGACTTTCATGGCCAAGGTTAGATTTTATATAATTTAATAACCTTCACAGTACTTACACTTCTGGTTTCTTAACTTCTTCGGTAACAATAGTAATTGCTGTCCTATAATATAATAAACACAGAGCAAATTTTAAAATATTTTAATGATGCTGTAAACTCATCTTTCTATAGATGAAAGCTTTTTCTTTTTAATTTCAATGCAAGCTCAAATTACATTTTTTTTTTAAAATCTGTAACATCTAATGTTAGTTTATATATTAAATTTGGGAATTTTTAACATTATGAGGTTCAATTCATAAGAATTAAATAAATCGTGATTATTTCTTACCTCATACTTCTATATTCCTTTAAATACAGCACTGCAGTATCGGCGACTCCTTGTCACCATCGTCAGCTGTTTTCACGATTGAGCTTGATTACAAAGTTCTTCAAAAATACAACAGATGTCAGTTTAGAAAATGATTCATTAAAAAGAACACCAGATGGCAGTTTACAAAATAATTCCCTAAAATGAACTTCAGATGGCAGTTTGGATAATTATCAATAAAAGTAAAAATTGACAACCGTGAAAACAGCTGACGATGGTGACAAGGAGTCACCGATACTGCAGTGCTGTATTTAAAGCAATATAGAAGTATGAGGTAAGAAATTATCACGATTTATTAAATTCTTATCTAATGTTAGTATTTAATTTAAAGTGGAGAAATAAAATAAAAATCAAAATTACTTTGGGAAGTAACACTATGAGATATTTTCAATTTATAAATGAATGTTGGAGAAAATTTTTTTATATCTCACCTCATAAAGTTCCACGATACTGATTTTAAAGGTCATTTTGCCTTCAACTTTCAGTCAAGCTCCTGGAATTTTACCATTAACTTCATCTTCTGAACTGCCATCTGGTGTTGATTTTATGAACTTCTAGATTAAATTTATTTTTAAGTTCCCGGCGAGCAGGTTTTAATCTCCAAGTTCAAAAAGTCGGCACCAGATGGCAGTTCAGAAGATGGTGTTAATGGCAAAATTTCAACAGTTGGAGATTGACTAAAAATGAAGATAAAATGGCCTTTGAAAAATTATATCGTGAAAACAACTCATTTATAAATAAATAAATAAATAAATATATATATATATATATATATATTAACGAAATGGAAACAAAGCTGCAAAAGTATGGGGATCCCAATAAGCAACAGATTTTTGCTGACATTACAATTTGCCGATGATCAACTGGTTTTAGCGCAAGACAAATTAGATATGGAATTCATGATAAAAAGGTTGAAAAACACATATGAATCATGGGGTCTCACAGTAAATTTACAAAAAACAGAATATCTGGCAATAAATAGCAATGAAAGAGAAAATTTAATATTGGAAGAAGGAATCCAAATAAAGCAAGTGAAACAAACTAAATATTTGGGAATAATTATGGATAACATCGAAGGTATAGGCAAAGAGAACATAAAACATAGAATTGAATTGAGTAGCAAAATAATATCATCGTTAATTTCCATATGGTGGGATAAGCATATTTGGAAAGACACAAAAAAATATATTGGTAAAACATTGATGGAATCTGTTGCAATGTACGAAAGTGAGGTATGGACAATCAATAGGTACTACAAGAATAGACTAATAGCTCTAGAAATGGATTATTTACGAAGAAGCGCCAGAAAGTCTAAATTAGAACATGTCACAAATAAGGAAATTAGAAACATAATGGAAGCAGAAGAGAGCATAATTGAAAGAATTGAGGAGAAGGAATTAAAAGTGGTTAGGACATGTTTTAAGAATGGAAGATGAGCGATGGCCGAAGCAACTATATGAATGGCATCCGAACAGAAAGAAGGAAAACATGAAGACAGTAATGCAAGCTAGAGGGCTAAGCATCGAAGATGCCCAAGACTGTAGGCTTTGGAGGTTTAGCACGGGAAGACGGCAGCAGCTGTAAAAACCCGAAGATATATATAAATAAAAGGAGTTCTACCAGAAAGAAATTTTGCATATGGCACTGTCTTAAATTTTTTAAAGAATTAATTAACGAGAACTAATTAAAAATGTTATTTTATGCATAATTAATTTCTTACTTAATCTCATGCAAATCTAAGACAATCAAATAATGAATTGATTTTTTTTTGTTCAATGCCACCACATTGTCATTCGACATTCTGGTATTCTCTCCTGGCATGGCATTATTGTTAACCCACTTCTGAGGCTGGTGCATCTGAAAGGCGGAGTTACACTGACCCGATGATATATGATAGGTGGTGATAATGGTAAATGATGCATCAGGAGAGGCCGGAATGAATACGTTAATGATGGTCAGATGATGTTTGGGGACGATTTGGGCCTTAAAGTTTCCTGAAAGTTGTCTTACAGGTGAGGAAAAACCCTGATAAAAACCTCACCCAGGAAACTGTCCCAACTGGGGATCGAACCCAGGCCCGCTGCATCACAAGACAGCATGCTAGCTCGAGACCACAGCAGTGGACTGAATTAATAGTGTTAATATTTAATCTTTACAAAGTTCTGATATTATTTTATTTTATTTTAATACGAGTAATAAACATTTACATTAAATCAAAAAATACATACCATCCTCCATAAGACCATAGGCAACCATAAAAAGCCAAGGCTAAACTTTTTGGATCTGTTGTTGAACCTTCAAAGATGTTCGTGAAATTTTTTGTATTTCCTAAAATTCAATAGAATTAATTTTTTAATGAAATTAATTAGAATACAAATAAATGTCATGAAATTCTACAAATTACTAACTTACCAGCACATAATTGATAAATTCCGCCAAAAATAACAACAGCACATACAATCATCTTGCTTACTGTGAATATATTCTGCATATGGACGTAAAGTTTCACGCTGGTGAAGTTGATATATGTCAACAGACCTGGTGTTAAAAAAATTATAATATAAAATCACAATAACTTCTGTTGTACATTTTATTAATGTAGTTACAGTCACACTTCCCTTAATGTACACTTCTAAATAGTGGGCACCTCTCAATAACAGTTCCGATTGAGGGTCTTTCCACTTTTCAGCGGTTGCCCTTTTACTAGCCGGCTGCTGGCCCTTCACATCCACATGTGTCAATCACAGAGGTAGATGATCAACAGCCAGTGTAGGGGTGACATGTGGTTAGCATGTCGAGTCCCCCAGCCGTTATAGCTGGTTCCTCAACCTGGAGCCGCTACTTATTGTAGCTAGCCAATTGCCTCACGATGCTGGGTGGGCACCGGTCTCATACTGGCCGAAATACCATGAGAAAATTTCTTCCCCCATGGAGACTCGAACCAGCGCAAGTCCCGCAGCTCTGCGCCAAGGCTTCCTACCTTAACCGCTCGGCTACGGCATTTAAAAATTCCCTGCAAAAAACATTCGCTCTTATGGAGAAATCTCTTTCCAATAGCAGACATTGTTAATAATGGATGCGTACACCAAATCCACAATTGACAATAAACTTCCGAATAACAGATAGCGTGATGAGTGAAACATTTATACTGTACATGTAATTCTTTGCAACAATGAACATTATCACGCACTTTGAATGTTATTATAGCACATTTTTAATTTGAGTCTCAGGAGCACTATGTTAACGTGAAAACTGTTTGTGTTTTCAAAAGATAAAGCTATGTCTTGCTGAAATGCCACAAAATCACAAATGATTAACACTGAATGAAAAGGTAAGAGAATTGAAATACTATTTATTGATGTTTTTATTATTAATTTAACACATCTCACTGAAGGATAAATTATATTTGAAGAGAAACATTTTTTCCCAGACCCAGACTCGAATCCAGGACCTTTGCCTTTCTAGACCAATGTTCTACCATCTGAGCTATCGGGGCGAGTTCCGATCTAGATGCAAATTTTTCTCTTATATATGTTGTAATTCCCAGCACCAAATGCTATGAAGCCTTAGCTTCTATCTTTGCAAATGGCGGCTTCTTAATTAAGAAGACTTTTATCGGGAATTTAAACACTACTTTATAAAGCCAGTAGGGTTTAAAATTGAACACTACTTTATAAAGCCAGTAAGACTTAAAATTGATCAGGTCAAAATTTGCGGGAATTTCAAAGTTCATAAGTTTTCCTTTGTTATTCTGAATGTGGATCTTTTCCCAAACTGTGAGTTCCTTTTGTTTGTCTATATGTTTAATTAGACTGGCTTTTGATTGAATTACATGTTTTTCGGACCAAGCATGAGCAGCTACTGCTGACTTTTCCACTTCTCTATTTTTGATGTTTCTAAGATGTTCTTTCACCCTTGTTTTCAAATTTCTTTTTGTTTTTCCAATATAAAAATAGACAAACAAAAGGAACTCACGGTTTGGGAAAAGATCCACATTCAGAAAAACAAAGGGAAAACTTATGAACTTCGAAATTTCTGCAAATTTTGACCTGATACAGAGGTTCATCGGCCCACCAACAGAGGGAAGAAGAAGAGTTTCTTCCGATCGACATAACATCAGTCGCCAAGATTGTACTGAAGGTGAGACCGTTATGGTCTCGAAATCGCGATCTACTTAGAAAATTTATATAATAATATAATAATAATAATAATATAATAATAATACTTTATTTATTCTGGCAGAGTTAAGGCCATAAGGCCCTCTCTTCCACTCAACCAGCACAAATACAAATAAATATTCGACAAGTATAGATATACACTGTACTAATTATAAACAGTTAAAGATACAATAAATGTAGCAATGTAAATGTCATGTACAAACAACATTTCATAGGGTAATAACAATAATGATACGATAATAATAATAATAGTAATAATAATAATAATAATAATAATAATAATAATAATATAAATATGATACATTATACGGGAAACACCAATTAATATATATATCTTACACTGGATAATAATGAAGTCGAGTTTAGAGCAAATGTAAATTTAGATTTCTTTTAAAAGTTGCCAATGTCCGGCAGCCCCTTATTTCTTGTGGTAGGGAATTCCAGTTGCGAGAAGTGGAGATGGTATATGATATGGAGTGATGTGATGTCCTATGTTGCGGTATATTAAGTAAGAGACTATGTTGTGATCTTGTGTTTAAGTTATGGTTTGAGGATAGATACTGGAAACGGGATGATAAATAATTGGGAATCGAGGTATGTAGGATCTTATATGAGGTGAGGTAAGAAACATTTAATTTCAGCATAAATTAAACCTCATAGTGATTAATTCCTATAAAAGTTAAATATGTTTATTATTATTCTTTATACCCTTGACTAATATCAATGGCCTTCATGGTTGTCAGTTTATATTCAAAACTGTTTTATCGTTTAACCAAGAAGTTATGAGTGGTTAGCTATTGTTAGCTGGAAACATTGATAAGGATATAGAGTCATTTAATCAAAGTAACAGTGGAAAGTAACACTAAGAAGTAATTAAAATCAAATGAATCACGAAATCTTCTTACCTCATACATCTATGTTTTTTTAACACAGAACTGCAGTATCAGGAAACATAAATACCATCCCCATCTTCAGCTGTTTTCACGACTGTCAATTTTTCATTATGCTGGTAACTTTCTAAAATTTACTTACTTACTTACTCACTGGCACTATCGAACCCGTAGGTTCATGGCCGCGCGGACATAAGCTCTTTATACATCCCTATCCTGAGCTAATGCTTTCCAATCATTCCCTGTATAATCTACTTCCCTCAAATCATAGTTAATGTTGTTTTCCTACCTCATTCTTGGTCTACTAACTGGGCGTTTTACCTCTGCCTTTCCTACAAGAAGCTTCCATGCACGTCTTTCATTACCCATACGTGCAACATGTCCTGCCCATCGCAGTCTATGAGATTTAATTGTTTTTATTATATCTGACTTCCTATAAAGACCATGTAGTTCATTGTTATGTAGTCTTCTCCATTCACCTGTCTGTTTATCTCTCTTTGGTCCAAAAATTTTCCTAAGAACTTTATTCTCAAAAACTCGTAATCTCATTTCCTCCCTTAAAGTAAGAGTCCATGTTTCGCACCCATATAATATAACTGGTAGAATAATAGTTTTATATATTTTCAGTTTAACATTTTTTTAAAGGAGTTGGGACATCAGATTTCTCTGCAATGCATAATAGTACGCATTTCCAGAATTGAGCCTATGTTTAATTTCCTTGTGCATCTCATTCCTATTTGTGATTATTGTTCCTAGGTATTTGAATTCAGCCACTTCCTCAAAATTTCCCTCATTTGTCATTAGCTGTCCATTTCCATTATATAATGCATTTCTACGTGTGACCATAAAATGTATTGTATTTAATTAAACTAAGTTCTCAGGAAAATTTTTAGGACCAAGGAGAGATGAACAGACAGGTGAATGGAGAAGACTACATAACAGTGAACTACATGGTCTTTATAGGAAGCCAGATATAATAAGAACAGTTAAGTCTCGTAAACTGTGATGGGCAGGACATGTGGCACAAATGGGGAAGAAAGACGTGCATGGAAGCTTCTTGTAGGAAAACCACAGGGAAAATGCCCAGTTGGTAGACCAAGAATGAGGTGGGAGAATAACATTAATTTTGATTTGAGGAAGTAGATTATGCAGGGAATGATTGGAAAGCATTAGCTCAGGATAGGGATATATGGAGGGCTTATGTCCGTGCGGCCATGAACCTACGGGTTTGATAGTGCAGTGAGTAAATAAGTAAGAGGTAACGTTAAATTTATAAATGAGTGGGATAAAATGTTTTTACATATCACTTCATAAAGTTCTGTGTTTTCATGATATCAGTTTCAAAGGCTATTTTACCTTCATCTCCAGTCAAACTCCAATTGTTTAAATTTTGCTGTTACCACCGTCTTCCAAACTGCCATCTGTTACTGATTTTATGAACTTGAAAGTTAAATTTGGCAAAAATAAAATTAATTTTCATATTCATAAAATCTGCACCAGATGACATTTCGGAAGATGATGGTAATGGCAAAATTTAAACAATTGGAGTTTGACTGAAGATGAAAGCAAAATGACCTTTGAAACCAGTATCATGAAAGCATGAAACTTCTTAAAATTAGTTGTAAAACATTTTATCCAACTCATTTATTAAAGTTTTAATAATTGTAAAACAGTACCTGATATCTCAGTAATTTGCAGTGTGTTTTATAGGAGGCCTTTTGATAACTCAAGTATTATCTTCTGCTTTCATTTTGGTATGAAACAACACTGCAAATTATTGAGGACGACTGAGATATCAAGTACTGTTTTTTTACAATTATTAAAACTTTAACACAGTAACCTCAATTGAGTTTCGTAATGTCAATACTAATAAAATTCATTGTTAAAACCGTTGAGGTGGAGAGTCATAAAATAAAATAAGTTAAAAATACCTTCTTAGGTAAAATCCGTCGTCCTCAACGCATAAAATATGTAATCTTTATGCCCGTAGGCCTTTCAGAACATCCATTCCATTTTCAGGAGGTCCCTCTTCGCTGCAACATCCAGTATGATGGTTGATGCTGCTGGTCCTAATATGGTGTTTTCTTGACTAAAGCTATACGATATCGTCAGGAAGAAGCTTTAGTTACGACAACACCACATTAGGTCCAGCAGCATCAACCATCATACTGGATGTTGTAGAGGATATCGTCAGGAAGAAGCTTTAGTCACGACTACAACACATTAGGTCCAGCAGCATCAACCATCATACTGGATGTTGTAGAGGATATCGTCAGGAAGAAGCTTTAGTCACGACTACAACACATTAGGACCAGCAGCATCAACCATCATACTGGATGTTGCAGTGAAGAGGGTCCTGCTGAAGATGGAACGGATGTTCTGAAAAGCCTACAGGCATAAAGATTACATATTTTATAAGTTGAGGACGACGGATTTTACCTAAGAAGGTATATTTTAACTTATTTTATTTTATGTTTCGTAATGTATTTTAAAAATCTCAACTCATTTATAAAATAAAAAAATATAGTCATATTATTATGAAACTATTATAATCATAATTAACTGATATTTGAAGAGAAATCTCTTCAAATATGATTTATCCATCTTTGAGATGTATGAAATCAATAATAAAAACATCATAATTAACTTACCTAAACCAAGAATAGCGATGATTTTTTTAACAATATGTAGTTCTTCTTCAGTCAAATGTGTCATATAGGGTGTAAATGGTTGACAAATATATTCCGAAAATGTAAGTAGAATGACTGCTATCGATGTTGGACTGAGAACAAAAACATGAATCAAGGATAAAATGAAGGCTGGCATTGGGCCCCAGAACTTGTGTAGTTCACCAAATGCCTCCAGGAAGTATGCATATTCTGCTCCTGATCTCGGCACCACAGTGCTTAGTTCAGCATATGCTAGAGCTCCTAAACACAAGAAAACATTTTAATCAATTTAATTAATCATCCTTAATGTAGCTTAAATTTTGCTCATAATATAGGGCTATTCAAAAAGAAGGAACAGACTTCAAACATTTATTTCTTCCAAACTACAAAAAAAAATAGAGACACAATTACAACGTTCCTAGAAAGAGAAAAGTTGGTTTGTTGGTATCTACTGTCGAGCACTTGATAATGAAATCATTCGCTCTCTTCCACTCCAATATTTAGCAGAAAGGCTGGTGGTGAATTTTTCTTTTTTGACCGAATTGGTATTACTTCTTCTTCCCATACCAATTCCCTCTTTCCACTTTTCTATCCAGTCTCCCTTGAATGACCTCTTGTTTCTTTCAACCCTGATGGTATTAGAGTATTCGAGGCCTAGGGGTTCATTTCTCATTCCTTCCTATACCTACTTTCTCTCTACGGGTGATGTAACTGCCACATGTGGTGCCTTCTACTAAACGGTTGCAACTAGTTTATTGTACTCCGATACAAATATGAAGAAAGAGAAAAGTTTGAAGTTCTGATCATGGCCGCATTGGTGCTGTTTCTTGTAGTTGCGGTCATAGTTGCATTGGCGCTGTTAGATTGGAAGAGGAGGAGCAGAAGATCAACTTCATCGCCGGTGGCCTTCCAGGTCACCAGACTTAACCTCATGTGATTTTTATCTATGGGGTTACGTAAAAGACCGTGTTTATGCCTGACACTCTTGAAAATCTGCGACATCGAATTGTTGAAGCTGTGAATTCAATAACTAGAGACCAGCTGATTCGTGCATGGCAAAAAATGAGCCACTGTTTTGGTATTTGTCGTGTAACACATGGTGCTCACATTGAATGCATAAAATATGAAATTTGAACTTTTCTCTTTCCAGGAAGGTTAGAATTGTGTTTATATTTTTTGTAGTTTGGAAGAAATAAATATTTGAAGTCTGTTCCTTTTTAGCCTGCTGAAATGTGATTTATGTGTTCAATAGAATCAGTTGCATAGAAGAACATTTTAAGAATGAAGAAAACGGTAATCTTAATATATAAAAACTACGTGTCACGTTGTTTGTCCGCGATGGAATCCTAAACTATTGAACTGATTTTAATAAAATTTTGCACACTGTGTGCTGTTTGATCCAACTTGAGACCTACGGTTGTTTATAACAAAATTTATAGTCGCATTATTTTTATTGCAAATTATTTGTTTATTATTTAACAAAGAGTTATAATTATCTGTGAGTTCCATACGATTCCAGCAGATGACGGTGTAAGGTAATTGGTTTATTATTTAACAAGGTGGCTGTGCTTTTTGTTGCAACCGCGAATTTCAATTGAATTACAAATATTGATTATTTCATAATTTAAGTGTGTTTGTGTTTATTTTATTTTCAATATATTGATAATAATATCAATTTCGTGTGTAAGTATTAGTTTTAAGTAATCTGGCTGAAAGACAGCAATTTAATTTAAATTTAACTGGACCGAGAAGGGACATTGATCAATATGGCGAATCAGTTCTAGAGACCATGAATGATAAGATATCAAGTGAATTTCCGCAAATTTGTATAGGCCTATGTGACATAAATCTTACATTTAAGAAGAATGTCAATTTAAAAACATATGAAGGTCCTAAGGAACGGAATAACAGAACTGTAAGTAAGTATGTTAGTTATAATAATATGCCTAATATTACAGAAACAATCTCCATGCCTCAATTAAATGAAAAAACAAGATGACTATAATATATCACAAGATGATTTACTATACAGAGACTTATTGATGATGATGAGAATCCAAACTGCCAACAAGTTCGTAGAAAAAAAGAAAGTATAATGAAATCAGCAAGCCTCCTCAAAATATTCCATCAATAAATGTATATAATCCTTATGATACACTTATGGATGATACTGAGAATGCAAACAACATAAATGCATCTCAATCAACAAAGCCACTTCCACATAAACCCCCACCCATATTTATACCGGGTGTAGTTAACGTACCAGAACTAAAAAATTGTGTAAAACAAAAACTTTCTGATTTAGATTTCTCACTTAGTTTACTACAACATAATTTAGCGTATACCTTAGCCACAGCAACGCGTGGCTGGGACTTCTTATATATATATATATATATATATATATATATATATATATATATATCTGTTCCTTGATATCCTGCTATTGGTCTGAGGAAGTTTAATTTCTTATTGGTTATTAATAGATTACCAAGGCTAATTTATTTATCGGTGCCATGTATACAAATATTATAACTATGTATGAAAATATTATTGGAGTGGGAACAAAATGGTGTTTTCTCAAATTGATACAATTTAAAATATCCCCCTCTCCAGCTGTACTGTCCCCCACACTCTTTACAATTACTACATTTTACAGATGTTCATCACAATTTATTTTCAAAGGAAATGAGATAAAATATAAATTTATGTTACCTAGTAGAGAGATGCAACCACAAATTACCCATACGATAAGACATAGTCCTATAGATCCTGAGTGTAGAAGAGCTATGCCCGGTGAAATGAAAATGCCAGAACCTGTTAAAAAGAAGAGAAATTATACAGTTTTCAAGAATTGATTTTCATATCATATGTTTAATATAGTTTAGAAATTTTACAAACGTAGTAAAACAGTTGGAATAATTTAATACTTTTAAAAGTCGTTATGAACCACCATTGATATACGACTATTTAACTCATGCCCCAAATGGGAGTCAATGACCAATCATGTTTCGATGATTTTTGATTTACAACCAATCACAGTCGTGTTTCACCTAGATTTTACCAACTAAAGTTTATCATAAGTAATGCCACGAGTGATTTCCAAATTATCGATAAATTCACGACTCACGAAGTGAGGAGTGAATTTATCTAGAGAATTTGGAAATCAAGAGTGGCATTTGTTAGGACTATTTAACGAATAAAATTAAGCTGTTTACTCACAAATCATTATTTAACTATAGTTATTTTAAAATATTTATATATTTAATGTAAACGGCGATGTTTGAAAACAAATGAGAAACGATAGGTACGCTTCTACTGCTTCTTTTGTTTATCACTGCAACCAGATCATACTATTTATTGCCAAAGGAACGCAATATTGTAAGGAGGAGCTTTCTTTAATATGGTAATTATAACACTGATAAATATTTGGTGAAACACGACTCTGATTGGTTGTAAAACAGAAATCATTGAAACGTGATTGGTCATTGACTCCCATTTGGGCATGAGTTAAATAGTCATAATAAAGAAAGCACCTCCTTTTTAACATTCTGAATAGGTCATAGCATTATTTTGCAGTGACTGACTCACTAAAGAAATACGGCTACCAGATTGTATATATAGTGCATGAATGTCAACACATAGCGCATGCGGGAGTTAATATAAAAACATTTGTAGCAATTGATTATACCACCAAAAAAAGAAACCACTGTTTGCACTTTCTTAAATGTATTTTTTCCCAGTAAAAATATAATTGTCATATTTACATCATAGGACATCAGAAATGAATTAATATACAGTTTGATGTGTTTCATTTTTTCTCCACTAGAGTGCATTCTTACAACATTGCGTTCCTTTGGCAATAAATAATATGATCTGGTTGCAGTGACGAACAAAAGAAGCAAATAAAGCGTACCAATCGTTTCTCATTTGTTTTCAAACATCGCCGTTTACATTAAATATATAAATATTTTAAAATAACTATATTTAAATAATGATTTGTGAGTAAAAAGCTTAATTTTATTCGTTAAATAGTCCTAACAAATGCCACTCTTGATTTCCAAATTCTCTAGATAAATTCACTCCTCACTTCGTGAGTCGTGAATTTATCAATAATTTGGAAATCACACGTGGCATGACTTATGAGTATTTAACTCATGCCCCAAATGGGAGTCAATAACCAATCACATTTCAATGATTTTTGTTTTACAACCAATCACAGTCGTGTTTCACTTCTATAATTATCGAATTTTGATTACCAAAATAAAGAAAGCTCCTCCTTTTTAATATTCTGAACAGGTCAGAGCATTATTTTGCAGTGACTGACTCTCTAACACATACATTGAATATAGCTAATAATGAAGAGATTCCTTCGACCTACACATTTGATAATTGTGTGTTGAATAATTGTGTTTTTACCCTCAGGGGTCCCCATCTAGCGGATATGTGGATGGCGACCACAAGGTGCCCAAGCTGAGCAAAACATTGCTTCCACTTACTTGTGTTTTGCTCCTTACTTTTATCTTTAACTGATATGGTATTTCTTCCTTTCTTCCACTTACTTATACCAGACTCTTTTAACTTTACTATCTAACCTCTCTTGGTTAACTCTTGCTTTTTTCGACCCCGAAGCTATTAGGGCATCTGAGGGCTAGGGAGTCTTTCCTTTCTTCCATTTCTTCTTTTCTTCTCCAGAAAAGCCTAACCAGAGGCTATAAGATGGCAGCCCCATAACTGGTCTTGCCTTCTTTGGCCAGCAACCAATCGAAGGGACTATTATTATGCTTTCAAGTCTTATACGAGAATTTCCGGGAAGGATCAAACTTATGACGATCAAAGCAAATATCTCTGGGCCGTCCTATGAAATGCTGGAGGAAAAATTGTCTATAGAATTGTAACAGGCCTTGGCTTATACTTGGAAAAAAGAAGAAGAAGATAATTGTGTTTTTAAATACTGATTTTACTGAGTTGTTTCTGAAAAAATTGTGTTTTTAAATACTGATTTTACTGAGTTGTTTCTGAAAAAATAATTAATAACCTATAATATTGGTTATAATATACAGTTTGATGTGTTTAATTTTTTCGCCCATTCTTACAATATTGCGATCTTATTTGGCAATAAATAATATGATCTAGTTGCAGTGGATGAACAAATGAAGCATACCTAACCAAACATTTGTCATTTATTTTCAAACATCGCCATTTACATTAAATATATAAATATTTTAAAATAAATATATTTAAATAATGATTTGTGAGTAAACAGCTTAATTTTATTCGTTTTAAATAGTCCTAACAAATACCACTCTTGATTTCCAAATCCTCTACATAAATTGGTAATCACTCGTGGCATTACTTATGACCAATTTACAGGTGGTGTGTTTGAATAGCATCCAGACCACGTGCTTTATCCTTGGTTGTACTGTAGATTTTTTTTAAATAATGGACTGGTTAGGATTCACTCAGTCTTGTGAAGAAAATTAAATGAGAAATAATACATCTGGTTAAGAAAACTGAAATTTAGAATGAAGGATTTATATCATGCTAACAATGTGATTCTCTATGCTGCCATCTGGTTGGCAGTGACAGCGAATTATGTTGGTTAGTCTTACAAGGGAACTGTCAAAAATTGCATGCTGAAACCCACTTTGAAATGTCTCTCAGAAAAGCGTTGCGATGTACCAAGGGCATGCCCAAAAATTATTTGCCACTTTTAATTGCAACGCACTAATTGAGAGCCAACTATTTCATTTAAACTAAAGGGAAGTAATACAACTCCTGATTTTGCGGATTGGATAACCCTCACAATCTGCACAGTGTCCCGTCTCACTGCACTCCACTCTACTCAAGCAGGGATTACATCTGCTTCACACAGTGGGTTGCCATTACTAGATTCTGGCTTTGATTTCTGTGCCTTGCAGTTTGAAGTGGCACATAATTTTATGGACATGGTCTTGGTACATCATAACGCTTCTCTGAGAGAAAATTCAAGGTAGGTTTTGATATGCAATGGTTGACAGTTCCCTTGTTAGTCTTTGGAATTGTTTCGTCATTGAATTACTATTTATTATTAATAAAATAAAACTATGTACAATGAGAATTCATCACCACCTTCTTCTTCTTCTACTACTTGATGAAATTAGGCCTTTTGACCTGTTTTCACATCAAGTAGGATTTAATGAATCTTCCCATCTTGTAAATGGGTGTCCTACACTTCTATGTCTTATTGGTTTGTACTTTAATAACAGCTGGGGGATTCTATCTGTAGGAATTCTTTTAACGTGTTCATACCAGTTGTTTCTCATATTGTCAATTCTATTTGTTAAATTAAAAATATTTAAGTATTTTCTAATATCTTCATTTCTTTTCTGTCCAAAATTGTCGCACCTACTACCTGAATTTCAGGCAATGCTTCGGTGAAATTTGGTGAAATATGATGAAAAAATTGTTTTTTTCTATTTTAAGTTTTTTATTATGTTTGAACCCTGTACTTTTATTTTGCACTTTTGTTTTTTTAAATTTCGGCCATATTTAAAGCTCCACCACTGTAACTTTTGTAAACATTTTTTCGATTATGTACTCATTCATTTTGAATTTAGAGATTGAAGACAGGTTTGAAGAATGTTGTGACAGAGTGGAGAATAAAAGGTGTGACATTAGGTGGTAAAAAGTCAGGAAATTTGAAAGAAGAGACAATGGCAAAACCGGCTAATTACTATCGCAGTGCCATAATAAAGAATACACCTAATGTGCAGCAGATGAAATCAGCTGTTTTTACCACATTCTACCACTGTGTGTCCACAGATGAAACATCTGAACACTTCAAGTGTCCCTTCAGTGAGGAATCATGGTGTTTCTATAACAGAACCCTCGCTGCAGGAAAAGAACCACCGAAGCATGACAGTAGCACTATGAAGACAACACTATCTGCATATGTGGTGTGTAGAATAATGCCTGTGTATCAAAGATTAGCTTCTGATGAGATTCTGAATCGCTGTACTGGGGGAAGACTCAGAATCCAAATGAATCTTTGCACAGTGTTATTTGGGCTAATTGCCCGAAAGAGGAGTTTGTCTCAAAAAACAAATTGGAAATTGCTGTCACATCAGGGATTGCAGAATTCAATATGGGATGTGAAACAACACAAAAACTGAAAGCTGCAGTCAGTGGTGTGCAATTAAGTGCCTCAGGACAAAAATTTAGTGCAATGAGGGATAAACGTCGACTCACAAACAGTGAAGTTTCAGCAAAGCGAGTCTTCAAAACAGCCTGGAGAAGACTCAAATTGACAAAAACTGCTGTTGAGGCCAAAAAGAAAGCAGCAGAGGGTCACACATATGGTGCTGGGGAGTTTTAACTCTACCTGAATGAGGTATTGTGCTCATATCCATTGTTAAATTTTAAATTTCACTTTTCTCAACTATATTTTTTCAGCATTTTTGAGTTTTCAAAATGCTCTGCATACCACAATATTTTACTAATCTGCTTGAAATTTTCAGGAGAGCTTTAGATATTTCATAGTAAAAAACTGATGTGCAATCTTTTATATATATTGAATGGTTCATTTGTAATTAAATCTAATTCATATGTCACTCTCATAAAATTGAGAAATTATGTAACAAACACAGAATTTTTTTTTCTACTAAACTAGTTCAAATTAAAAGAAACCTGCACGTCAGTTTATTTATATTACTCTATTAAGTTTATAAAAAATAATAAGTCAGATATGGTAAACCGTTTGGTACAAGGAACATATTATTGACATATAAAAAAGCAGTAGAAAAAGAAGAGAATTCAACTTAGAAACACATTTTGCTTTCATAGATTTTGAAAAAGCATTCGACACAGTCAAGAGATCAAAACTCTTAAATATATTGGAAGACAGAAATATACCAAATTTACTTCGGCAGAACATACAAAATATTTACAAAGACAACACCATGAAGATTAAATTAAATAACAGATTTTCTGAAGAAGGAATTATAAATCGTGGTGTGAGACAAGGCTGCCCCCTATCCCCAACACTCTTTGCAATTTATATCAATGAAGTAATATGTTGCTGGAACAAAACATATAAATTTGGAATAAGAATATCAGAAAATAGAAAATTAACACCCTATTGTTTGCAGATGACCAAATAATAATAGCAAATTCCGAAGATAATCTACAGAAAGGTCTGTATGAACTTAACAAAATTACAGAAGAATATGGATTAAAGATATCTACAGAAAAAACAAAAATTATGGCATTTCAAGGTGTAGATCCTGTCAGAAGTAAAATTGTACTGGACAATAAAATTTTGGAGCAGGTGAATAATTTTACATATCTAGGATGCAATATCTCATATGAAGAAGAAAAGGATGTAAATGCAAAAATATCTAAATTTTTAAGAATTTTAGGGTTAATAAATTCTATCTTCAAGCCACAGTTAGTCCAAAAGCATTCAAGACTGAAAGTGTATAAAAACACTGGCTCTTCCAACTCTTTTGTATGGTAGCGAAGTATGGACGTTGAAACAGAAGGATATACAGAGACTTAGATCTGCTGAAATGAGATATCTTCGGAGGACTGCAGGATACACACTATTAGATCACAAAAAAAATGAAGACATCTTAGAAGAATTACACATGGAATCTTTAGAAAACAAAATTTCTGATTATAAGTCAAGATGGATACAACATGTTCATCGAATGGAAGATCTCAGAATACCCAAACTAATGTTAAGATATCAACCTGCAGGAAGAAGAAGACCAGGACGTCCACTCAAAAGACTTCTGGATGGTGTTTCTCTTGAGGCCGAAACAGGTCAACAAATGGCCTAAATTCGTGAATGTACTATGATGATGATGAAAAAAGCAGTAACATTTTTAATAAAAAAATTAATTTCTCAAAATGTTTTTGAGATAGCTTAACAAAATTTGGTATATAGTATCACTATGATACTGTGGTGGTATGGTTAAATTTTGAAGTTGATCTGATGAAATTTATAGATTTTTACAAATTTCACAGATGCATTGCCTTCATTTCTGCAGTTTCTATTTTTCTTCTGTCTGAACGGTTAAGAGTCCAATTTTCACTTCCATACGTTAAGACGGGCACTGCCATAATTTTTTTAAATTTTAATTGTGTACTCCTCAAAGTTTTATTTTTCAGTGTCTGTTTTATAGTGCCACTCATTCTATAAAACTTATTTAATTTAATATTGATATCTTCCTTTTAGCAGTACGATACATTGCATCCTAAATAATTGAAATTGTTCACTTGTTGTATTGTACTGTTATTGATGCTGATTTTACACCTCATATAGTCTTTCCCGTTGAATGCCATTACTTTGATTTACTTTCAGAGATTGTCATATTGAATTTATTTGCTATTTCATTTAATTTATACGCTGCTATTTGTAAATTGTCTTCTGAAGAGCTAAATATTGTCTGATCATCTGCAAACAATATGGTATAATTCATTAATGAGAAAAAATATTATCTTGAGAGTATTAGTATAGGGTTTAGAAAAGAAAACAATTGAACAATGTTTACTTACCTATTATACATCCTACGTTGAGATTCACAGCACTAAATAATCCCAGCTCTCGCTTTAGTGAAGTTACATTGTTATCATTCTTATTTGCCTTCTCAGTGATTGCTGAAGTATTCTTGAAGGAAGCTAATGATTCTGTGCTTTTCCCAGGCAGTACTTCTTTACTATTGGCTATTTGTGAAATCCCTCTATTTTGGAGCCCATCTGTAATATTGAAGATAAATATAAATAAGACGAAGGCCATGATTATAGGAAGGAAACCAAGGAAAATAAACATGAGGATTAAAAATGAGGCCATTGAACAAGTGGAGAGCTTCAAATACTCGGGTTGTACTATCAGCAGTAACATGAACTGCGGTCAAGAAGTAAAGCAGATTTTAACAAGAAGAGAAGCATTTTCTGCGGATCTTTGGCAAAAGAATTACGGGAGAGGCTAGTGAAGTGCTTTGTGTGGAGTGTAGCATTGTATGGTGCAGAGACTTGGACATTACGATGGAATGAGGAAAAACGACTGGAAGCTTTTGAGATGTGGATATGGAGAATGATGGAACGTATAAAATGGACAGACAAAATTAAAAATAAAGATGTGCTAGACAGAGTGGGCGAAGGAAGAACAGTGCTGGAACTCATAAAGAAGAGGAAAAGAAATTGGATTGGCCACTGGCTAAGAAGAAACTGCCTGCTGAAGGATGCTCTAGAAGGAATGGTCAACGGAAAGAAAGTTAGAGGCAGAAAAAGACATCAGATGATAGATAATATTAAAATAAATGGTTTGTATGCAGGTACAAATGGAAGGCTGAGTTAAGGAAAGAGTGAAGAATGTTGAGTTTGCAGTGAAATACCTGCTCTGGGCAGAACACTATGAATGAATCTGTAATATTTTACACTTTATCGTGATCAAATGAATAATTCAATTACTTATTAAACTATTTCACCTCAGATCATTAATTATACAAATTATAAATAAACAAGATCGGCCGCGGTGGACTAGTGGTTATGCTCCTTGCCTCTGGTCCGGGCCGGGGTCGATGGACTTTTTTAGGATGGAAAAATCCAAGGAGCAAGTCCTCCGGGGGGGGACTTTAAGCCGAGTCTGAAGATTTTCAGGCTCGTAAAAGATCCTTAAGCCTGAATAAAAAGGCCTCTAAGCAAAATTTACCGAATTTTTCCGTCCTAGTACTACCTTGGTTTCCTAGATATCACTATTTACCAACTTATTTAACAACACGTTTTCAACATTTATCGGCTCATCACAATTTAGGAACAAGATCACAAGACTCTTCTTTACTTTAGATACCACAGCACAGGACCTGTCTGTACTCTGAATCTTACACAATATCTATGGCTAGAGCATGGAACTCACTTCCCAGTCATGTCAGGGACTGTCAATCGCTATCATTATTTAAATCCAAATTAACTAATATCTTAAGTTCGACACAATGAAAACATTAACTGCATAACAACTATATAGAGCATTCCATTATAATCATCTAGGAAGCTACTTACTGTATTTTATATAATTTTAATTTTATTATATTCTATGTTTTTGTTAGTATTAGATAACATCATCATTGTATTTTGTTTATTCTGTATTTTAATATCTTAAAATTGTAATATGTACGTAATGTTTGTATAATTTTACTATTCGCTGGTTGAGTGGAAGAGAAGTCCTTATGGCCTTAACTCTGCCAGCTAAAATAAATCATTATTATTACGAGGCGGAACGTTGACCAAGGGTCACTTCAATGACATCTATACGAAAACAAGTTTAACGAAATTAGTATGGTTCAATTCCTTCTCTGTAAGGGGAGAGCGCCTAAATCTCTGTAAAGGGAAACAAGAGCTTACAAGAACGTAAATAGACAAGGAAATGGAGAAAACTGTTAAATAGTGAGCTACATGGTTATGTGAAACCAGATGTAATAAGACAATGCAAGTAAGGAGGAAGAGAGGTAGACCGAGGAAAACTTGGATAGAAGGGGTACAAGCGGCTATGAATATCAGAGGAGTGGAGGAAGATCAATGGATGGACAGAGAGGAATAGCGTTTGGTTTCCGGAAGACGGCGGTAGCTGCCATGATACTGGATGTTGATGAGATAAATTTTGGTCCTGGTCATTTTGGGTGTCTAGTAGATAGGATCGGTGAAGATCTGTAAAAATTTTCAAAAAATATTTTAATGAAAACAACCTCAATAGCTTCATTCCTTCGGAATTGCCTAATGGTAGAAATGTAGTTTCCTTTTACATGTCTCGGGGTTATGCCAATTGTAGTTGGTTAAGGGAATGCGCTACAGCCTGGAAAGTTGGATCAAACGTTTTTACATCTCACGTAATAAAGTTCCGTGTTTTCACGATACCGGTTTCAAAGGCCTTTTGCCTTCAATTTCAGTCAAACTCCAACTAATGTACTAATTGGAATTTGACTGAAGATGAAGGGAAAATCAATTGAAACCAGTATCATGAAAGCACGGAACTTTATGAGGTGAGATTTAAAAACATTTTTTGCGCGATAGTGCATTTCGTCGTACTTACAGCAATGGCGACGATGATTGAAAGTTTATAGTCCGTGAGGGCTAAAGTAAAAGGTAAAGTGATCCCACAACAGGCCTCAGGAGGCCCTTGGGGTAGTAGGAGGTTAAGGCTCCCACTTTTTCTAGACAATCGGCACTTTATGTCAGCCGGGTTGTCAGCCCTGCGTGACAGCCGCCTTTACCCCAGAACAAGCGTCTGGTACTCATTTCAGTTAGAGGCTGAGTCGACCCCAGGGCCATAGTGCCGCCAGAGGGTTTTGGTCAGTTTAAAAATCCTGACCCCAACGGGACTTGAACCCTCGACCCTCCGGCTTGTAGCTCAGTGCCTTAACCACTACGCTACGGCGTGCCCCGTGAGGGCTAAAGTGTCTAGAATATTTTAGAAAGAGAAAGAGAGTACTCACCATCTTCTTTCTCACTCATACGCATATCTCTTCACGGTGACAGGCGGTAGGGCAGACACTCCCTGCAGTGAACATAGATCAGTGGTGGCATTCCCTTCTTCTAAAGACTAATTTTACACTAATATAATATCTCACAAACTACAAACGAACTCTGAAACAGTCGCCACTGACAAAAATTACGTGAACAAAAGTGACTGGGCGAAAGTGGGGGTGGAGTTTTTCTAGCATTCCTAAGTAATTTTACAAGGGTAGCCCATTATAGTACACATGTCACTCAGATGTCTAGCGAAGGGTGGAAGAACAATTCTCTAGACAAGGATAGCAGAAATCCTGCCAACTTACAACTTTTACACTATAACTTCCTACATTTCGGGATTACCAACCTAAATAACTACACTTCAATATTACATTTACACTCACGTGCGGGAAGTAAAACCACTGCCCTCTATGTATACTACATACAATGTACATACAAAACATATCCAAAAGGTAGTGTTAATATGCATTATACGAAATAAATCACTGCATTTTAAATGAACTGAACTTTATTTCAAACAATATAAAACAATAAATACGAACTTACGGCCATATTATCAATAATTGTACTCAAGGCCTCCTGTTGTTTCAACTAATAAACATTGCCCACATTCTTAACGTTAGTCAATTGTTTTTTTAATAAACGCAAATATTTTCGACAAAGATATTATTCTTTTTCTATTGTTTATTATTTTGAAAACACTATCGCGCAAAAAAGTAATGTACAACGCACGTTTGTGAAGAGTTTTGCAGAATCTCAGATATTAAAAAACCTCGCTGCCGCTCGGTTTAAAAAAAAAATCTTCGATTCTGTAAAAACCACTTCCCAATCTTGCATCATAACATACTATTATCCAACTCAATTATAGATTGAAAATTGCCTCATAGTGTTACTTCCCACTCTAATTTTGATTAAAAACAGTTCTCCTGTTGAGAATAAGGATATTACTCCATTTTCCTAGAGAATTCCAGAATAAATATTGACAATTAATACTATTTTATCAATAAATAGCCTAAATAAATAATATTGAATCCCTATAACAACAAGAATTTTAATCTGATTTAAACCTGTTGGTACCATGATCCTGGGATTGACTCATCCTCTAACGAAGGGAGTACTAGACTAATTTCTGGAAATAAAAGGCGGCTGTTAGGCAGGACTGACAATTCTGCTAACATCTCATGCCAATTGAATAGAAAGATGTGAGCTTCAAGCGAACCCTACACGATCAATATTTATGTCAATATATTGCACAATAACTGACATTGTACAATAATATTGAGCGTCTGTAGATCACATTGAAAGTTTGCGCAATATATTGAGTCAATCAAAAGCAGTTTGATTTTTATTGTGTCGTCTGTTGGCAATATTGCACAATACAAGTTATTCTGTGTTCTGTCTTCTTATTATTCCACATGTTGACTGCACAAGTATCACTCACGAACCAATTTATTGAGCAATAATATTGCACCGTGTGGGTTGGCCATGTAATACTATTGTACAAAATACTGTGCAATATATTGAAGTAAATATTGATCGTGTAGGGGCCGCTTTAATCTCTCCCTATCTCAAGGGCATCCTAATCCTGTAGTGGGATGTCTTTACCTTTTATATCCCACATTTTTTCTAGAATATAGGCTTCTCAAAATATGATTTTTACAAACTTTATTTTTGCGCGATAGTGCGTTTTGTCATACTTCTAGCAATGGCGACCATGATTGAAAGTTCAACTTCTACATTTCGGGGTTACCAACCTAAATAACTATACGATAATAGGCCTATCACATATTACAAACCTCGTGCGGGATGTAAAACCACTGCCCTTTATGTATACTACAAAAATAAATAAAAAAGTACTATTAATATACATTACACGAAACAAATCACTGCATTTTAAATGAACTGAACTTGATTTGAAACAATATAAAGCAATAAATACATACTTGCCGTCATTTTATGACTAATTGAAAATGTTCCCATAGTATAGATGATAAGATTATAAAATTTATTAACCCTTAAATTCGTAATGTATCCTTTTGGATGCATCTGTTGGTTCAATTAATTTAATATTTTAAATAAATCAGAGGAACACAAACAAAAATAAACCACTTAAATATATATCTAATTATACAATATACCTAATAATAACAGTTATACAAGATTGGAATCTTCAGATGACAATGTGGCAAACGAAGAAGAAACTGATATAAATAAAGAATGGGAGGCTATAAGAGATACTATTAAATTGTCAGCATCAGAAAGCATTGGTTGTTTAAAAAAGAGGCAAAACAAGAAATGGTTTGATGAGGAATGTGCAGACATTGTAAAGAAAAGAAAGCTAGCAAAAATTAAATGGTTACACGAGCCAAATGAGATAAATTTAGAGCAATTGGGTAATGTTAGACGGGAAACCACCAAGTTACTAAAGAGTAAAAAGAGGGAATATTTGAGAGAGAAGATTAATGATCTTGAAATGAATGCAAAAAATAGGAACATTAGAGAATTATATCAGGGAATTAGTATAGAGAAGAAAGGGTTTCAGGCTAGAACAAACATAATTCGGAATGAAAATGGGGATATGATTGCAGATCCAAGAGTATATTAAATAGATGGAAAAGTATTTTAATCAGCTATTAAATGTACATACAGAACAGGACATTGAAGAGAATAACTTACAGACAGCAGAAATGCTAGTCGCAGAGCCAAGTGCATTAGAGGTTGAAATGGCAATTGAAAAATTGAAGATGTATAAAGCATCAGGTTCAGATGAGATCCCAGCAGAACTGATAAAATCTGGGGGAGAAATATTGATGGACAAGATACGCTGGTTGCTTAGTATGATTTGGGAAAAAGAAGCTCTTCCAGATGAATGGAAGGAATCAATTATCGTACCAATTTATAAGAAAGGAGATAAAACTGATTGCAACAACTATAGGGGCATCTCATTACTTTCAACTTCGTACAAAATTCTAACAAATATATTAGTAAGCAGACTTACTCCCTATATTGATGACATTCTAGGAGATCATCAATGTGCATTTAGAAGAAACAGGTCTACAACAGATCAGATTTTTAGTATAAGACAGATTTTAGAAAAGAAATGGGAATATAATGGCACTGTACATCAACTATATGTAGACTTCAAAAAAGCATATGATTCAATTAAGAGGGAGAAGTTATATAGTATCCTGCTGGAGTTTGGAATTCCTAAAAGTTAGTTAGACTTATACGAATGTGTCTAAATGGCTCAACGAGTAGTGTGCGTGTAGGCAAACAGTTTTCAGACACTTTTGAAATCCAGAATGGGTTAAAGCAAGGAGATGCACTATCTCCTCTACTATTTAATTTTGTACTAGAGCATGCCATTAAATCTTTAGAGAATGAGGAAGGCTTACAACTCAATGGTATTAATAAGCTGTTAGTTTATGCTGATGATGTAGTACTACTGGCCGATAGCGAGGAGATACTAAAGGCCAACACGCACACACTATTGAGTAACACTAAGAAATTAGGACTGGAAGTAAATATCAGTAAAACTAAATATATGGTCACACGTAGAAATACATTATATAATGGAAATGGACAGCTAATGACAAATGAGGGAAATTTTGAGGAATTGGCTGAATTCAAATACCTAGGCACAATAATCACAAATAGGAATGAGATGCACAAAGAAATTAAACATAGGCTCAATTCTGGAAATTCATGCTATTATGCATTGCAGAGACTTTTGATGTCCCAACTCCTTTCAAAAAACGTTAAGCTGAAAATATATAAAACTATTGTTCTACCAGTTATGTTATATGGGTGTGAAACATGGACTCTTACTTTAAGGGAGGAAAGGAGATTACGAGTATTTGAGAATAAAGTTCTTAGGAAAATTTTTGGACCAAAGAGAGATGAACAGACAGGTGAATGGAGAAGACTACATAACAATGAACTACATGGTCTTTATAGGAAGCCAGATATAATAAGAACAGTTAAGTCCCGTAGACTGCGATGGGCAGGACATGTTGCGCGTATGGGGAATGAAAGACGTGCATGGAAACTTCTTGTAGGAAAGCCAGAAGGAAAACGCCCAGTTGGTAGACCAAAAATGAGGTGGGAGAACAACATTAACTATGATTTGAGGGAAGTAGATTATACAGGGAATGATTGGAAAGCATTAGCTCAGGATAGGGATGTATGGAGAGCTTATGTCCGTGCGGCCATGAACCTACGGGTTCGATAGTGCCAGTGAGTAAGTAAGTAAGTATACAAGATTCCGTTTTCACTGCGGTCCGCCACATTCAAATAACTATTTGTGTTTTGCCAATTTAAGGGTTAAAGCTCCAGTTGGTTTTATTATCCTTGTAAAGTTTTATTTTTTAAGGGGGGGGGGTAGAATTTATATTGGAATATATCTAATTTGCAATTATCAATAAATGTGGGGTGTCACGACCTGCTGTAGTATCATTGCCCACACTGTTAACGTTAGTCAGTTGTTTATAATGAACGCAAATATTTCCAACAAAGATGTTATTATTTTACTATTATTTATTATTTTTAAAACACCATCGCGCAAAAAATAATGTACCACACACGTTTGTGAAGTGTTTTACAGAATCTCGGAAATTAAAAACCTCGCTGTCGCTCGGTTTTTAAACATTTCCTCACTTCTGTAAAAACCACTTCCCAACCTCGCATCTTAATATACTATTAATCTGTTACTTGCTATAGTAGTGTACTGTAATTTCTTACTTACAGTCTATTTGTGCTTGTGCTACCATGACAATGGCATGCGTTGATTTATTTCTTTAACTTGTGCTATCCTGAAATAAAACAAAAGAGAATATATACAATATCACTTTTAAAATATGATTAATAGATTATATATATATATATATATATATATATCCACAGTAATTCTGTCCGAGGACAGGTCCTTCACTGCAATCATAGCATTTTCATGCTATGCTTTGCAGCTTTACTAGGAAATTATATGTGTGGTAGCTTCCCGTTGCTTTCCACACTGGTGAAGGATGATGATGATAATGATAAGGATGATGATGAAGGCCGCATGATTTTCGGGGACCGTTGGGCCCTAAGCTTCCTGACATCTATCTTACAGATGAGGAAAAACACCGAAAAAAAAACTCACCCAGGAGCCTGTCCCGACCGGGGATCGAACCCGGGCCCGCTGTGTGACTTCGTGAGTCGTGAATTTATCGATAATTTGGAAATCACTCGTGGCATTACTTATGAAAATGATCCTAAGGAATCAGAGTTATTAAAAAGCAAATAAAAAAATGCATTTTTTGCCATTTTTTTCAACATTTTCACCAGTCGGTTCCCTTAAAGTGATTAAGTTGTGAAATTGAGATTACTGAAATGTCAGAACTTAAAACTTACTCATATTTTACTATTCTAATAGCATTTTGTGTAGGGAGCATCCTCAATTAATATCATTTAGTGTAGGTTTTAGGAAGCAATTGGACACTTGAAACATCTTGATAAGAAAATAATTGTATTTAACACGACCCACAGTTTCCACCACTTGGTCCTTCAATTATGAGGCACGTTTTTCTCAGATTCTTTGTGAAACAAAGCGTTGCGCGTGGAAACCAGATATCTTCTTCTTCTTCTTAATCATAATTGTAGCATTTTCATACTGTTTATTTCCAAAATCACTCCACGGAGGAAGACTTATCATCATCATCATCATCATCACTCCAGGGATTAGGCAATTGCCCGTTCCGACTTCATAATGCATCAGCCCAACGTCTTCTAGGTCTTCCAACATTACGTCTTCCTCTTGCTTGATAATTTCTTGCTAACAATGGATATCTCTCCTTACTCATTCCATCCATATGATCAATCCATTTCTGTCTGTAATTATCCAATGAAGGCTGTACTTTCAATTCTTCTCTTATATCCTCATTTCTTATTCTATCAAGTCTTGTACATCCTTTTACTTGTCTTAGGAACCTCATCTCTGCCGTCTGTATTCTATCCTTCTGTTTTTTCATTGGAGCCCAAGTTTCACATCCATACAATATTGTGGGAACCGCCATAACATTATACATTTTATCTTGGTTTCATTTCTAATTTTATTTTTGAATGTTCTCTGTATTGTTCCACACACCGTCTGAAATTTATTTATTTTGGAGTCAATATCTCTTTCCACATTGTAGCCAACATCACAGCCCAAATATTTGAAACTAGACACCTGTTCTATACTTTGATTTTCTAAAATAATTTTGGATCTCACTGGATCTCTTCCTCTAAAAGCCATGGTCTTCGTTTTCCTTACAGAAATCTTTAGATAGGAAGACTTATTGGATGTGAATTCACTGTATATCCATCTCTTGGTTGGTCTTCCTCTTGTTCTTCTCCCGTCCAATGGTCTATCTTCTTTAGCTCTTTTTGCAAGTCGGTTATCTTCCATTCTTTCTATATGACCCTTCCAATATTTTCGTATAAATTTGGTTGTCTTGAATGTGACTCTCCTCCTGGCGCAACAGGCCTAGAAGGCCCTTAGCCTACCAGCCGGCTGCTGGCCTCACATCCACACGTGTCAATCACGGAGGTAGATGATCAGCCAGTGTAGGGGTGACATGTGGTCAGCATGTCGAGTTCCCAGCCGTTATAGCTGGTTTTCTCAACCTGGATCCGCTACTTATTGCAGCTACCCAAATGCCTCACGATGCTGGGTGGGCACCAGTCCCATACTGGCCGAAATACCAGAACATTTCTTCCCCCATGGAGACTCGAACCAGGACAAGTCCCGTAGCTCTGCGCCAAGGCTTTCTGCCTTAACCACTCGGCTACGGCGCGGGAGCTTGAAATGCCATTTGTCCCTAATTTCTGTGTTGTGTATTTTATCAAATAATGTTTTACCCAGAATAATTCTTAAGATCTTCACTTCACATGTGCTTATTATTCATTTAGTTTTTGTTGTAGGAAGCCCTAGTATCTGCTCCATATACGATAACTGGTCGAACTATCGTTTTGTATATGCGGGTTTTGCTTTCTATTGACATATGTTTGTTACGCCAAATTAAATCTTTCATGTATCCTGATATTTGTACTGCTTTATCAGCTTGTTTCTTTTATTTCTTTTATTACATTTTAGGTGTTTGTTATTAAAAACACCTAAATAATTAAATTCTGATACTTCCATCCATAGTAATTATGCCCGAAGGCAGATCTTTCACTGCAATCATAGCATTTTCATGCTATGCTAGCAGCTTTACTAGGGAATTGTAGGTGTGGTAGCTTCCCGTTGCTTTCCACACCGGTGAAGGATGATGATGATAATGATAAGGATGATGATGATGGCCATATGATTTCGGGGACCGTTTGGGCCTTAAAGTTTTCCTGACATTTGTTTTACAGGTGAGGAAAAACCCCGATAAAAACCTCACCCAGAGAAACTGCCCCGACCGGAGATCGAACCCGGGCCCGCTGCGTGACAAGACAGCATGCTACCTCGAGACCACATCGGTGGAATGAAAGAGGGGAATGGAAGATTTTCGTAGGAAAACCAGAGGGAAAACTCCCAGTAGGTAGGCCAAGAATGAGGCGGGAGAATAAAATGAATAATGATTTGAATAACATTAACTATGATTTGAGGGTTGTATATTATACAGGGGATGACGGGAAAAAATAGCTCAGGGTAGAGAAGTGTAGAGAACTTATGTCCGCGCAGCAGTGAACCTGCGGTTTTGGTGGTGTCGATGAGTTAGTTAGTAATAAACGTCTTAATTATTAATAAATTGATCGGTAGGAATTACTTTTGGTTCGCACTGGATTTTAGACACTTAAAATTCTCTGACTGGAACCTGCGACTTTCTGGTTCATTGGTAGGCATGAGATTAAAAATTACTATGCAATATTGAAACTATAAGTAAACAAGGTGTCTGTTTATGAACTAGATATATCGATTTTGATTCCAGGCAATTATCTTGAAGTCCAGACTTACCTTCGTGCTTATTTAGCCTCTTAAAATGAACATAAAAATGTTTTTTTTGAAGTCAGAATATACAACTATAATCTATTTTCAGTCCACCGCTGTGGTCTCGAGGAAGCGTCCTGCCTTGTCACGCAGCGGACCCGGGTTCGATTCCCGGTCGGGGCAGTTTTTCTGGGTGCGGTTTTTATCGGGGTTTTTCTTCACCTGTAAGACAAATGTCAGGAAAACGTTAAGGCCCAAATGGTCCCCGAAATAATATGGCCATCATTATCATCATCATCATCCTTCACCGGTATGGAAAGCAACGGGAAGCTACCACACTTACATTTCCCTAGTAAAGCTGCAAGCATAGCATCAAAATGCTATGATTGCAGTGAAGGACATGCCTTCGGGCAGAATTACTATGGATGGAATCTGTTTTCTCTAAGGAAGGAAAGATCCTTAAAGGAAATCATTCCTGTGGTTGCCCTTGGTCTGGAATTTAGGTTAAGTTTAGGTTAAGAACTCTCCTGGCGCTTCATTATCATTTATCACCCATCATATCATCGGGGTGTGCACCGGTGTGGTCTCGAGGTAGCGTGCTGCTTTGTCACGCATCGGGCCCGGGTTCGATTCTCGGTCGAGACAGGCTCCTGGGTGAAGTTTTTTCGGAGTTTTTCCTCACCTGTAAGACAAATGTCAGGAAGCTTAGAACGGTCCCCGAAAATCATCCGGCCATCATCATCATCCTTCACCGGTGTGGAAAGCAACGGGAAGCTACCACTCCTACAATTCCCTAGTAAAGCTGCAAAGCATAGCATGAAAATGCTATGATTGCAGTGAAAGACCTGCCCTCGGGCAGAATTACTATGTATGGATGGATGGATTAAGATGATGATGGTGATTTTTTATTGTTATTATTATTATTATATTATTATTATTATTATTATTATTATTATTATTATTATTATTATTATTATTATTATTATTATATTTGTAACACATTTCTGTTTAATGCCCTTTAACTTGAGTGAAACTTACCGCGAAAAATGGGTGTAGCAAGAAGGAATCTTCAATCTGAACTTGACCTCTTTAAGAGAAAACGCACCTGTGACAGTAATGAACAGCGACTTTGTGTTGTCTGGCCGCAATGTAACGGCATGTAGCGTAGGCCTGTACATTCATCTCGTCATGATTGGTTGTTTTACGTACTATAGGAAGTAGGTTGTACAAGTGATAAAGGAAATTCTTTCGTTATTGAATGGCAAAAACATTTTTGAAGAACTTAATCATAGGTTACACATGTTTATAAATCATGTGTGCATTATGGATTTTATTGCGCAAGATTTTATCGAAAGTATTTATCAACAAGTCTCCCACAACTAAAATTCAAACAGTAAACTGGAAATGGACAACTAATGACAAATGAGGGAAATTTTGAGGAAGTGGCTGAATTCAAATACCTAGGAACAATAATCACAAACAGGAATGAGATGCACAAAGAAATTAAACATAGGCTCAATTCTGGAAATGCGTGCTATTATACATTGCAGAGACTCTTGATGTCCCAACTACTTTCAAAAAACGTTAAGCTGAAAATATATAAAACTATTATTCTACCAGTTATATTATATGGGTGCGAAACATGGACTCTTACTTTAAGGGAGGAGAGGAGATTGCGGGTATTTGAGAATAAAGTACTTAGGAAAATTTTTGGACCAAAGAGGGATGAACAGACAGGTGAATGGAGAAGACTACACAACAATGAACTACATGATCTGTATAGGAAGCCAGATATAATAAGAACAGTTAAGTCTCGTAGACTGCGATAGGCAGGACATGTTGCACGTATGGGGAATGAAAGACTTGCATGGAAGCTTCTTGCAGGAAAGCCAGAGGAAAAACGCCCAATTGGTAGACCAAGAATGAGGTGGGAGAATAACATTAACTATGATTTGAGAGAAGTAGATTATACAGGGAATGATTGGAAAACATTATTTCAGGATAGGGATGTATGGAGAGCTTATGTCCGCGTGGCCATGAACCTACGGGTTCGATAGTAAGTAAGTAAGTAATCTCTAAATGTATTTGAACAATAAATGTTTTATTTTGAAAACTCAGCGCAGCATTTATACACAAATATTTTAAAATTGTGTTGAATTCCCTCAGTCTTTGATTTTCGTGTGCTTGTTTGAGGATTTTGTTGAAGATGTTTGAAGATGGCTTGTTTAGTGTGTTGGCTGGTATGTTTGACCAACATTCCAGAGCATTCCAGAGGTCTCACAAGGGAACTGCCAACCATTGCATGCCGAAACCTATTTTGAATTTCTTCTAGAGGAAGTTGTGATGTACCAAAGACGTGCCAAAAAATATCTGCCGTTTTTAACTTCAAAGCGTTAAAATAGGCTACAGCGCCATATCTCTCATTTGAACTATAAGGGAGTAATACAGCACATAAATTGGTAGATTGGATAACCCTCACTACCTGTTGTCCGCGCCGCATCCCGCCTCACTTCACTCCACTCTTAATCATGCTCCGTTACTATTGCTGGATTATACTAGTAGCTTCGAATTCTGTGTCTTGCAGTTAAAATCGGCATATCATTTTTTGGACACGGCCTTGGTATATCACAACGCTTCTCAGATAGACATTTTAAGATATATATATCCATCCATAGTAATTCTGCCCGAGGGCAGGTCCTTCACTGCAATCACAGCATTTTCATGCTATGCTTACAGCTTTACTAGGGAATTGTAGGTGTGGTAGCTTCCCGTTGCTTTCCACACCGGTGAAGGATGATGATGATAATGATAAGGATGATGATGGTGATGATGGCCATATGATTTCGGGGACCGTTTGGGCCTTAAAGTTTTCCTGAGATTTGTCTTACAGGTGAGGAAAAACCCCGATAAAAACCTCACCCAGAAAAACTGCCCCGACCGGGGATCGAACCCGGGCCCGCTGCGTGACAAGGCAGCACGCTACCTCGAGACCACAGCGGTGGACTATATATATATATATATGTGTGTGTGTGTGTGTGTGTGTGTGTGTGTGTGTGAGTGTGTGTGTGTCCACCGCTGTGGTCTTGAAGTAGAGTGCTGGCTTGTCACGTAGCGGGCCCGAGTTCAGTTTTTCTGGGTGAGGTTTTTATCGGGGTTTTTCCTCACCTGTAAGACAAATGTCAGAAAAACTTTAAGGCCCAATTGTCCCCGAAATCATATGGCCATCATCATCATCCTTATCATTATCATCATCACCATCATCCTTCACCGGTGTGGAAAGCAACGAGAAGCTACCACAACTACAATTCCCTAGTAAAGCTGCAAAGCTCTGACCTTGGCACAGAAATTCGGGATGCATGGCTTGATGACCACCTCTAAGATTGACATTTGTGGATGTGAGAACAGCTGCTGGCTGGTAGTCCAAGATCCTTTTAGAAATGAAGCGCCAGGTTGTTTAGTTTAATGTAAATATGTCCAAATTGTATTAAGTTTCTCCAAGGAGTTTTTTTTTATTGTGGAATTTATTCATTTAATTAATTTTTTAGGTATAAACTACGGTTCAATGCATTCAGCTTTAGAGAATATTATAAATCAGCTTATTTCGTTGAAATACAAATATTGAAATAATAAGGAAAAATAAACAACACGAATACCTAGACTATTTTTAACGTAGTACTTACAAGTTTCTGAAAATTATCAACACCGCAAACAGGATTTTCTGGTAACTTATGGTTTTTTTACTCAATTTGACATGCAGTCTTTAGGCTACTTTACAAGGCCAAATATTAACATTTGAACACTAATGTTTATTAGATTAAATTAATAAAGATGGCTTCCAGGTTTTAAGACATTAGCACGGCAGCCTTATTTTTATTCATTATATTACCCATGTCCGCCGCTGTGGTCTCGAGGTAGCGTGCTGACTTATCACGCAACGGGCCCGGGTTCGATCCCCGGTCGGGACAGTTTTCTGGGTGAGGTTTTTATTGGGGTTTTTCCTCACCCGTAAGACAAATATCAGGAAAACTTTAAGGCCCAAACGGTCCCCGAAATCATATGGCCATCATCATCATCATCGTCCTTATCATTATCATCGTCACCATCATCTTTCACCGGTGTGAAAAGCAACGGGAAGCTACACACCTACAATTCCCTAGTAAAGCTGCAAAGCATAGCATGAAAATGCTATGATTGCAGTGAAGGACCTGCCTTCGGGCAGAATTACTATGGATGGATGATATTACCCATCTCTACTTTATGGAATGAATAAGATGATATGTACTCTGCGGTGAGATGTAGTTTGTTATACTTCCTTGATTCGACACATACCAAACATTAACACGCGACTTATACCGTCATTTATTTGGGCTGGGCTCAAGGCCTCGAGGAGGGACTATAATCCTATATACCTAACTGATAGTATTCTTTTAACAATTTATTTATTTCTTCTACTTCTTCTTTTCATGTGATAGACCTAAGGGTCTGTTACGGTCTCAGTCCAACGTTTGAAGGGTTTGCTCAAGGATCTCTTGCCTGGTGGCTGGTAATTTAAGATTTGACATGGTATTCTTGTTCGGCTCATTCTTCTTACGTGAGATTTCCAGTCGTTTCTATATTTTTGAACATATTCCATGATTTATTGTGTTTGTAATTCTTTGAAAATCTCATAATTCCTTTTATGGTCTGTTCTTAAGTAACCTGCAGTACATTTCAGTAATGAGTTCCTCATATGGAGAGAATAAAAAAGTGCATTACAACATGGGTCCGGAAATTGATAATTGCAGAGTTTTTCGAACTTTGTGAATGTTAGTAGGCCTACATGGCGACAAAAATGCAAGGGACTTGTTGGAACGCTCTGTTCTGTCAGATGAAATGTTCGAAGTGACCTCCTTGTGCCTCAATACAGGCATATTCTTCGTTTGTGTACATCACAGCAGCCTCCAATCAACAGAAAACGGACTGTCAATAACTACCGTAAACCTTAATAACCTAACATTCATAAAACTTCGAATAATATATATATACTAAGGTAATGGCATTCCAAGGAAAAAATCAAATCAGATCGAAAATAGTAATAGGAAACAAAATCATAGAACAGGTGAACCATTTCAATTATCTAGGATGTGAAATTTCATTTAATTATGATAATGATATAAATAATAAAATAGCAAAATTCCTGGGAATATGTGGTACGATAAAACGAACACTAAATAACAAAACAAGAAGAGAGACCCAACTGAAATTTTATAAAATGTTGGCAGTACCGGTACTGCTCTATGGTTCAGAAGCCTGGATACATAAAAAAACAAGACCTAAGTAGGATAACGGCGGCAGAAATGAAATTTTTGAGATCTGTTAAAGGGTGCACTAAGGAAGACAGAATCAAGAACACAGAAATAAGACAGGAACTTGAAATATTTGCAATAACTGATAAAATGGATACATATAGACAAAAATGGAAGCAACACATAGACAGAATGAATGAAGATAGATATCCAAAACAAATAACAAAATACAAACCAAAAGGCACCCGAGATGTGGGCAGACCTAGAAAGAGATGGGCTGAAGTCGGAACGGGTCAACAGACCTAATCCATGAATGAAGATGATGATGATATATATATATATATATATAGCCTATGTGTGTGTGTGTGTGTGTGTATTATAATTAAATTTTTGACATTGAGCAATGTCATATATATATATATATATATATAATATTTTCAAGCCAAAACAGTACAGCGACACACACGTACTAGAATTTATAAAGACTGGCCAGCCCATATTATGTTCCGGCAGTGAGGCCTGCACAATTCGCTGTATAGATGAACAATAAAATTGTATTTATGAAAATAGTATTAAGATTTACAAGTATTTTAATTTGTTTGTTTTAAATTTTGTATAACCGACAAATTTGTTTTCTACATCTAATTTTTTTTTTGTGCGGTAAATAGGATCAGTCTACCAAACAATTAAATGCATCTTGCTTATATACATTTTTTAATCAGTTTTAGTCATAATTTTAATTATAATTAGCATTATTGTATTATCAATCTTAATCTTATAGATATTATCGTATTGATCAAATCATCATTTAGAATTTAATATTAGAGTTAATTGTGATTACTATGTTCTAAGAACAAAGATTGGAAGCAGCTGAGATGAGATTTTTAAGAAATATAGTGGGATATACTCTGCTGGATAAGAAAAGAAATGAAGATATAAAAAAGAAACTAAATATTTTCAAACTTACAGATCGAATAACTAAATATAGGAACGACTGGAAAGGAAGAACGAAGATTTCCAAAATTATTGCTAAATTATAAACCGCACGGAAGGCGAAATGTTGGACGCCCACAAAGAAGATGGTCTGAACAATTTTAACAATTCTAGCTTTCATGAAAGCGGAACGAGCCAACAGACTTAATCCCTGGATGATGATGATGTTGATGATGTTGTAAAGTAACATATGTTTGTTTTGGAGGGTGAAAGAGAAGGCCACATGCCTTTAACTCCAATAGGATAAATAAATGAAATTAATATTCTGGCCTAAGTTGACGGTCAGACTCGGAATCATGGGGAAGTACATAAGTATGCCCTTATTAGATCATCACAACCATATATTTTAAACACCTGTGGTTTGCTAAACCAGACTATTTTTACCTAACATGAGATGAGGTGATGCGAAACGAATGGATGGAGAGGAAATTACATACATACACAAGGACTTTATTAAGCTAAAAGTAAGATGCATACAATGTTATTTACAAATATGGGTCGCACGGGCAGTAAGCCGTACGTGCTCTTGACAGTCCGTTACAATAAGTTGATGTTAAAAAAAAAAAGAAAACACAATAATATCAATTACATTATACATTAACTTAGTTATGTAGAATGATTAAGAATTAATGGCATTGCAATTTGCTAACATATTTATTTATTCCTGAATAAGTGTTGTTCTTATTTTCCGCGTTTTGTCCAGAAATCTACCCAGGTTTATCCAATTTTCTGGGTTTACCAGTAACTCGTTGCATGCCAATCTTTCACGATTTGAATTTAGAAATCTTTCCGGTAATAACTGATGCCTCCAATATTCTAAATCGTTACATTTTCCTAATATATGTATCTCGTCTTCAAAGCTCCCGCACATTGGACATATTCGCATATCGTGATCGTCGCTAAATTTTTAAAATTTCCATGCCCCTAACCTGAACCAAGCAAGCCCTGATCTCTCTTTAAATCCTAGATCGAGTATATAAAATTCTTTTCCCCAAACTTGTTTTAGGTCTCTTTGTAAAAATAGAAATTATATGATGGTAGAGGGAAGAGGAGTGGAGAGTATTGGTGGGGTTTAAATTCGGAAAACGGGAGAATCTCGAGAAAAAACCGAAAAATCTGGGTGTGGTCCATCACCAGTACCTCACTGGAACCGCCAGGATTCGAACCTGATATACCGGTCGGACCGGACGTGCACGCTAGCCAAGCGTCCACCGAGACGGCAAAACTAACTAATTAACTCACTCACTGGCACTATCGAACCTGTAGGTTCATGGCCGCGCGGACATAAGCTCTCCATACACCCCTATCCTGAGCTAACGTTTTTCAATCATCCCCTCTGTAATCTACTTCCCTCAAATCGTAGTTAATGTTATTTTCCCACCTCATTCTTGGCCTACCAACTGGGAGTTTCCCTCTGGTTTTCCTACAAGAAACTTCCATGCACGTCTTCGATTCCCCATTTGTGCCAAATGTCCTGCCCATCGCAGTCTATGAGACTTAACTGTTCTTATTACATCTGGCTTCCTATAAAGACCATGTAGTTCACTGTTGTGTAGTCTTCTTAATTCACCTGTCTGTTCATCTCTCTTTGGTACAAACATTTTCCTCCGATCCGATTGAGGGTCTTTCCACTTTTCAGCGGTTGCCCTTTTACCAGCCGGCTGCTGGCCCTTCACATCCACCTGTGTCAATCAAAGAGGTAGATGATCAACAGCCAGTGTAGGGGTGACATGTGGTTAGCATGTCGAGTCCCCCAGCCGTTATAGCTGGTTCCTCAACCTGGAGCCGCTATTTATTGTAGCTACCCAATTGCCTCACGATGCTGGGTGGGCACCGGTCCCATACTGGCCGAAATACCATGAGAAAATTTCTTCCCCCATGGAGACTCGAACCAGCGCAAGTCCCGTAGCTCTGCGCCTTAACCGCTCGGCTACGGCGCGGGACACAAACATTTTCCTAAGAACTTTATTCTCAAATGCTCGTAATCTCCTTTCCTCCCTTAAAGTAAGAGTACATGTTTCGCACCCATATAATATAACTGGTAGAATATTAGTTTTATATAGACGGCAAAAGCAATGTTAATTCATATATTAAACAACACTTTATCTCGAAATACACCTAAAAAGTAAAGTGATCCCACAACAGACCCGGAGGCCCTTGGGGTAGTAGGAGGTTAGGGCTCCCACTTTTTGTAGACAATCGGCACTTTATGTCAGCCGGGTTGTCAACCCTGCGTGACGGCCGTCTTTACCCCCAGAACAAGCGTCTGGTACTCATTTCAGTTAGAGGCTGAGTCGACCCCAGGGCCATAGTGCCGCCAGAGGGTTTGGGTCAGTTTAAAAATCCTGACCCCAACGGGACTAGAGTTGGATATTTAAAAAAAAATCACATTTCATGAAACAACGCGTATTTTTAAATTATAGCTTGAAACTTGCGTTTACTATTTTCTCCTAGTTGAATAAATGTGTTCTAAGTTTGTCGTAAGCCTACTTTTAGTCAATTCTGAAGTTGCGCCCTTGAAAAGATTGATAAGACTTTTCTTTTTAATCTTCATTGATCGTACTTACTGGATACTATAAGGATATGCAATTTTTTTTCGTAACTAAACTCTGCATACAACAATCAATTAAGAAAAGTTTGCACAAAGAAATTAAACATAGGCTCAGTTCTGGAAATGCAGTACATACGGTGTTGTCGTCCCAACTTCTCGTAAGAAAATAATAAACTGAAAATATACAAAACTGTTATTCTCCCATTCACATTATAGGCCTACTAGCTAATATCCGGCGTGCGCTGCTACATCCAAATAAATTAAATGTGTTTTTATGTTTAGTTGAATAAGTGAATAATTATAATAAGATAAAAATAAACAAAAATTAAAAAGTTCATGTTGGCAGGTGCGTCGTCTCAACTGTCAACTCAACTGTCTATTTTTAATTTTTTTAATTTTTATCTTATGACTATTCACCTCAACAGAATTTGATATGAATTGTATTAGTATTGATATTAAATAATTATACATTTATATCGTAATTATTTTTAGATACCTCGTGCTGGTTACACGACGTTGCCCGGGAATCTATTTATCCCGATCTTATTGACATCAATGAGCTGAAATACAAAAATGGTTATTTTGAGTTATCCGTAAAAGATAGACTTATGCTTTTTTTGTGGATTTTTTTTTGTTGAGATATTCAATTCTGAGTACATTAATTTGATGTATTTGAAATGGTTTAGGCAGCTTAAATCATTTAAGCATCCAAAAGCTACTTTTTTGGTGCACCGATGCCCTTGTTTTTGTAGCTCCGGCCCTGTAGTACGTACAGCAATATATTATATACGTTAATTGTCCCAGAAGAATCCTCTAAATGATGGAAAAATCTCATTGGTCAAGTAGTTTTTGAGTCCATAAAGGACAGACAAACTGACTCTCACTCATTTTTACACGCTTTATATTAGCTTGACCTATATCTATCTATCTATCTATCTATCTATCTATCTATCTATCTATCTATCTATCTATCTATCTATCTATCTATCTATCTATCTATCTGTCTGTCTGTCTGTCTGTCTGTCTGTCTGTCTGTCTGTCTGTCTGTCTGTCTGTCTGTCTGTCTGTCTGTCTGTCTGTCTGTCTGTCTGTCTGTCTGTCTGTCTGTCTGTCTGTCTGTCTGTCTGTCTGTCTGTCTGTCTGTCTGTCTGTCTGTCTGTCTGTCTGTCTGTCTGTCTGTCTGTCTGTCTGTCTGTCTGTCTGTCTGTCTGTCTGTCTGTCTGTCTGTCTGTCTGTCTGTCTGTCTGTCTGTCTGTCTGTCTGTCTGTCTGTCTGTCTGTCGTCTATCTATCTATCTATCTATCTATCTATCTATCTATCTATCTATCTATCTATCTATCTATCTATCTATCTATCTATATATATCTATCTATCTATCTATCTATCTATCTATCTATCTATATCTATCTATCTATCTATATCTATCTATATCTATCTATATCTATCTATCTATCTATCTATATCTATCTATATCTATCTATCTATCTATCTATCTATCTATCTATATCTATCTATCTACTCTATCTATCTATCTATCTATCTATCTATCTATCTATCTATCTATCTATCTATCTATCTATCTATCTATCTATCTATCTATCTATCTATCTATCTATCTATATCTATCTATATCTATCTATATCTATCTATCTATATCTATCTATCTATATCTTACTATCTATCGAGATATAGATCTATCGATCGATATATCTATCTATCTATAGATCATATATAGATATATCTAGATATATATCTATATATCTATCTATCTATCCGATCTATCTATCTAGGAATCTATCTATCTATCTTTCTATATATCTATCTATCGATCTATCTATCTATCTATCTATCTATATATGTACATATATAACTATCTAAACAATCCATCACATCCATCCATCTATATATCTATCTATCTATCTATCTAATCTATCTAATGTATCTAATCTAACTAATCTATCTAATCTATCTATCTAATGTATCTATCTATCTAATATATCTATCTATCTAATATATATATATATATATATTTAATCTATCTATCTAATATAGCTATCTATCTATCTCTCTATCTATGTAACGGAATCTTTCAACACGATTTTCACCCACTCAAAATCATTGGATCGACTTGAAACTTTGTATACTTGTAAAGGACCCGCGACAATACAATAATTATGTATAAGATGGTTGCGAAACATGAACTCTTATTTTAAGGGAGGAGAAAAAATTACGAGTATTTGAGAATGAAATTCTTGGGAAAATATTCGGACCAAAGAGAGGTAAACGACAAGCGAATGGAGAATACTAAATAACAGTGAGCTACGTGATATTTTTGGAAAACTAAGTTAGATGTAATAAAAACAGTTGTTTGTAGATTACGATCGTGTTTACTGCTTCGTTTATCTTTCTCTTTAAGGAAGTCTCATTAAAATCACCTTGTACTCAACAAGGAAAAATGAACATGTAATGTGTTCTGGTTCACGCTAGATTACCATAAAATTCATTTAATATAGTCACGAGTTTTGGATGAACTTAACATTTAGAAAAGCAGGCAAACAGTTTTCGGATACTTTTGAAATCCACTATTTAATTTTGTACTAGAGCATGCCATCAAATCTTTAGAGGATGAAGAAGGCCTACAACTCAATGGTATTAATAAGTTGTTAGTTTATGCCGATGATGTGAGTACTACTGGGTGATAGCGAGGAGATACTAAAGGCCAACACGCACACACTACTGAGTAACATTAAGAAATTAGGACTGGAAGTCCGATTGAGGGTCTTTCCACTTTTCAGCGGTTGCCCTTTTACCAGCCGGCTGCTGGCCCTTCACATCCACATGTGTCAATCACAGAGGTAGATGATCAACAGCCAGTGTAGGGGTGACATGTGGTTAGCATGTCGAGTCCCCCAGCCGTTATAGCTGGTTCCTCAACCTGGAGCCGCTACTTATTGTAGCTACCCAATTGCCTCACGATGCTGGTTGGCACCGGTCCCATACTGGCCGAAATACCATGAGAAAATTTCTTCCCCCATGGAGACCCGAACCAGCGCAAGTCCCGTAGCTCTGCGCCAAGGCTTCCTACCTTAACCGCTCGGCTACGGCGCGGGACTGGAAGTAAATATCAATAAAACTAAATATATGGTCACACATAGAAATACATTATGTAATGGAAATGGACAGCTAATGACAAATGAGGGAAATTTTGAGGAAGTGGCTGAACTCAAATACCTAGGAACAATAATCACAAACAGGAATGAGATGCACAAACAAAATTAAACATAGGCTCAATTCTGCAAATGCGTGCTATTATGCATTACAGATACTCTTGACTTCTCAACTCCTTTCAAAAAACGTTAAATTGAAAATATATAAAACTATTATTCTACCAGTTATATTATATGGATGCGAAACATGGACGCTTACGTTGAGGGAGGAAAGGAGATTACGAGTATTTGAGAATAAAGTTCTTAGGAAAATTTTTGGACCAAAGCGAGATGAACAGACTGGAGAATGGTGAAGACTGATAACAGTGAATTACATGGTCTTTATAGGAAGCCAGATATAATAAGAACAGTTAAGTCTCGTAGACTGCGATGGGCAGGACATGTGGCACGAATGGGGAATGAAAGACATGCATGGAAGTTTCTTGTTGGAAATCCAGAGGGAAAACGCCCAGTTGATAGACCAAGAATGAGGTGGGAGCATAACATTAACTATGATTTGATGGAAGTAGATTATACAGGGGATGATTGGAAAAGATTGGCTCAGGATAGGGATGTATGGAGAACTTATGTCCGCGCGACCATGAACCTACAGGTTCGATAGTGCCAGTGAGTTAATTAGGGTTGATTAGCACCCTTTTGTGCTACAGCATGTATGGAAAAAAATAATCATCATCTACATTACGGTATGGACCATAAGGTCCGTTCCATCTCTAATCAACTAGTCCCGCCAATTTGTTGTACGTCTTCCTGGGTTTCTTCTTTCTCGAGGATCGTAGTTGTATATGTTCTGATGTTTCTGGCATATGTTGTATATGATCCCTCCAATTGACTTGATGCCTTCTTATTATGTATAACCAACTCACTGGCGCTATCGAACCCGGAGGTTCATGGCCGCACGGACATAAGCTCTCCATACATCCCTATCCTGAGCTAATGTTTTCCAATCATTCCCTGTATAATCTACCTCCCTTAAATCATGGTTAATGTTATTCTTCCACCTCATTCTTGGTCTACCAACTGGGCATTCTCCTCTGGTTTTCCTACAAGATGCTTCCATGCACGTCTTTCATTCCCCATTCGTGCCACATGTCCTGCCCATCGCAGTATACGAGACTTAACTGCTCTTATTATATCTGGCTTCTTATAAAGACCATGTAGTTCATTGTTAAGCAGTCTTCTCCATTCACCTGCATATTCATCTCCCTTTGGTCCAAAAATTTCCCTAAGAACTTTATTCTCAAATACTCGTAATCTCCTTTCCTTCCTTAGTTTTCTATATCTCATTATTTTTCTTTGTTTTATATATACATTAGACAGGGACAATTTAATATGTCTTGCTTGTATACATTTTATTATTAGTTTTAGTCTTAATTTTAACTAACATTAACTAGTTGTATTATAGATCGTATAATAATAGATATTATCTTTTTGATCAAATTTTTATTTAGTATTTAATATTAGAGTTCATTGTGATTGTTATATTCTGATGTAATATATGTTTGCCCTGGTGAGTGGAAGAGAAGGCCACATGGCCTTAACTCCACCAGGCTAAATAAATAAATCTAAAAAAAAATATAAAGTAAGAGTCCATATTTCGCATCCATACAGTATAACTGAGAGAATAATAGTTTTATATAAGTTATTTTTTGAAAGGAGTTGGGACGTCAATAGTCTCTGCAATGCATAATAGCACGCATTTACAGAATTGAGCCTATGTTTAATTTCTTTGTGCTTCTTATTCCTATTTGTGATTATTTTTCCTAGGTATTTGAATTCAGCCACTTCCTCAAAATTTCCCTCATTTTTCATTAGCTGTCCATTTCCATTGTATAATGTTGTTGTTTAGAAACCATATTAAAATTATCATCATAGATTTTGAAAAAGCATTCGACACAGTTAAGAGATCAAAACTCTTAAATATATTGGAAGACAGAAATATACCAAATTTACTTCGGCAGAACATACAAAATATTTACAAAGACAACACCATAAAGATTAAATTAAATAACAGATTTTCTGAAGAAGGAATTATAAATCGTGGTGTGAGACAAGGCTGCCCCCTATCCCCAACACTGTTTGCAATTTATATCAATGAAGTAATATGTTGCTGGAACAAAACATATAAATTTGGAATAAGAATATCAGAAAATAGAAAATTAAACACCCTACTGTTTGCAGATGACCAAATAATAATAGCAAATTCCGAAGATAATCTACAGAAAGGTCTGTATGAACTTAACAAAATTACAGAAGAATATGGATTAAAGATATCTACAGAAAAAAACAAAAATTATGGCATTTCAAGGTGTAGATCCTGTCAGAAGTAAAATTGTACTGGACAATAAAATTTTGGAGCAGGTGAATAATTTTACATATCTAGGATGCAATATCTCATATGAAGAAGAAAAGGATGTAAATGCAAAAATATCTAAATTTTTAAGAATTTTAGGGTTAATAAATTCTATCTTCAAGCCACAGTTAGTCCAAAAGCATTCAAGACTGAAAGTGTATAAAACACTGGCTCTTCCAACTCTTTTGTATGGTAGCGAAGTATGGACGTTGAAACAGAAGGATATACAGAGACTTAGATCTGCTGAAATGAGATATCTTCGGAGGACTGCAGGATACACACTACTAGATCACAAAAAAAATGAAGACATCTTAGAAGAATTACACATGGAATCTTTAGAAAACAAAATTTCTGATTATAAGTCAAGATGGATACAACATGTTCATCGAATGGAAGATCACAGAATACCCAAACTAATGTTAAGATATCAACCTGCAGGAAGAAGAAGACCAGGACGTCCACTCAAAAGACTTCTGGATGGTGTTTCTCTTGAGGCCGAAACAGGTCAACAAATGGCCTAAATTCGTGAATGTACTATGATGATGATTAAAATTATCACGATTTAGATTTAGTAGCAGTAGTGAAGATAACTGTGCCATAATGTTATGTTGATGCTGTACTTATGCTAGAAGGAGAATAGGGAGATATATTTCCATCTCCGTCACTCAGTCTATGACGTCAAGTGGCAACAGCGTTCCTATCAGAACAGTAGTATTTTCTAGACATGAAAAACCATACATTAGATTTGATAATTACCGCCCTCAGGGGTCCTCATCTAGGGGATATGTGGATGGCGACCACAAGGTGCCCAAGCTGTGCAAAACATTTCTTCCACTTGCTTGTGTTTAGCACTCTTTTAACTTTACTATCTAACCTCTCTTGGTTAACTCTTGTTTTTTCGACCCCGACGCTATTAGGGCATCCGAGGGCTAGGGAGTCCTTCCTTTTCTTCCATTTGTTCTTTCCTTTATTTTCTTTTCTTCTCCAGAAAGCCTTGACCAGAGGCTATAAGATGGCAGCCCCATCGCTGGTCTTGCCTTCCTTTGGCCAGCAACCAATCGAAGGGACTATTATTATGCTTTCAAGTCTTATATGAGAATTTCCCATAAGGGAAAATTTTCTATAGGATCGTAACAGGCCTTGGCCTAATACTTGAAAGGAAGAAGAAGAAGAAGAAGAATTATCACTACCTGCCATCCGCGCTGTACCCATCTCCCATCACTCCGCCTCTAAGTCAAACAAGGATAATAAAACTTTACAAGGACTATTTAACTCATGCCCCAAATGGGAGTCAATGACCAATTACGTTTCAATGATTTCTGTTTTACAACCAATCAGAGTCGTGTTTCACCAAATATTTATCAGTGTTATAATTATCATATTAAAGAAAGCTCCTCCTTACAATATTGCGTTCCTTTGGCAATAAATAGTATGATCTGGTTGCAGTGATAAACAAAAGAAGCAGTAGAAACGTACCTATCATTTTTCATTTGTTTTCAAACATCGCCGTTTACATTAAATATATAAATATTTTAAAATAACTATATTTAAATAATGATTTGTGAGTAAACAGCTTAATTATATTCGTTAAATAGTCCTAACAAATGCCACTCTTGATTTCCAAATTCTCTAGATAAATTCACTCCTCACTTCGTGAGTCGTGAATTTATCGATAATTTGGAAATCACTCGTGGCATTACTTATGATTATAAAACCAACTGGAGCCTTAATACTATAATCCTATCATCTGTATTATGGGAACAGCGTCCACCGCTGTGGTCTCGGGGTAGCGTGCTGCCTTGTCACGCAGCGGGCCCGGGTTCGATCCTCGGTCGGGACAGTTTTTCTGGGTGAGGTTTTTATCGGGTTTTTTTCTCACCTGTAAGACAAATGTCAGGAATACTTTAAGGCCCAAACGGTCCCTGAAATCATGTGGCCATCGCAATCATCATCATTCATATTCATCTTAGATTAAGCTTAGGATTAGGGACTCTTCTGTAGCACCACTATCATAATCATCACCCATATCATCGAGGCAACGTAACCCCACCAGCCAGGCGCCCCAACCTCAGAAGTCGGTTACAGGTACGCCATGCCAGGAGAGAACACCAGGAATGTCGACAGACAACCTGGGGCATTTGCAAAAAAAAGTATTTTCTAGACATGAAAAACCATACATTGGATTGGATAATCCTCACTATCTGCCATCCGCGCATGTACCCGTCTCTCATCACTCCGCTCTAAAGTTAAGCAAGGAGTCGATCTGCTACGCGCAGCTGTTTCCATTGCTGGATTCTGGCTTCGATATCTGTGTCCTGCAGTTAAAAACGGCATATATTTTTTTTAGACGCTGCTTTGGTACTTCACAACGCTTCTCTGGAAGAAATTTCTAAGTAGGTTTCGACATGCAATGGTTGACTCAGCCAACATCCCTGAATAAACTGTGAAAGTTTGTCGGCAGATTGTATCCTATCTTGTATATTAACATTGTTTTTCAAATGTGGATAAAATAAGAACCAAAACATAACCACAATTCAATCAAGGCTCGGTTCGTGGCGAGGTAGTAAACTTTTTGAAACAGTGCATATGAACACATGATTATAGGGAGGAAACCGATTCCGATTGAGGGTCTTTCCACTTTTTCAGCGGTTGCCCTTTTACCAGCCGGCTGCTGGCCCTTCACATCCACATGTGTCAATCACAGAGGTAGATGATCAATAGCCAGTGTAGGGGTGACATGTGGTTAGCATGTCGAGTCCCCCAGCCTTTATAGCTGGTTCCTCAACCTGGAGCCGCTACTTATTGTAGCTACCCAATTGCCTCACGATGCTGGGTGGGCACCGGTCCCATACTGGCCGAAATACCATGAGAAAATTTCTTCCCCCATGGAGACTCGAACCAGCGCAAGTCCCGTAGCTCTGAGCCAAGGCTTCCTACCTTAACCGCTCGGCTACGGCGCGGGACGGGAGGAAACCAAGGAAGATAAACATGAGGATTAAAGATGAGGCCATTGAGCAAGTGGAGAGCTGCAAATACTTGGGTTGTACTATCAGTAGTAACATGAACTGAGGTCAAGAAGTAAAGCAGAGGATAGCAATGGGAAAATAAGCTTTCAACAAGAAGATAAGCATTTTCTGCGGACCTTTGGCAAAAGAATTACGGAAAAGGCTAGTGAAGTGCTTTGTGTGGAGTGTAGCATTGTATGGTGCATAGACTTGGACATTACGAGGGAATGAGGAAAAGCGACTGGAAGCTTTTGAGATGTGGATATGGAGAGGAACGGAACGTATAAAATGGACAAACAAAGTAAGAAATAAAGATATGCTAGACAGAGTGGGTGAAAGAAGAACAATGCTGGAACTCATAAAGAAGAGGAAACGAAATTTGATTGGCCACTGGCTAAGAAGAAACTGCCTGGTGCCGGATGCCCTAGAAGGAATGGTGAACGGAAAGAAAGTTAGAGGCAGAAAAATATATCAGATGATAGATAATATTAAAATAAATAATTTGTTTGCGGATACAAAAAGGATGGACTGAGCTAAGGAAAGAGTGGAGAATGCTGAGTTTGCAGTGAAAGACCTGCTCTTAGGCAGAACACTATGTATGAATGAATGAACACGAAATAGACCTAATCATTGGTTGATTAAACCCCGTTTGCCCACTGCGGTGCTTCCCTAGTGGGAAGTTTCCTATCAGGCGAATTTAGTTACGCTTATTTTCCTACAAATGTCATGAAAAGCATGTGATTAGCATACCGACCCAATGAGACATCTAGTTGACAATTAAAGTATTTTGTGGATGTGAAGGTCGTTAAAATTTTGCTTTTACAGGCATAATGTTCTTTTACGAACTTGAAAATATCCAGACCCGGTACCCACGGGTTAAAGTCCCTCCCAGAGGATTCATTCCTTGGATTTTTTCATCCTAAATAAATCCATCGATCCTAGCCGGTTTGAACCCGCGACCTACGGGAGAGAGGCAAGGAACATAACCGCTAGACCATCGAAGCAAACATTGATTTTTTTGATTGCGTAATTTCTTTAAAAAATATGTTTCGACATGCATCAACGATTCTACGAATAATAGTTATCAACTTTAAAATGTCCCGTGACATGCAAACAAAAGAGGAAATTACAGAACATAATCGCATACAATATGAACTGTTTACCAAGGCTGAGACCGTCAAACATTTTTTTTTGTTTCATTCTTATTTATAGACGCTTTAACGTCTAAGAACATGCCGCGTTTAGGATCTTCAGGTGTTTGCAGTGGGTTTTACGTTTCTGTTACTGTGCTTGTCATATGATTTTCTGTAAAATAAATAATAATTTAAAAAACTAAAACAACACGCTTTATTAGAAAACCGAACTTAAAAAATGAAAAATAATTTTAATTTCCAACACGCTTGGGATAAAATTAAAGTGGTCAACAAAAAAAAAATCATCTCCAACACATATAGAATAAGACTAGAGTTATCAACAAAAAGAAACTTATTTTACCATCAAAAGCGTGGGGTGCTTTTTATGATTTTTACATTTTCTTCTTAGAGACTTTACTTTTAGCAATATCTGTTTATTATCAAATATATTAATTGATATAGAGCACCACACGCTTTTGGTGGTAAAATTATTTTCTTTTTGTTGATAACTCTAGTTTTATTCTATATGTGTTGGAGATGATTTTTTTGTTGATCACTTTAATTTTAACCCAAGCGTGTTGGAAATTAAAATTATTTTTCGGTTTTCTAATAAAGCGTGTTGTTTTAGTTTTTTAAAACTATTATTTATTTGATTTTCTGATGATTCTGCAAGGGATTTTAGAAAAAAATTGAAATTACCGTATTGTCACGGGTCCTTTACAAGTATACAAAGTTTCAAGTCGATCCAATGATTTTAAGTGGGTGAAAATCGCGTTGAAAGATTCCGTTACATAGATAGATAGGTAGATACAGGTCAAGCTAATATAAAGCGTGTAAAATAGTACTTTTACGTACCACACGCCACCCGGGCCTTACAGTGGCACTACCTGTCGGGAGAGGGATTTTAACAATGGATCATAGATATACTTTTTTGATCACACAGACATGTGAAGGGCCTCCCCGAATGAGTGATCAGCTCAGTGTCAGGGCTTCCTCTGAAACAACACAACATTATGATGAAACACACCATTCACACACACACACACACACACACACACACACACACACACACACACACACACACACACTGTAGCTAGAATTAATAGACTCTAAATACTAAAATATAATTATACGATTAATAGTAATAACTGGAAGGCGCACAAATGTGCACATGAGTCTATTACCAACATAGGAACCCCAAACGAATGTTACGTACCCTCTAAGGTGTAATGTATAACATGTGCATTTGGAGTGGGGATGGTGACTTTATGGGAGGAGTCATCACCCTTATAAGGCGAGGATGCGTGTGAAAACTTTCTCACACTCATACGTTCTACAATAAATAAGTCCTACAGCAACCTTCCGCGACCTTTAGTAAATTTTAAAATCTTAAGTATTTTAAAATCCAAGATAATTAGTAACTCGGAATTTTAAGTGATATTAAATACACGTGGACTTAAATAAACTAATCAACTCCACTCCGATTATTAGAGAGATATAAAAGATTGTAATTACATGTACATTATTAGTGCAAAATTATTCAATAAACTGAAGTAATAAGTTTAAATTTATTTATAATTACATAAATAATATAAACACCCCTGAGTTATCATATTGTACCCTGAGCGAACCGGCACAACACACACACACACACACACACACACACACACACACACACATACACACTAAACATGGCGAATATGATAATGCTGATAATGTGATGGCCAAATGATTTCCAAATTCTCTAGATAAATTGGAAATCATTCGTGGCATTACTTATAATAACTACCTGACGTACATGGCTTAAATCAGGTCAACTTCCTTACAAGCAAAGTATAGGAAACACAAAATATCTGCCACACTGCAAAGATGCTGCTCAACTATCATTGGCATTATAAACAATGTTTGAAACACTTAGGAGAAGATGCCAGCAATATACAGAACGAGATTATAATAGTGGTCCCTGAATAAAATCGTGATCGAAATTACCTCCGTGATCGGAATTCCTCCAAATTGGCGTTGTTAAACCACTAAATAAACAGCATACTCTACTAGAATAGAATAGAATATAGAATTTATTGCCTTTTTTTTTCAGAATAAAGAAAATACATATGCATTTACATTGCGCACGGGCCTGCTTGGCCGTACGTGCATTATTTTTCCATGAATAAAAAATAAAACTAATAATATAAACAAATACCTACAAATACACCTGTATCAAAAAACAATAACAGGCTACATATAAGTAAAATCTATGTCTGCACTAAATCAAAATAATACATATCTACATTCATCCACATTCCGTACATTAATATTAAAAAAAATGCTAGAAAACAAATTAGAAAAAAAAGCACACACACATACACCCACACACCCCCACACATATACACACCGCACGCTCATACCCCCCTCCCCCAGTCCCTGCAGACATTAAGTGCACTATCAGACTATTCAACTTATCAGACCTACTTATTATATAACATGATTAAAGATCGAAAACAAAGACCATATTGAGATTCTTCTTATTGTTAATACATATATCCCTAATCTACAATTTTGTTATATCTCAATTTTCTTACTGTACCCAAAAATTTGCATGTTTTTGATTCACTCTCGATCCGTCCTAAAAGATCCCAACACGCCACTCTCCCTCGATCCGACCTGAGAAATCTCTCCGGCAGCATCTGTAATCTAAGTTGTTCTGTCTCTCTACAGAATGCTATAATATGCTGCCAGTTTTCATGGTCATCGCATAGTGGGCATAGTTTAATGCCTTCCTCATTTGTTAAATTATGGGCCATCCATCCCCCCAAATACTCTACTAACTTATTTGACCTTCGCCTAGTTTTGAAGCCACAAGGTATGTAATATGTCGCACATCTCTATGGCATGATACGATGGGTTTTAAATTCTCTTCATGAAAAAAAGCTGCGCCTTCGTCCGAAAAATTCCATTGACCTCGACTAAAAATCAGCGCGCGACCCACTTCCAGAAGTAGGCTTCTTAGATTACCCATAAAAAACCGATGCTGATAGAAATGGACGCTGTGAATGAATGTGTTTAGAAGAAGGTCGTTAACACTAGAAGCGTGAACTTTCACTTGTTCGCTAAAATTTAACGTCACGTGCCATAAAACAAGGTCAAATTAGCAAACTCTGTAACTTTGTCCTATTTGCATACGAGTCCTTGTACTCTCAGCTGAGAACTGAGCCATTGCTTTTCTTGATATTTACCAAAAACAGGATGAATTTACAGTTATTATTTTATAAAAGTTCAGGAGTTTATCTTTTTTTTTATTTTACAATAATGCCTCGTAAACCCAAGCCTTATTCTTATTTGTCCATGTATATCAATAGGTCACATTAATTTTCGTATTTCAGCCCATTTATGTAAAGAAGATCGGGGTAAGTAGATTCCCGGGCAACGCCGGGTAATCAGCACGGGCTATCTAAAAATATAATTTTATAATAATTTTCCCTTTTACTTATTCAACTAAAGATAAAAGCACATTAATTTTCAATTATTTAGGCGTAGCAGCGCACGCCGCTAATTATGTAATACATTTTATGTTTTTTACAAATCAAATATGCGGTAGTCGTTAGTAAATATTATGGATAGGGCCTACTACAAAACCTGTGTAATAAAAATTAATGAAACATACTTCGTTTGTTTTTCTGAACTTTAAATGACATTCAGACTACTTGTTTTGAAAGTAAATACAATTACATTCTTTATATATATATATATATATATATATATATATATATATATATATATATCTAAAACATTGTTGTGTTTTTACAAATATCAACAAGGCCAACTGCTCAATCAATTACTGGACTGTAACACGTATTTATCACTAGTACTCACTCGTAAGAGATTATGGAACTTCGACCTTGCGAACGTGCAGGTTTAATTAATATGAGGTGGATTGGAAATTGAATTTAATCCAGTCACAACTTTCACTCTTTGCACGCTAGTCCTTGTCTTATATTAAAATACCTTGAATAAAATTATCCGTCGCCATGGTTTGTAGGTAGTGTCCTTACCTTGCACTTCGGCGGTCAAGGTTCGATTTCAGGCGGGGTGAAAGATTATAAATGTTTCACATTAGAGCCTCTCTGGTTTAACTTTGCGAGAAATTTGTTAAATGAGACAACTGTACTCGCCTCTCTCACTCGCACTCATACTTGACGGTGTTTCTTCACCAGATGTTAATAGGGGAAAGGGAGAAGAGGAAAACTGACAACAGGGTGGGTTCATTCTTTTGTATCTGGACTAAAGCGGTCAACGATCTACCCCTGTATCTCCATCTCTCTCTCTCTCTCTCTCTCTCTCTCTCTCTCTCTCTCTCTATCTCTATCTCTCTCTCTCTCTCTCTCTCTCTCTCTCTGCCAAATTACACCATCTATACAATAGGTTAGTGCTATTCTTTGTATCCTGGCATCTTACTAACCACAGGTGCAGGAAGGTCCGCAACTGTGTGTCTTCCTGCCACATGGTTATGCACCCTGCCTACAGGGGATCCCACAAGACATTGATTTTTATGTCTCATGAGGGGTGTTAGTCCTGGACTCGTATCTATGAACGCATTAGATCGTAAAAGTCGTTCTCTGCCGAGAAAGTTGCATCCAAAGACTTTATGCGTACTCAAAAATCTGTTCATGCGATGATAATTGTCGAAATTCCTAAGCTACCTGGCGAGGTGACTTAGCAGAGAAACGAATCGTGAGCAACCCGATAGGAACCGATAGTAACCGATGTACTTTGAAACCTTGCTGCTTTATCCAAGATGTCGGACCTTGAAGACTTTGATCATGTTTTCGGTATATGCGGAGAAGAGGAATTTAATAGAGTCTATCAAAGAATTCAACTGGAAGAACAGGAGAATCGGCGTAATATTGCGCGATGCAGACGTCGTCGTATACGTTTTCATTTGCGGGACACAAGCGTAAATGCATTCTTCCAGCAGACGAAAATAACGGAAGTGGTTTTATCGGTGAGAATTCTGGGCAATTTCTTGCCAATATTACGTAAATGACGACTTTCATGCATGACCAGTTAGTGGGTCGCTAATTCCATCTTTGCACTTGCTCACGGTGAGTCAGCTCACAAGTGATTGGAAGTAATTTGAGTAGAGACTAATGTATTTGCATGCGGCCCGTATACAACAAACTATATTAAAATTCCTTTGGTGATACAGACCTAGAAGTCCTTTGGCCTATCACCCAGCTGTTAATTTCACGAGATTTTTATCATTTTTTTCCTTGTTGATTAAAAAGGTTTGATTAATAAATGAAACTTGGAGAGAATGTATAACCAAAATGATTGCTGAAGTTAAAAGTGAATAGATAATAAAGTAGTCCACCGCTGTGGTCTCGAGGTAGCGTGCTGCCTTGTCACGCAGCGGGCCCGGGTTCGATCCCCGGTCGGGGCAGTTTTTCTGGGTGAGGTTTTTATCGGGGTTTTTCCTCACCTGTAAGACAAATGTCAGGAAAACTTTAAGGCCCAAACGGTCCCAAGAAATCATATGCCCATCGCAATCATCATCATTCATATTCATCTTAGGTTAAGCTTAGGATTAGGGACTCTCCTGGCGCACCATTATCATCATCACCCATAATATCATCGGGGCAACGTAACTCCGCCTTCCAGGCGCCCCAACCTCAGAAGTGGGTTACAAGTACGCCATGCCAGGAGAGAAACCAGGAATGTCGAAAAGATAAACCTGGGGCATTTGAAAAAAAAGAAAAAAAATATATTTAATGTAAACGGCGATGTTTGAAAACAAATGAGAAACGATTAGTACGCTTCATTTGCTTATTTTGTTCATCACTGCAACCAGATCATATTATTTATTGCCAAAGGAACGCAATATTGTAAGAATGCACTCTAGTGAAGAAAAAATGAAACACATCAAATGTATATTAATTCATTTCTGATGTCCTGTGATGTAAATGTGACAATTATATTTTTCTGGAATGTTATTACCTGGCAAAAAATACATTTAAGAAAGTGCAAACAGTGGTTTCTTTTTTTGGTTGTATAATCAATTGCTACAAATGTTTTTATATTAACTCCCGCATGCGCTATGTGTTGACATTCATGCACTATATATACAATCTGGTAGCCGTATTTCTTAGAGAGTCAGTCACTGCAAAATAATGCTATAACCTATTCAGAATGTTAAAATGGAGCTGCTTTCTTTATTATGATAAACTTTAGTTGGTAAATTCTAGGCGAAACATGACTGTGATTGGTTGTAAATAAAAAATAATTGAAATGTGATTGGTCATTGACTCCCATTTGGGGCATGAGTTAAATAGTCTACATAAACTGCTCCCAATATTAAAAGTAAAAGTAAAGTGATCCCACAACAGACCCGGAGGCCCTTGGGGTAGTAGGAGGTTAGGGCTCCCACTTTTTCTAGACAATCGGCACTTTATGTCAGCCGGGTTGTCAGCCCTGCGTGACGGCCGCCTTTACCCCCAGAACAAGTGTCTGGTACTCATTTATGTTAGAGGCTGAGTCGACCCCAGGACCATAGTGCCGCCAGAGGGTTTGGATCAGTTTAAAAATCCTGACCCCAACGGGACTTGAACCCTCGACCCTCTGGCTTGTAGCTCAGTGCCTTAACCACTACGCTACGGCGTGCCCCCTTATTAAAACATACAAATTACTCCTTAATGGGGGCACGCCGTAGCGTAGTGGTTAAGATACTGCGCTACTAGCCGTAAGGTCGAGGGTTCGACTCCCGGTGGGGTCAGAATTTTTAAACTGACCCAATCATTCTGGCGTCACTATGACCCTGGGGTCGACTCAGCCTCTAACGGAAATGAGTACCAGACGCTTGTTCTGGGGGTAAAGGCTGCCGTCACGCAGGGCTGACAACCCGGCTGATATCAAATGCCGATTATTAAGAAAAGTGGGAGCCTTAACCTCCTTACTACCCCAAGGACCTCCTGAGGCCTGTAGTGGGATCACTTTACCTTTTTATTTAGAGATTAATATTACATAAAAATCCGGACTCTCATCTTCTTCTTCTTCTTCTTCTTCTTCTTCTTCCCTTCACGGGCTAGGCAAATTGCCTGTTCCGCCTCACTGTTGTTGTGTCCATCTTTTCACTGGCCTTCCTACATTCCTTGAACCTCTTGGCTTGTAGTTGAATGCTGCTCTTGGTAATCTTGATACATTCATTCTTTCTACATGTGTAAACCATTTATCTCTATATTCTCTGATTTTTTCATACAATGGATATATATTTAACTCTGTTCTTATATCTTCATTCCTTATCCGATCCAATCTTGTGCAGCCTTTTGTTCTTCTAAGGAAGTCCATTTCTGCGCTTTGTATTCTACTTTGCAATTTGTTTGCTCATTGCCCAAGTTTCGCTCCCATAAAGTAATGCACGAACTGCCAATGTTTTATAAAACTTCAATCTAGTATCTCTAATCATAATATATAGAATCTGGCATGACAAAGTAATTGTCGGAAATTAGTTGTGAAAATGAAATTAGCTATGTCCGGTAATTTGAACAATGTGTTTTATCATGGTTTACGAATACTAAAGACTTACACATAAATTATTGTTTGACCTTCTGAACAGAATTTGACAATATCTTATTGTATAGGCCTACATTATGGAATACAAAATCATACAGATAACTATGACTATTTTAGTTTTAATTTTTGTTGTAAACTTCCTCTTCAAATAAAAATAATTTCATTGTGTATTTTTAAATCCTATTCGGAGTCAGACGAGAACCAGGTGTTTATTTTGGAGGTAAAGGCAGTCATCGCGCAGAGCTGACAATCCGGTTGGGAACCTAGGGACCTTCTAAGGCAGAGCCGTCCAAACTATGGCCCGCGGGCCACATCCGGCCCGCTATGGCTTTTCGCATTGCCCGCGTAAGGAATGAAATGAACAAATTAATTATATATTTTTAATTTAGATTTTAAAATGTAACATCTCGTTTGGACATCCCTGTGTGAAATTCACCTCTCTGGAATGTGGATTTGAGGTGTCACCGCTTCTCTTGACAAAGTAATAGAGATGATTCATCTCTTATTTACCGTTTCCTTCCCCACTCCAAACTTTGAACATTAATTGTTTCGGTTGTTATATTGTCAATCAAACAGTACCCTGTGCACGGACTAGTTGTAAAAATAGTGTTAAAGTGAGAAAATACTTAAAAAACGCAAAGTTGATTCCGAGTGTAGGGAGTTCAACTAATCCTGGACCAACAAGTACTTCGTGAAGGAGCATGGAAACAAAGTGTTATGTGTTATTTGTAACGATGTTATTGCAGTTGTGAAAGAATATAACATTAAAAGACATTACCAAATAAAGCATAGCCATTTGATAAATTTGATGGAGATGAGCGTACTGGAAAAGCGAATGAGCTCCTTTCTAAAGTTACGGCACAACAGCAGTTATTAATTCAGGGTGGTGGTGTAAGACAAACAAATGTTACCGAAGCGAGTTATGAAGTTTCGAAACTAATTTCTGACGGCGAATTTCTGAAAAAGTGTCTGATTGCTGTTGCCAAGAAATTGTTCCGGCCCGCGATCAATTGCACAATCAGTTATTAGCCCGGCCCAATAAAAAGTTTGGGCGGCCCTGTTCTAAGGGCTATAGTGTGATCACTTTATTTTATTCAAAGTCAGAGAAATACCCGATTATTCCAATATACAGTGTGTTCTGAAAAAATCCAATATTTATAGAGAATGTGATATTATAAAAACGTTTTGTGGTGTTTTGTTCTGTACTGTAATATGTTTTGAGACTTGAAAGCAAATTGAAGGGACGGAAGACTAAAAGTGGCCTCTCGCCCTTGCTCTTTATCAAAAAGTGGATAGAATACATCAAGATTTGCAACAAATGAGACACGGTTCTATTCAGATTAATAGAAACCCAAAAATATACTCCTTGCTTTTTGCAGATGATTTGGTATTAATAGCTCCAACAGAAACAGATTTACAGTATTCTATACACAATTTTAATATAATTGCAGAAAGGTACAACATGGAAATCAATACAAAGGAATCTAAACTGGATGGCCTTTTGTGGGAAATATCCTACATCTAGCATAATTGTTTTGGACGATGACATTTTAGAACGACTAAATTAATTTAATTATTTGGGTTATAATTTAACATTTCAAGATGAAGCTGATATATCAAAGAAAATCACAAATTTGACAAAAACAACGGGAATAATTAATAGTATAATGAAACCATATTTAATACAAAAGAACACAAGATTACGGCTTTATAAGGTTCTCGCAAGACCAGGATTAAGGTATGGTAGAGAAGCATGGACAATACGAAGAAGAGATGAAAGCCGAATAAACAAATTAGATGCGATTTATGCGCCGTACAGCAGGCTAGACAAAATGGGACCATAAAAGAAATGAGGAAATTATGGAAGAGTTGAAGGTAGAACCCATTCTCCATCATATACAAAACTAACAGAACAACTGGAAAGCCCATCTTCAACGAATGCCATTTCATAGAATCCCTAAAGCCATGCTTCTTTACTGCCCCCAAGGCAAAAGATCGCTTGGACGTCCAAAAAAGGCCTGGATTGAAAATTCCTCTTTGAGACCGTAACAGGCCACATGGTCAAATACTTGCATGGATGATGATGATGATGATGTAATATTTTTTTTTAACAATTAAATCCTATTCTCTGACCTTTGAAGCATATTATTCAACACGGAAATGGTGAATATGATTTTCTGCTGTGAACAGGAAAATAGAAGTTACCTTCATGCATTCTATAAAAACTAAATATTGAAAATGGTTATTATATTAGGCCTTCTTCCAATTATAATTAACTTCGAAAGTCATCCATACTATTTCATACTCTTTTCCATTTTAAGGGGCGGAAATAGTTAATAATAATAATAATAATAATAATAATAATAATAATAATAATAATAATAATAATACTTTATTTATTCTGGCAGAGTTAAAGCCATAAGGCCCTCTCTTCCACTTAACCAGCACAAATACAAATAAATATTCGACAAATATAGATATACACTATACTAATTATAAACAGTTAAAGATACAATAAATGTAGCAATGTAAATGTCATGTACAAACAACATTTTATAGGGTAATAACAATAATGATACGATAATAATAATAATAATAATAATAATATAAATATGATACATTATACGGGAAACACCAATTAATATATATATATATATCTTACACTGGATAATAATGAAGTCGAGTTTAGAGCAAATATAAATTTAGATTTCTTTTAAAAGATGCCAATGTCCGGCAGCCTTTCTTGTGGTAGGGAATTCCAGTTGCGAGAAGTGAAGATGGTATATGACATGGAGTGATGTGATGTCCTATGTTGCGGTATATTAAGTAAGAGACTATGTTGTGATCTTGTGTTTAAGTTATGGTTTGAGGATAGATACTGGAAACGGGATGATAAATAATTAGGAATCGAGGTATGTAGGATCTTAAATAGGAGATTTAGACAGTGCGATTTTCTTCTCTCTTTTAGATGTAGCCATGACAATTCGTGGAATAATGGAGAAATGTGATCGTATTTTCGAACATTAAATATGAATCTGATACACATATTATGGACACGCTGCAGTTTGTCCGACAATCCGTCACTTATGTCAGTTAGTAGAACGTCACAGTAGTCAAAATGCGGCATCACTAAAGTTTGGATTAAAATTCTTTTAAGAGTTGTAGGAAGAAAATGTTAATGACAAATGAGGGAAATTTTAAATAAATGGTAAATTCAAATACATAGGAATAATAATTACAAATATGAATGAGATGCACAAAGAAATTAACCATAGGCTCAGTTTGGAAATTCTAATAAATATTACAGGGACTCTTGTCGTCCCAACGCCTTTCAAAAACTTAAACTGAAAATATTTAAAACTGTTATTCTCCCGGTTATATTATATGGGTGCGAAACATGGACTCTTACTTTAAGGGAGGAGGAAAGATCACGAGTATTTGAGAATAAAGTTTTTAGGAACATTTTTATTTTCTCTTACATTTTCTCAATTACTGCTATCAAGTGTATTGGAATTCCTTTTTCACTTAATACGTTCCATATTCACAAAAATAAAAAAACAATGGTCTTCAAGGGCGCTCATCCAGTTCGGACAAAGATAATATTAGAAAATAAACCAATAGAACAAGTGGTAAGATATAACTTCCTAGGTTGCGAAATATCATACACAGCGGAAACAGATATAAATAACAAACTAAATAAGTTTAATTATATAACAGGAACACTAAAAAGAACTTTGAAAAATAAAGCCAGGAAAGACTCTATAATGAAATTATACAAGACAATGGCAGTGCCTATTATTACTTGTGGATCCGAAACATGGACAGTGACAACACAACAATCAGCCAGAATGCAAGCTGCTGAAATGAGATTCCTCAGACCAATAGCAGGATATCAAAGAACAGACAAAAAACAAAACACAGAAATAAGACAACAATTAAAAGTAGAGGAATCAAACACAACAATAGAAAAATACAGAACAAACTGGAAAGAACACTTGGCAAGGATGACTGAGAATAGAATACCGAAAGCAGCATACAGCTATTCACCACGAGGAAGAAGAAGTTTGGGAAGACCAAAGAAAAGATGGAAAGAGCAGCAATTTGAAGCCGGAACAGGCTAATAAATAAGCCTAAACCGTGAAGAAGAAGAAGAAGAAGGAACATTTTTGGACCAAAGAGAGATGAACAGAGAGGCGATTGGAGAAGACTACATAACAGAGCTACATGATCTTTATAGGAAGCCAGATATAATAAGAACAGTTAAGTCTCGTAGATTACAATTGGTAGGGAATGTGGTATAAATAGAGAACGAAAAGGGGGCATGAAAACTTGTAGGAAAACCAGAGGTAAAACGCTCTATTGGTATACCAAGAATGAGGTGGTAGAATAACCATGATTTGAGGGAATTAGATTATACAGGGAATGATTAGATAACTTTAGCTCAGGACAGGGATGTGTGGAGAGCTTACGTCAGCGCGGTTATGAAGCTACTGGTTTGATAGTGCCAGTGAGTTACTTACCGGATTTGAGTATAAAATCTAAACAACTTTAACAATTAATAATAATTCAGACTTTTTCACGAGACCCTGGATTTATTTCAAATCGCTTGTCTACAACTCGTCTATAACTAGAAAAATGTCTAGGGTACAATTCTTTAACACCCTGTAATGATATGTGTGCAAATGTCTGTTATTACATTACAGCAAAAAACACATTCGCTAATAAACATTTTTAATTACTGTCAGTTTTCGGAAACTTTTGAAATCCAGAATGGGTTGAAGCAAGGAGATGCACTATCTCCTCTACTATTTAATTTTGTACTAGAGCATGCCATTAAATCTTTGGAGATTGAGGAAGGCTTACAACTCAATGGTATTAATAAGCTATTAGTTTATGCTGATGATGTAGTACTATTGGCCGATAGCGAGGAGATACTAAAGGACAACACGCACACACTATTGAGTAACACTAAGAAATTAGGACTGGAAGTAAATATCAATAAAACTAAATATATGGTCACACGTAGAAATTCATTAAATAATGGAAATGGACAGCTAATGACAAATGAGGGAAATTTTGAGGAAGTGGCTGAATTCAAATACCTAGGAACAATAATTACAAATAGGAATGAGATGCACAAAGAAATTAAACATAGGCTCAATTCTGGAAATGCGTGCTATTATGCATTGCAGAGACTCTTGATGTCCCAACTCCTTTCAAAAAACATTAAACTGAAAATATATAAAACTATTATTCTACCAGTTATATTATATGGGTGCGAAACATGGACTCTTACTTTAAGGGAGGAAAGGAGATTACAAGTATTTGAGAATAAAGTACTTAGGAAAATTTTTGGACCAAAGAGAGATGAACAGACAGGTGAATGGAGAAGACTACATAACAATGAACTACATGGTCTTTACAGGAAGCCAGATATAATAAGAACAGTTAAGTCTCGTAGACTGCGATGGGCAGGACATGTTGCACGTATGGGGAATGAAAGACTTGCATGGAAGCTTCTTGTAGGAAAGCCAGAGGGAGGACGACCAGTTGGTAGACCAAGAATGAGGTGGGAGAATAACATTAACTATGATTTGAGGGAGGTAGATTATACAGGGAATGATTGGAAAGCATTAGCTCAGGATAGGGATGTATGGAGAGCTTATGTCCGTGCGGTCATGAACCTACGGGTTCGATAGTGCCAGTGAGTAAGTAAGTTACCACATACATTAGAAAATCGAAGAAAATATTTTTCTTCTTGAAGCAATACATTAACAAGCAATACACGTGTATTAAAGCGTTTCCTTATTCAGTAAAACTTGTTCAAAACGGAATCGCATGAGACCAATTTTTTGTCCGCATTAGGCAACATTCCGCATTATAAAAAACAAAAAATATTAACCAATCTTAGATTATAGAGCACCGTATTTGTCTTTTTATGTACCTTGGATTAATTGTAGTTCCGCTGCCGTTGGAAAGTGAAGTACAACCACAGTACAACGTAGATTATAGACAATTCACATCCAATCCAAAGCGGAAATCATCATTCATTTGTGTGTGAATTTTATCTAATGCCATATCTCATAATATTATTCTTTGGAATTATATAAAATACCCATCATTTAGAATATACGTTCGGCCTTAGTCCGGAATTTGATCAGCCGCCTTTGGAGCAGTATACAATAAATAATAGCTTTAAAAAACTAAAAGAACACGCTTTATTAGAAAACTAAAAAATGAAAAATAATTTTATTTTCCAATACGCTTGGGATAAAATAAAGTGGTCAACAAAAAAATCATCTCCAACACAAGTAGAATAAAATTATAGTTATCAACAAAAAGAAAATAATTTTACCATCAAAAGCGTGGGGTGCTCTATATCAATTAATATATTTGATAATAAACAGATATTGGTAAAAGTAAGCTCTCTAAGAAGAAAATGTAGAAATCATAAAAAGCACCCCACGCTTTTGATGGTAAAATTATTTTCTTTTTGTTGATAACTAATTTTATTCTACATGTGTTGGAGATGATTTTTTTGTTGACCACTTTATTTTATCCCAAGCGTATTGGAAAATAAAATTATTTTTCATTTTTTAGTTTTCTAATAAAGCGTGTTCTTTTAGTTTTTTAAAACTATTATTTATTTTTTATTTTTTAGTTTTAATATTGTACAGAATAAGATAAAAATGTAAATATCTTTAAATTCGATACTATTGTAGTATGAGCTAAAAGTATTACTCTTCTATAAAAAAACCCCTCCGAAATAAATATTAATTAAATAAATATTCGATACTAACCTTTTAATTAGGTACGCTTATATACTTTAAGAAAGGAAAGGAGATTACAAGTATTTGCGAATAAAGTACTTAGGAAAATTGTTGGACCCAAGAGAGATGAACAGACAGGTGAATGGAGAAAACTAAATAACAATGAACTACATGGTCTTTATAGGAAGCCAGATATAATAAGAACAGTTAAGTCTCGTAGACTGCGATGGGCAGGACATGTTTCACGTATGGGGAATGAAAGACACGCATGGAAGCTTCTTGTAGGTAAGCCAGAGGGAAAACGTCCAGTTGGTAGACCAAGAATGAGGTGGGAGAATAACATTAACTATGACTTGAGGGAAGTAGATTATACAGGGAATGATTGGAAAGCATTAGCTCATATGATAGGGATGTATGGAAAGCTTATGTCCGCGCGGCCATGAACCTACGGGTTCGATAGTGCCAGTGAGTAAGTAAGTAAGTATATTCTAAAAATTGAAGACTAGGACTTATGTATAAAATAATTTATATTTTTAAAAAGAGAGTACTAAGAGACTGGAGAAAAAAATGTCAAAAAATGGGCATACCAATCCAAAATACACATGTATATTCACTGAATTTTGCAGATGACCGGGCATTAATAGCACAAGATCACGTTGACATAGAATATATGGGTAAAAAACTAAAAGAATAATATGAAAAATAGGGGATTTATATAAACATGGAGAAAACTAAATATCTGTGTATAGGAGAAGAAATGGAAAATATAAATTTAAACAATGGAGAAGAACTAAAACCTAGTATTGAATGCACTTATTTAGGAACAAAATTAGACCATTCAGGCGATAACACAGTGGAAATCAAAAATGGAATCGCACAAACAAAACAAGCAATAAATGCTTTAAACTCTGTTTGGTGGAGCAAAAGTATTACAAAAAATGGAAAATTACAAATATATCAAACCATAATTCAGAGCATTTTAACATATGGTGCTGAAGTCTGGCAAATTCCTACCAGTGAAATGAAAAGAATTTTAAGTGCAGAAATTGATGTTTTAAGAAGACCAAGAACAACATGGAAGAACAACATTCAAAATTCAATGAGGAAATTAGGTGTAACAGATGAAGACACAGAGCACAGAGAACGATGGAGAACTTTAATTAAGGGAAATTTGTGAATGTTTGTTGCAAACTGATAGTGTATAAGTCCGTAGTCATTTATATTTATTTGTTTATTTATTTATTTTAATTCATGTTAATTTCTAAGATTGGTTGGAGAAAACCCTCAATGATAAAGAAAATTCTCATAATGAAATGAACAATGTATATACACAAATATATCAAAAGGTAGTGATAATATACATTATACGAAACAAATGACTGCATTTTAAATGAACTAAACTTTATTTGAAACAATATAAAACAATAAATACGTACTTTCCGCCATTTTATGACTGATTGGTGTCACGGCCTGCTGCAGTTTCAACTAATAAACATTGCCCACACTGTTAACGTTAGTCAGTTGTTTATAATGAACGAAAATATTTTTAAAAATATATTATTTTAGGCCTACTATTATTTATTATTTTGAAAACACCATCGCGCAAAAAATAATGTACAACGCACGTTTTGTGAAGTATTTACAGAATCTCGCTATCGCTCGGTTTTTAAACATTTCCTCGATTCTGTAAAAACTACTTCCCAACCTTGCATCGTAATATAGCCTACTACTATTTTATAGCAGTAGATCATAGCCACTTCCAAAATCAGCAAATAAAAATGCAATACAAAGAGGGACATACCCAGGCAGAAAGTGATGACTTCAAATCGTACCACTGAAGTAGACGCACATCACACACAACACAGCAAGGACGATATTGCAATTTTTAAATCGTTAAATAACGAAAATAGCTTGTAATAATGTCCTTGATAAGTTTGATAGAATCAAAGAGCTATAATTCACGCTTTACAACGCTCTTTACTGATACCGTTGCAATCTGCTATTTAATGTTTATCATAACTAATGTATTGTAGACATTTCGTCAACCAAACCACGAAACATTTTTTGTAGGCAACTAAGTTAATTCTATTGACAGGCATTAATAATACAATTTCATTTTTAGGCTCTCAATTTCTGTTCCATAACTGCAGGATGTTACTGATTTTCGGGAGTAGGTATTGCATACGTACTAAATGTATAATAATAATAATAATAATAATAATAATAATAATAATAATAATAATAATAATAATAATAATAATAATAATAATTAATAATGGTAATAATAATAATCATGATGAAGATGAAGAGGAAGGAGATGATGATCATAGTAATAATAATAATAATAATAATAATAATAATAATAATAATAATAATAATAATAATAATAATTACAATACTAACAGTAACAATAGTAACAATAGCAATAGTAACAATAACAATAGTAACAATAATAATAATAATCATGATGATGATGATCAAGATGATGATCATAATAATAATAACATTAATAATAACAATAGCAACAATAACAATAGTAACAATAGCAATAGTAGCAATAACAATAGTAACAATAATAATAATCATGGTGATGATGATGATCAAGATGATGATCATAATAATAATAACATTAATAATAACAATAACAACAATAACAATAGTAACAATAACAATAGTAACAATAACAATAGTTACTATAACAATAGTAACAATAACAATAGTAACAATAACAATAGTAACAATAACAATAGTAACAATAACAATAGTAACAATAGCAATAGTAACTATAACAATAGTAACAATAACAATAGTAACAATTACAATAGTAACAATAATAATAGTAACAATAGCAATAGTAACAATAACAATAGTAACAATAACATTAGTAACAATAACAATAATAACTATAACAATAGTAACAATAACAATAGTAACAATAACAATAGTAACAATAATAATAGTAACAATAGCAATCGTAACAATAACAATAGTAACAATAACATTAGTAACAATAACAATAGTAACTATAACAATAGTAACAATAACAATAGTTACTATAACAATAGCAACAATAACAATAGTAACAAATACAATAGTAACAATAGTAATAGTAACATTAGCAATAGTAACATTAGCAATAGTAACAATAACAATGGTAACAATAACAATAGTAACAATAACGATAGTAACAATAACGATAGTAACAATACAAATAGTAACAATAACAATAATAATAGTAACAATAACAATATCTAACTAACTCACTGGCACTATCGAACCCGGAGGTTCATTTTTCTCTGAACATTTGTCGCTTATTGAACTTACTTTTAACTACAATAATTCTACTTTTATTAATGCCAGCGCTTATTTTAACTACAATAATTCTACTTTTATTAATGCCAGCGCTTATTTTAACGGATACAGTAGTTTTACTATGAATTAAATTAAGATATGCGGAACTGCCAATTAAATTATTGCTTCTAGCATATTTACTGTAAGATTCAAGATTGATTTTTTTTATTTTGATCCTGTGTGACGTCTATGTATACATAACATTTTATTTAATAATAAGGTGGGTGCTTTGTCAAGGTTAGGTTTCCGACATTTTCAGTTCGACTTCCGGTTGTATTTGCTTTCAAACTAAAAGTATATGTTTAAGCCATATGTGGCCTGTCTGAATGAAGTATGTGCATCAATTACATAACTCTTTTTAAAAAAGGTGATGCAACTTTTTATTAACGGTACAGCGATTAGTTTCTAATGCATATTTAATGAGGTCAGGTACATTTTATCGGCTCCAAAGTAAAAATATTATTAAGGTTTAACTTTATACCTTGATTTACTTTTCGCCTAACTTTCACATTAGCGGCTCGAGTTTTGTTCACGGTAGAGAACAGGATTTTAAATCTATATCTTGGATCACGATATGTGTGCAGTGTATTTTGGTGTTCCTGTGGTGTGTTTGGAAGGCGCCGCGCCGGGCCATGCTGTTAACGAAAGATGTATGAAGCTCTGTCACTATACAGAGTGTAACTAAATTTCCATTACAGACTTTGAGGACGTGTACTGAGGACCAAAACGATTACGTTAGCATAGGGACCCATGTCCGGAAACGTACCGTTTTCCCGCTACACGCAAGCAAAGTACCATAACACTCTTCCGCATTTATAGTGCCAACTTGACCCCGTTAGACTACTACTTGTGGGGTCACATAAAATCGCTGACTAACGAAACTTCCGTGTCTTCCGAGGTAGACCTTTTGACACGGATTATGGCTGCGGCGGATGTTGCAGGACCAATGATTGGTGTTCGTACGTATCAGAACATGGTACGGAGATACTGTATCTGTGCCGAGGGCAATCTGTGAGGTTGTCAGGAGGTGAGCGACCTGACGTACCAGTGCTCAGGCTGGACCCACTTCAGCAACAGAACACGTCCCCGGCTGGTGCACAGGGGAAAAGTCCTCCCGGCCAAGTACGATGGATTCGTAAATCATTAGTGAGGTCGGAAGGAAATGAACGCCCTGCCGTACTATGTGCTTACTTGTAGGAGATTGCCACAACGGCGGCAGGATAAGTCCCTGGGACGTAGACCAAGGCACGGCCCGGATCAGCTCCGATGGGAGAACCTGCGCTGACTCCCGACTAATCCTACGGGCTCGTGGACAACTGCGGGGTCACCAGGAGATGAGCACTTGGATTTACTATAGTCTCACACTGCGGTGGCTTGGTAGGTCAAGCCTAGCTGGTCTCACAACGGCTGCAGGATGCGTCCCTGGAGGTAGAATAGGGGGATGGTCGGTGGATCTGCGATGCTCCAAAGCAAAGCAGTCCTCCGGCCAGGTTGATGAAGCCCGTGGACCAACTGTGGGGTCGTCAGGGACGAGCAATCTGGCGTACTACTTAGCTCGAACCATTCTACCCGAATGGAAACTCCAACACCTTCTCCCGGGGTATTGGTTTTAACGGGAGAAGGTACCTTATAATTGGGCAAAATTTGAATTTTTGTTTTCTTCGTTTATACCTTGAGATGTGTTCTATACTTACTTACTCACTGGCACTATCAAACCCATAGGTTCATGGCCGCGCGGACATAAGCTCTCCATACATCCCTATCCTGAGCTAATGCTTTCCAATCATTCCCTGTATAATCTACTTCTCACAAAACATAGTTAATGTTATTCTCCCACCTCATTCCTGGTCTACCAACTGGACGTTTTCCCTCTGGCTTTCCTACAAGAAGCCTCCATGCACTTATTTCATTCCCCATTCGTACCACATGTCCTGCCCATCGCTATTCTACGAAACTTAACTGTTGTTATTATATCTGGCTTTCTATAAATACCATGTAGTTCACTGTTATGTAGTCTTCTCCATTCACCTGACTCTTCATCTCTCTTTGGTCCAAAAATTGTCGTAAGAACTTTATTCTCAAATACTCGTAATCTCCTTTCCTCCCTAAAGTAAGAGTCCATGTTTCGCTTCCATATAATATAACTGGTAGAATAATAGTTTTATATATTTTCAGTTTAACGTTTTTTTAAAGGAATTGGGACGTCAAGAGTCTCTGGAATGCATAATAGCACGCATTTCCAAGACTGAGTCTATGTTTAATTTCTTTGTGCATCTCATTTCTATTTGTGATTATTGTTCCTAGGTATTTGAATTCAGCCACTTCCTCAAAATTTCCCTCATTTGTCATTAACTGTCCATATCCATTATATAATGTATTTCTATGTGTGACCACATATTTAGTTTTATTGATATTTACTTCCAGTCCCAATTTCTTAGTGTTACTCAATAGTGTGTGCGTGTTGTCCTTTAGTATCTCCTCGCTATCGACCAATAGTACTACATCATCAGCATAAACTAACAGCTTATTAATACCATTGAGTTGTAGGCCTTCCTCATCCTCTAAAGATTTGATGGCATGCTCTAGTACAAAATTAAATAGTAGAGGAGATAGTGCATCTCCTTGCTTCAACCCATTCTGGATTTCAAAGGTGTCCGAAAACTGTTTGCCTACACGCACCCTACTCTTTGTGCCATTTAGACACATTCGTATAAGTCTAACTAACTTTTTAGGAATTCCAAACTCCAGGAGGATACCCACGAATATAAATTGGTTTTACACCACAAACTTATTTAAGGGACCTAAGTGTGGGTTTAAAGGACATGCTGCAGGGTAGCACTGTGAGTAGTGTAAAACTTTAAACTAAATTTCCTGCTATTTTTGTTTTTGTGAGCCTTATGTTCCTCTTCTCTCAAACTATTCATCCCAGAGAAATGAAATTTTCACAGGCTATTTGTCTGGTACTTAGGCATAATCTGGCATTTTTTCAAAATTTTAATGTTATTATTAAAGGCACCAAAATTTATTTTCCTTTTCAAAGTGCACCAAAAAAATAGCATTGTTTTTAAAAAGATTCTTACTGTCTCATTTTTAATGCTGTATTCTGTAAAAAAAAGTCATTTTATTTCAAAATTGTGTATGTATATAAAATAAAAAGTAAAGTCATCCCACGACAGACCTCAGGATGCCCTTGGGGGAGTAGGAGGTTAAGGCTCTCACTTTTCTAGACAATCGGCAGTTGATGTCAGCCGGGTTGTCAGCCCTGCGTGTCGGCCGCCTTTACCCCCAGTACAAGCGTCTGGTACTCATTTCCGTTAGAGGCTGAGTCGACCCCAGGACCATAGTGCCGCCAGAGGGTTTGGGTCAGTTTAAAAATCCTGACCCCACGGGGCTCGAACCCTCGACCTTCCGGCTTGTAGCGCAGTGCCTTAACCACTACGCTACGGCGCGTGCCTGTGTATGTACATGTGAGAAAAAATAATGTTCTACTGTTAACAGTTCTTCTGAAAAGGAACATTAAAGTAAGAACATTTAACATGGCGGAGATAAAAGGTACCTTTCTCCCCTTAAGTCAATAAATTTTTGCAGTGGTTTCGTTGTAGTGCTTCTTCTTCTTCTTCTTCCGAATGCAGTATTGGGTGATGATGCCCGTTCTGCGACTACAAAAACTGATCTTTCCATCGGTTGAAGGGTCTTCCGAGGTCTCTTTTGCCTTTAGGGTTGAGGTGGTAAATCATATTTGGTAAACGGGAATTTGACATTCTCTGGACGTGTTGGAACCATTTAATCTGACTATTTAACTCATGCCCCAAATGGGAGTCAATGACCAATCACGTTTCAATGATTTCTGTTTTACAACCAATCAGAGTCGTGTTTCACCAAATATTTATCAGTGTTATAATTACCATATTAAAGAAAGCTCCTCCTTACAATATTGCGTTCCTTTGGCAATAAATAGTATGATCTGGTTGCAGTGATAAACAAAAGAAGCAGTAGAAGCGTACCTATCGTTTCTCATTTGTTTTCAAACATCGCCGTTTACATTAAATATATAAATATTTTAAAATAACTATATTTAAATAATGATTTGTGAGTAAACAGCTTAATTTTATTCGTTAAATAGTCCTAACAAATGCCACTCTTGATTTCCAAATTCTCTAGATAAATTCACTCCTCACTTCGTGAGTCGTGAATTTATCGATAATTTGGAAATCACTCGTGGTATTACTTATGATAATTTTGTAGTTTAGGGAGAATAAGACAGTTGGTCTAGGGAGTAGCGTTTGTGTGCCCGAGGTATCCCTACGTGTGGTGGAGGGTACAACATGTCGACGTAGGACACGTAGGTGGTCGCAACATCGAGCCCTTCTTGTGGACCCAGACGACAAGCAGCAGGCGTCAAATAAAGCAACGTATGTTGTGGTCTTTTGCGTGTAGCGGAAAAATTGTACGTTCCTGGGCATGATTTCCTATGCTAAAGGTAACTGTCTTGGTCCCCACTACACTTCCTCAAAGTCTGTGATGGGAATTTAGTTACACTCTGTATATCTGTACCTGCTAATACCCGGAGTGCGCTGCTACGCCTAAATAAATTAATATGCGATTTTATTTTTAGTTGAATAAGTAAGAATAATTACCATAAGTAATGCCACGAGTGATTTCCAAATTATCGATAAATTCACGACTCGCGAAGTGAGGAGTGAATTTATCTAGAGAATTTGGAAATCAAGAGTGGCATTTGTTAGGACTATTTAACGAATAAAATTAAGCTATTTACTCACAAATCATTATTTAACTATAGTTAATTTAAAATATTTATATATTTAATGTAAACGGTGATGTTTGAAAACAGATGAGAAACGATTGGTACGCTTCATTTGCTGCTTTTGTTCATCACTGCAACCAGATCATATTATTTATTGCCAGAGGATCGCAATATTGTAAGAATGCATCCTAGTGGAGAAATTAATAACCAAAATCATAGGCATTAATTAATTTCTGATGTCCTATGGTGTAAATATGTCAATTATATTTTTCTGCAACGTCATTTCCTGGAAAATAATTCGCTTAAGAAACTGCAAACAGTAGTTTTTTTTGTGGTATAATCAATTGCTACAAATGTTTTTATATCATCTCCCGCAAGCGTTATCTGCTGGCATTCATGCACTATATATACAATCTGGTAGCCGTATTTCTTAGAGGGGCAGTCACTGCAAAAAATGCTATGACCTAGTCAGAATGTTAGAAAGGAGCAACTATCTTTAATATGACAGAGTTCAGTTGATAAATTCGAGGCGGTTGTAAATAAAAAATCATTGAAATGTGATTGGTCATTGACTCCCATTTGGGGCATGAGTCAAAGATTTATTGAGCGGTGTAAATTCCGCTCCCGCAGCACACTCCCGGAGTTTCTCCTTTAAATTTAATTGCTTTGCAGTGCGTACAAACTTTGTCAATTTTTCCGATTTGAAAGAATTTACATGAGATATTTTCTAAATTTAAGCTGCATCCTTAAAGTGATCCTCGTCAAAACAAAACCATGTGACCTGCTCGCTTTTCATTGTTATGGACACCGATGTACGTTGTAGAAGCAATATCCTTCCGCCATTCGCGCCACAATTACTGTCACTTTTGACAGGGAGATGAAGACACAGCAACAGAAGGCTCGATACTTACCGCCATTTTGTTTCATGAGAATCGACTGAAGCATGACTCAAATGTATAGATATAGATCATCGGTTGATTAATGTCTTTGACATCGTCCGATTCCTAATAGCCAATTGTGTCGGTCCATCGAATCTCCCTGACTCCAGGAGGTTTTAGGTCTTTCTCTGCCTCGTCTTCCCTCAGGTTTCCATTCCAAAACACATTTTGGTAGCCGATCCTCTTCCATTCGCTGGACATGTCCGTACCATCTTAATTGCTGAGTTTTAATATAACCTAAAATAATGTCTTCAATCTTCATTTTCGCCTTTATAACTGAGTTCCTATTTTTTTCTCTTCTTGAAATTCTTGCTGCCCTTCATATAAAATCCATTTCCGTTGCCAAAAGATACTTATTTGTTTTTGTTGTTAATGGCCAAAGTTCTGCTCCATAAGTAATGATGCTTTTAACAATTGTATGATATATATTCATTTTATTTGTATTACTTATATTTTTATCCCACAATATTCCATTGAGGCAATCAATTGCAAATTTTCCTTTATTATTTCTATTTCTTATTTCCTCTTCATAACTCCCATTTTTATTTATTTTAATTCCTAAATATGTGATCTCACTATAAGATTTTATTGATTCTCCAGTCTCCAAAATTAAATTTTGTTCCGGTTTACCAATTCATAAATATTTAGTTTTTTCCATGTTCAAAATTAAACCCCATTTTTCGTATTCTTCTATTAATTTTCTAGTCACATATTCTAAATCTTCATAATCTTGTGCAATTAACAATTGATCATCTGCAAAATGTGAGTTGTATAAAGTTTTGTTGTTAGAAATAGGAATTCCCATGCTTGAACATTTTCTCCTCCAATATCATCCATATGAATAAACTATTTTAAGTTGTAATTATTGATTAGGTATATTTTAGAATATTTTGTATGCTTTGAGTATTATTATTTTCATTCAACGAAGAATAACAAGTATATTCAGAGCACATATTTTTAATTTAATGAAGGGACTAGTTTTTTGCGTAGGCCCTACAACGTACGTCGGTGTACATACCCAATGAGAAGCGAGCAGGTCACATGGTTTTGTTTTGACGAGGATCACTTTAAGATCGAACAGTATAGTCGTAGCAAACGCAAAATTCGAGCAGAATTAAACCTACCAGGGTGTCTTATTGGAGACGATCAAATTTACAATGTTATTGTAAGGGCTCACGCTTTTATTATACTTTTCTTTATAGTGATACTAATTTTAATTGGGGGGTTTGGAAACTGGTTAGCCCCATTAATATTGGGGGCCCCTCGTAGTGGAAATTTAAGCCGTTTGAACTCGATGTATTCAAATTCAACGTTGTGTTACAATTTCAAGTCAATCTACCGATTACTTTTTGAGTTTTGTGAACATAAACATATGCAAGCTGAATTTGTATACATATATAAAGACAGTGTGTGTTTCAGAATTTATATTCGAGCTTACAGGTGGCTGATCTAAGGCGCTGACTTTGAATTCCCATAGGGACAATGTCTAGGTCTTAGAAAAAAAAGTAAATTAATAAAGAACTGAATGAGAATAAAAAAAATAATAACGAACATTTTACTTTACTGTATTTTTTTTTCAGCAGCGCTAACTCAGGTGGTAGCCTACAACTTAACTAGCGAATTCAGGTTTGATACCGGGCGGAGTTGGAAATTATAATTGTAAAATTTTGCAATCTCGGATCTAGGAAAGACAGTGGTGTAAAATGTTTAATCCCTGGATTGTTCACCAGATGCCTGGATGGAATTCGATATCCCTCCGTATCGCATACGAATAGCCTAGGCCTATATGTTAGAAGGCATATGGTACTGTTGATAGCAATTTGTTTGTCATGTCGGGTGGGGACGTTAAAATAAGTTTGCCTCCTCCTTCTCCATCAACATGACAATTTACTAATGCGGTGTATGTTAGAATTTATTGTACTTTCAATTTACTTAATTTTATACTCTTATTTATTTTAGAATGGTATTTTTTACATGTCTGGGTGAATAGTTTCTACTGTACTACTTTTAACTAAACCAGGATAATCCAAACAGAGTGTAAGCGGATAGAATTCTCTCTCTCTATCCATGTATCTATGTATATATCTATCTATCCATTTATCTATTTATCCATCCATCCATCCATCCATCAATCAGTCTATCTATCTATCTATTTATCTGTCTGTTTGTCATCTATCTATCTATATATCCATCCATCCATGCATCCATCCATCCATCTCTGTAATTATGTATTTGTCTGTCTATATATATATATATATATATATATATATATATATATATATCCATCTATCTATCATCTATCTATTTATCTGTCTATCCATCTACCTATATATCTATCTGTCTATCCATCTATCTATCTGTCTATCCATCTATCTATCTGTCCATCTATCCATCTGTCCATCTATCCATCTGTCTATCCATCTATCTATCTGTCTATCCATCTATCTATCTATCTATCTACCTATATATATATATATATATATATATATATCTGTATTTATCTATTTGTCTGTCTGTCTATATATATCCATCTATCTATCATCTATCTATTTATCTGTCTATCCATCTATCTATCTATCTATCTATCTGTCTATCCGTCTCTCTATCTATCTATCTATCCAGCTATGTCCCTCATTGTATTCTTATACCATGCTATTATTAAATATATTTTTTTTTAATTGAATACACTTTAAGTGTTAAAAAAATATTTTTTTCCAGTGCTTTGATATACTGGAGTGGAGTGTTGAATGTCAGGATAGACCACATATAAGGAGAACGAAATTAAGTATGGAATATTCGCATTTTGTCTGACCATCTTCAGTTTATTATGTTTTGACTTGGTCTCTTGGTGTAATTGAACGTCAGTGAAAACAGTGAAAAGTTTCACCTGTCGCCTCTTTGTTATCTGAAAAGCATCTAACATGGATAACTACCAATGAAACGTCAAAAATACCATACTGAAATATAATTCACAATTCAAATGAATTAGATAAAACTTTTTTTCTAATGCCACCAGGTTGTCTTTTATGACATTTCTGGCTTTGTCCCCTGGCATTGGCGAAATTGTAATCCATTCCTTAGGTTGGGGCACCTGGAAGGCGTAAGTTACGTTACCCCGATGATATGAAGCGTGATAGATGATAATGAAGCGCCAGGAGAGTTCTTAACCTAAATTCCAGACCATGGGCAATCACAGGAATAATTCTCTTTAAGAAAAAAAATCCTATGGTCTGACCGGGAATCGGACCCGGAACCTCGTGAACAGTAATCAGTAACGCTGATCACTAGCTGGTCTAGATAAAAGTATGAAATTAAGTAAAGTGAAAGTACAATACATTCTAACTCACGCCCAGCACTAGCAAATCGTCAAGGTGAAGGGGAAGGAGGAGGAAAAGACAGAAAATTCTTTCAACATTTATTTCGATTTTAAAAGCGTTACAAGTTAGGGAAAAAATTGAGGCTAGGGTTTTCCTAGAAAACGATACACCTTAATGAAGGTTTGTATTGTGTTTAATTGTGGAACATTTCATGCCACTTTTTTTTTCCCCCCAAAATAAATCTTATATCCGGCTGCACGATTACTACGTTCATCGAGTATATGAAAAAAATCTATTTGTTTCATAAAATTGTGAATAACTGAATACATTTTTGCCGAGTTGTCTATTAAAATTCGGCCACCAGTATGTTTAATTAAAATATAATTAATGTATTTATTCGAAATAATTTGATTCACTTGTTATTAAAATAAATTATAATCCAGTTCGCAGAAATCGATGTATATAAATCTTGAAAAGTTTTGGTTGCAATTGCACACTTGGCCGTAAACCTCCTCGCGGCTACAGCAGGCTGTGGCACCAATCATGATAAAATGGCGGTAAGTACGTATTTATCGTTTTATATTGTTTCAAATAAAGTTCAGTGCTGTGATTTGTTTCTTATAATGTATATTAACACTACCTTTTGGATATATTTTTGTATATACATTGTACGTACTATACATAAAGGGCAGTGGTTTTACTTCCCGCTGCGAGGGAACAATATAAAACAATAAATACGTACTTACCGTCATTTTATTACTGATTGGTGTCACAGCCTGCTGTAGCCGCGAGGAGGTTTACGGCCAAATTTGCAATGGCAACCAAAACTTTTGAAGTTCTTTACATCGATTTCTGCGAACTGGATTATAATTTATTTTAATAACAAGTGAATCAGATTATTTCGAATAAATAAATAAATTATATTTTAATTAAACATACTAGCGGCCGAATTTTAATAGGCAACTCGGCAAAAATGTATTCAGTCATTCACAATTTTATAAAAGCAATTGATTTTGTTCATACACTCGATGCACGTAATGATATTACAGCCGGATCTTAGAATATTATAAAGTTTGCATTGTGTTTTAATGTGAGGAGGTCTTTGTCAGCAGGATCGACAAAATACCGTGTGACGAATGGTGCTCACATTGAACACCTGTAGCAAAATCTGTTTGAGTTGCTCTTTTATTTGATATATTATTATAATTCTACGTTAAATGTACTAAATACTACAAAGTCTTAAAACCCCGCTATTCATTTGAAACACCCGGTTTAGTGTTACTGCGATATGACTGTCAATCACCTAAGCCTCCAAACAGAGTTGAGAACAAATCATACAGATATTATACCTGTTTCACAGCACTGTACACGGAAATTTTGTCAAGTTAAGGTACGTAAACATATGCGCGCCGCGCGCGCGCGGCGCGTGTTATGTTCGTCGAAATTATTAATACATATTTTGCACTTTCTATATGAACCAATTATCTAATCAAATTATATGTTATTATTATTATTGTTATTATTATTATTATTATTATTATTATTATTATTATTATTATTATTATTATTATTATTATTATTATTATTATTATTATTAGACAAGAAATGGATGCACAAGGAACTGTTATCAATAGGATAACAAAGAGAGCTCTACAGTGGTATGTACATGTACAACGGATGTCGGACGACCAGTGGCCTAAACAGGTGTTGGATTGGATGGTACAAGGCAGAAGGAAGAGGGGGAGAAGTAGAAGAAGAGCATGGTATGGGGGAATATATGATGCCATGATGAAGAGGGGTATGGAAGATGGACAATGGGAAGATAGGAATCTCTGGAAAGCAGGAATCAAAGGCAAACTGCTGTAAAGTGGGAAGCCTGTATTAAGTAAGTATTATTATTATTATTATTATTATTATTATTATTATTATTATTATTATTATTATTATTATTATTATTATTATTATTATTATTATTATTATTATTAAATTTAATTAATAAAAGCATAACAGTTGTATATGATTTTCATAAATATTTATTTTATTAAATAGAAAAAAAATGTATTTATGACATTCGTCTGACGATGATACAGTGTATTGGAATAGCTGTTACAAATATTAAATATAAAAATTAATGTTTGTTTGTTTGTTTGTTTGTATATTTGTTTGTTCGTACTTTACGCGCGGCCATACCGTTGATCCGATTTTGATGGGGCTTTCTGCAAAATGTTCAGGAGATTCCCGGGATGAACATAGGCTATAAGAGAGTTGTGATACTCAACTCCTACATCCTTAAAAATCGCCCTTTGTAGTGTAAAACGTGAAAAAATAGCTCTTTGGACATTTAATGGCTTACGCTGCCTAAAGCATAACAAATACACAAAATTAATGTACACAGAATTGAATATCTCAAAAAGCTCTACAAAAAAGTCCGCGACAGCATATGTTTATCTCTTACGAATAACTCACAATAACTATTTTTGTCTTTCATTGATGCCAAAAAAATCGAGACAAGTACGTAGATTCCTGTGCAGGCCTAGCAGCACATGGCGGGCATTCTTTTACGGATAACTCACAAAAACGAATTTAGTCTTTTAGCTCATTTATGCCAAGAAGATCGAGATAAGTAGATTCCCGGGCAACACCGGGTAATCAGTACGGGAAATCTTAAAATAATTACGATATACATTTATAATTATTTTTTTATTTTACTCATTCAACTAATCATAAAAAGTGCATTAATTTTTGTCTTTTGGCTCATTTATGTTAAGAAAATCGGGATGAGTAGATTCCCGGACAACGCCGGGTAATCAGCACGGGGTATCTAAAAAATATAAATTTATAATTATTTTGCTCCTACTTATTCAACTAAACATAAAACACATTTATTTTCATTTATTTAGGCGTAGCAGCGCACGCCGGGTATTGGCTAGTGTTAAATAAAATAAAAACATTTATGAAAATTATATAAAACTTGGATGGTTTTATTTATCAAATACACATGGATTTTCATCAAGTAAACGCAAAAACAATTGATGTGATTATTATTATTGTTATTATGATTATTATTATTAATCATCATCATCCAGGGATTAAGTCTGTTGGCTCGTTCCGGTTTCATGAAAGCTAGAATTTTGTTATTATTATTGTTATGATTATTATTATTATTATTATTATTATTATTATTATTATTATTCATCCAGGGATTAAGTCTGTTGGCTCGTTCCGGTTTCATGAAAGCTAGAATATTGTTATTATTATTATTATTATTATTATTATTATTATTATTATTATTATTATTATTTTTATTGTTATTATGATTATTATTATTATTCATCATCATCCAGGGATTAAGTCTGTTGGCTCGTTCCGGTTTCATGAAAGCTAGAATTTTGTTATTATTATTGTTATGATTATTATTATTATTATTATTATTATTATTATTATTATTATTATTATTCATCCAGGGATTAAGTCTGTTGGCTCGTTCCGGTTTCATGAAAGCTAGAATTTTGTTATTATTATTGTTATGATTATTATTATTATTATTATTATTATTATTATTATTATTATTATTATTATTATTATTATTATTATTATTATTATTATTATTATTCATCCAGGGATTAAGTCTGTTGACTCGTTCCGGTTTCATGAAAGCTAGAATATTGTTATTATTATTATTATTATTATTTTTTTTTATTATTGTTATGATTATTATTATTATTATTCATCATCCAGGGATTAAGTCTGTTGGCTTGTTCCGGTTTCATGAAAGCTAGAATTTTGTTATTATTATTGTTATGATTATTATTATTATTATTATTATTATTATTATTATTATTATTATTATTATTATTCATCCAGGGATTAAGTCTGTTGGCTCGTTCCGGTTTCATGAAAGCTAGAATATTGTTATTATTATTATTATTATTATTATTTTTATTATTGTTATGATTATTATTATTATTCATCATCATCCAGGGATTAAGTCTGTTGGCTCGTTCCGGTTTCATGAAAGCTAGAATATTGTTATTATTATTATTATTATTATTATTATTATTTTTTTTTTATTATTGTTATGATTATTATTATTATTATTCATCATCCAGGGATTAAATCTGTTGGCTCGTTCCGGTTTCATGAAAGCTAGAATATTGTTATTATTATTATTATTTTTTTTTATTATTGTTATGATTATTATTATTATTATTCATCATCCAGGGATTAAGTCTGTTGGCTCGTTCCGGTTTCATGAAATCTAGATTATTATTATTATTATTATTATTATTATTACTCATCCATAGTAGTTCTGCCCGAGGGCAGGTCTTTCACTGCAATAATAGCATTTTCATGCTATGCTTTGCAGCTTTACTAGGGAATTATAGGTGTGGTAGCTTCCCGTTGCTTTCCACAACGATGAAGGATGGTGATGATAATGATAACGATGATTATGATGGCCGGATGATTTTCGGGGACCGTTGGGCCGTACGCTTCCTGATATTTGTCTTACAGGTGAGGAAAAACCCCGAAAAAAACCTCACCCAGGAAGCTTGTCCCGACCGGGGATCGAACCCGGGCCCGCTGCGTGACAAGACAGTACGCTACCTCGAGACCACAGCGGTGGACATTTTATAATAATAATAATAATTATTATTATTATTATTTTTATTATTAATGTTATTGAAGACTATTTTATGTAAAAAATATGTAATATTTTAATTAATATGCATTATTGGATCAAAAATATATAATATCAAACTTCAATATAAGGTCTAGATTTATTTGAATCGTCAGCATTTTGGTTATTACGAAAGAACTTATTAAGGGGGGGGGGAGAATGTAATTATGTAAGAATCGGGATCTGGTCGCTTTAAACTTACCTCTACGAACTGCACGTTACACACTAAACACTGCACACTGTGAATTAGTCACTTTGGTCGAGGTAATACTGAACTTGTCGTCGGCCGAGACCAATGCAAACTGAACGAACAAGACCTCTTTATTTCTAATGTCCATTGATAGTGGCCGTGGCATGTTATATGAATGCCGTGTTACTATTAACGAGGTCATTTCAGGCTAATACACTATTAAACATTGTAATATTGTACACCATTGTATTTTGTATTAGTTAAATTATAATTTCGATTTATAATATGTTTTAAAATTAAAATATAAAATTATGGAATATTCACCTGAAAGGTCCGTCTCCTCAACTTAATTAATTATTTAACTGTAGCGCTTTCGGGACTTGCCCCATCATCGGCAGGATTCAAAACTGGTGTTTTTTTTTTTTTTAATTTTAGCCAGTTTTGAATCCTGCGATGATAGGACAAGTCCCGAAAGCGCTACAGTAAAATAATTAATTAAGTTGACTATTTAACTCATGCCCGAAATGGGAGTCAATGACCAATCACGTTTCAATGATTTCTGTTTTACAACCAATCAGAGTCGTGTTTAACCAAATATTTATCAGTGTTATAATTACCATATTAAAGAAAGCTCCTCCTTACAATATTGCGTTCCTTTGGCAATAAATAGTATGATCTGGTTGCAGTGATAAACAAAAGAAGCAGTAGAAGCGTACCTATCGTTTCTCATTTGTTTTCAAACATCGCCGTTTACATTAAATATATAAATATTTTAAAATAACTATATTTAAATAATGATTTGTGAGTAAACAGCTTAATTTTATTCGTTAAATAGTCCTAACAAATGCCGCTCTTGATTTCCAAATTCTCTAGATAAATTCACTCCTCACTTCGTGAGTCGTGAATTTATCGATAATTTGGAAATCACTCGTGGCATTACTTATGAAGAGACGGACTTTTCAGATGAATATTCTATAATTTTATATTTTAATTTTGAATAATATCTCAACGGAACACATCATGAATCTTATAAAAGTTAATATGTTTTAATTTGGCATAATTGTTAAAAGTGTTAGAGCGACCTGAATAATCTTTAAGGGAGAGATAAAACAGAGCGATTTGTATCTGATGGTGGCGATTTGAGTACGTATTAGGAATGCATCAGCATTACAGCTAACCTGATCAGGGATTTCACATGTTTTTTTTCAATCGTCAAAGAAAATCCTGGGTTGTATTTTCAATACCATGATCAATTTAGTCACGAACTATAATTTTATAGTTCGCTTAAAGTTAATATCGATGCTAGCATATATCCATACACGATATAAACCTAAAATTTTATAGAATCATTAATCAGAATTAGACATAGAAAGATAATAGATAAACAAAAAAGAAAACTATCTTAGGAATATATTTTGGGCTTTCCTTAACTGATATTTTTCCCAGTCAAGTGAAAAAACACCAGTTATGGACTATGGCCTTATAGTCCTAACTTTTCTAATACCATGACTTCCGGTCCTGAAAGCCTGCATTCTACAATTAGGAATATATTCCTCTTGGTCAACTTGCCACTTATTCACCTTAATTCTAAATATATCTCTGTTTGGGATATCTTCTTTAATAATTCCTGCCAATTTTAAGTCCTTTTTGACTTCATCAATCCACTTCATAGTATCCACTGGAGCTTTACTTCTGTTTTCTTAGAATTCCATTATCTGTTTTGTAAACCTATTTGAGTTCGTTCATTATTATTATTATTATTATTATTATTATTATTATTATTATTATTGTTGTTGTCATTACTATTATTATTGTTATTACTATTATTATTATTACTATTATTATTATTATTATTATTATTATTATTATTATTATTATTATTATTATTATTATTATTATTATTATTATTATTATTATTATTATTATTATTATTATTATTATTATTATTATTATTATTATTATTAAATATGGAATTTATCCTCAATGCACAGATTTTCCGTTATCCTCAAGAAATTCGCTTTCTCTACTTGTAGCGGTCCTGAATATTTGTAAGTCCCAGTTCACTCATACTTCTCCTCATACCGTCAATCCAACCTTCTTTAGGTTTTCCCTTTTTTTTCTTTTCCCGTCTATTTTCCACTGTAGTACCTTCTTAGGAATCATATCAGATAGATTCTTCTTGAGATGTCCATACCACCTTAATGACCTCTCTTTAATTGTCTGCTATACATTTCTTTCAGCGTTCCCATTTTTTATAATTTAAATGTTTCTATTTTTTTTTCTAATCTGGACTTCTCCAGTAATCCATCTCTGTTGCTAATAACTTGTAAGCTTGGCACCTTTTAATTGTCCATGTCTTTGATCCATATAACATAATACTTTCTACAATGACCTTATAAATATATTTCTTTGTTCTTTCTTTCTTTATTATTATTATTATTATTATTATTATTATTATTATTAGTTTTTAAACTTTTTATTTTCCTTTTCAGTTTTTTTCTATCTTGCCTCGTTTTTGTTGGCCGTAGATCTCTCTGGAACTTACAAGCCAATATCCTGGGCGGATCGCCTTGTTGACATAGAGAAAGAACTCTGAACCTTATTTTTTTAGGTATTAAGTCCTTCCATGACATCAGAGTACAATAAAGAGCAAAGTACTAATTTCCAGGCCCAAAATAGAGATTTAAATCCCCTACTCCAGGAATCGAATCTGGATCTCCGAATTGGAAAGTAGAAACTCTATCGTCCATTTCAAGGCGATGGGAATTTTAATATTATTATTAATAATTAACTAACTAACCAACTGACTCACTACCACTATTGAACCCGGAAGTTCGTGGCTGCGCGGACATCTCTATACTGAGTTAACGTTATTCAGTCATCATCATCAATCATCATCATCAACAATCACGGATTAATCCAATTTGGCTTGTTCAATAGAATAGAATAGAATATATTTATTTACCCTGGTGGAGTTAAGGCCATGTGACCTTCTCTTCCACTCACCAGGACAAACATGTTACATATAAATACAACAAATTGCAATAATAGTCATACTAAACAATTAATTATGTGTCAAATTGAATAATATTGAAAATAATGTCTAATAATACAATGAAATTAAATACAATTAAAATTAAATTAATGATAGAATGAATATAGAAAGGAATAACAGCTCGAATCTGCTATATATAAAAAGAAAAGAAAAAAAATACAAAGAAAGTAATAAACTACAATGAATTAATCTATGCTTTTTATACAAGGCATTAGGTAAATATATTAACGAATCTTAAATATATTTTTATTAAATAATGAAAAAACACATTATTAATTTTTAAAAAGTAATATTAGTGAGTTGTTTCTGTTAGTAATTTTATTTTCAAGTTGTTTCTGAAAGATGGTAAAGTTTGGTCATTCCCTGTATAATGCATCTCCTTGAAATCATGGTCCATGTTATTCTCCCATCTCATTCTTGGCTTACTATCCGGATTATTAATTAAAATTAACGTGATTTAATATCTGTGATTCATCAAACGACAAAATATTCCTGGAACTCTTAATCTGAAAGATAATAACCACACTAAACATAACTATAAAATTTCACCTTCATGTTAACATTCATGAATCATAGCAAAATATTTTTTTTAATACATCTACGTGATTAATCAGTGTTATAGGTCCTGATGCAATTTCATGTAACTGTGCTAAGCTTTTGTATTTTACCTAAATTCACACCAATATTACTTTATTTACTATGATTCTATCATAAGTAATGCCACGAGTGATTTCAAATTTATCTAGAGAATTTGGAAATCAAGAGTGGCATTTGTTAGGACTATTTAACGAATAACAAATGCCACTCTTGATTTCCAAATTCTCTAGATAAATTTGAAATCACTCGTGGCATTACTTAGGACTATTTAACGAATAAAATTTCCACTTCAAAATCCAAAACAATGGCAATGTGTGGAAAAAACATACAACGGGTGAAAATTGAGATTGATGGAAAAATTATAGAACAAGTGTCAGATTTCTCTTACTTAGGAAGTGTATTTGCAGAGTATAAGAGTGGCATTGATTCAAAATTACAAAAATATAATAAAATGAATGGGGTAATACGAAGACATTTTGGTAAACAGATGAGGATAGAGACAAAACTAAGATTACATAACATCACATCAAAAGCTGCTCTAAAATACGTAAGTGAAATTTGGATTTTAAATAAAAGAAACTCTCATAAACTTCAAGTAAGCCAAATGCGCTTCTTACGATCATTGTTAGGAGTTAATAGACTGGATCACCAAAGGAACACTATTATCAGAGGAAAACTTGGAGTAACAAGTTTAAATGAAGATATACAAAGATACCAACAAGAATGGAAAAATCGTCTCAGGAGAATGGCAAGAAATAGACTTCCAAAATTGGCATTCCAATATACCCCAACTGGACATAGGGACCAAGGAAGACCAAAACATCGGTGGAAAGATCAAGACCATCTTCGCTAGATTTACCGTACAGGCCACATGGCCTAAAACGAATTTGTTCATGATGATGATGATGATTTAACGAATAAAATTAAGCTGTTTACTCCTCATTATTCAAATATAGTTATTTTAAAATATTTATATATTTAATGTAAACGGCGATGTTTGAATACAAATGACAAACGTTATGTTTCGTTTGTTCATCACTGCAACCACATCATATTTATTGCCAAATAGAATCGCAATATTGTAAGAATGCACCCCAGTGGAGAAAAAAAATGAAACACATCATTACAAGTTATTAATTAATTTCTGATGTCCTATGATGTAAATATGTCAATTATATTCTTCTGCAATGTTAATTCCTGGGAAATAATACGTTTAAGAAAGTGCAAACAGTGGTTTTTTTTGTGGTATAATGAATTGCTACGAATGTTTTTCTATTATATTTCGCAAGACAATCTGGTTACATTCGTGCACTATATATACAATCTGGAAACCACTTGATAAAATGAAAGCGATAAATTGAAAGTTATAAAATCGAGATGAAAAAGACTGTGATTGGTTGTAAATCAAAATTCATTGAAATGTGATGGTCAATGACTGCCATTTGGGGCATGAGTCTATAATATTTATATTGTTTGTGCTATTTATATTTCTACCAAATTTTTGACGGAATACATACTCTGCACCAGGCTAAATTTTAGGAAGTATTGGATGGACATTGATTGCTATTATATGAGAAAACATATATTAAATTTAAAAAGTAAATTGAAGATATTTATTTAAAGAATATATACATATTAAATAAAACAATATAAATGACACATAGTTACTTGGCACTGTGCCTTGCCATTATAGAATTTGAGCAAATTCTGTCAAAGCTTATCACATAATAGTTTTTTACCATGTGCGGGCAGCCCATGGAGCTGCAAGAGGAGTAGCCCATGGTGCGGCAACAGAAGAAGCCCATGGGGCGGCAATAGAAGAAGCCCATGGAGCAGCAATATGAGAAGCCCATGGAGTAGCAATGGGAGCAGCGAGAGGAGCGGCAATAGCATGTCCAAGAGGAGCAGTGGCAGCTGGAGTATGACCAATAGCCAAAGGAGCAGCAATAGGGGCAGCGTGTGCAATGGGGGCAGCAAGAGGAGCGGCAATAGCGTGTCCAAGAGGAGCAGTGGCGGCTGGTGTGTGTCCGATGGCCAAAGGAGCAGCATAAGAAGTAGCAATGGGAGCAGCAATAGGAGCGGCAATAGCATGTCCAAGAGGAGCAGTGGCGGCTGGTGTATGTCCAATAGCCAAAGGAGCAGCAATACTACGACGATAGCGATGCAGTACGGCAGCATGAGCAGCGAAATGAGCAGCCTTAGCAGCAGCAACTTCAGGGGTGTCGGCCAAAGGAAGTGTAGGGCCTACGGGGAGAGCATTGCTTGCTACGCGATATCCAAGTCCATCAGCAACATAGTCAGTCTTGAAAACGTGGCCTTCGGGGCTTACGTAGCTGAAACTACCAATCTTGTTTCCAGCTGCATCCTGAACGGCATTGTGGGCTTGGAAAGCCTCGGCATGTCCGTAGCTAGCTTGTCCAATTTCGTTCTGAACGTGATACTTGCTGTGGGCTACAGCAACGGGAGCGTGAATTGGAGCGGCCAGAGGTGCAGCAATTGGAGCAGCCCAGGGTGCAGCAATTGCACCACCCCAGTGTGCAGCATATGGAGCGGCTATTGGTGCAATAGGACCGAGACCATGATAAGCTGTAATTCCAGGAGCTAAAAGGCCTCCAGGTTTGGCAAGGGAGCAGGCAACTGCAGCGGCTAGCACAACCTGTTAACAGATATAAAACAAATTACAGTTTTTCTCTTAATTTATTTATGTTTTCCTTTTGTAATAAATTATTTTACCTGCTGAATTTTTAGGTATCATATATGGTACCTCAGTTAGAATGTCGACCGGGAACAATTTTTTTTTAATCTTAAGTATCATTGCAGGAACTATAGTCCAGCCGCTCAGTTTCCGGCCCTGACGTTTTCACGACACTGTTGCCGATATGTGTATTCAGTGGAGGGGCTGCTTTATGTACCACGCGGTTAGTAGAAATACAGCCGACAACATCGCAGCAATTTCAAACCTCACTAGTGGCGTCAAGAGCAGTGTTTTGTTGTGGCAGACGTCCACTCTCACTTTAATTATTTTCTTATTTGCAGTAGAGGGTGAGTTTCTCCCTTTACCCCTCGTACAACCTATACGTCAGGGCCGGAGACTCAGTGGCTGGACTTTACATAAAGTTACATTAACCTCCTGCATCTTGAATTTACATTTAAAATTACCCTTTGTCAAAGTATGATTTATACCCTACTGGAAATATAAATTAACATAATTTCATAACCAATATATATAATTTATTATCAGAAAAGAAAGTAAATGTGATATCATACATAAAGTGATCGGCCGCGGTGGACTAGTGGTTATGCTCCTTGCCTCTGGTCCCGAGGGTCGCGGGTTCAAACCTGGCCGGGGTTGATGGATTTTTTTAGGATGGAAAAATCCAAAGAGTAAGTCATCCAGGAGGGACTTTAAGCCGTGGATCCCGAGTCTGAAGATTTTCAGGCTCGTAAAAGATCCTTAAGCCTGAATGAAAAGGCCTCTAAGCAAAATTTGCCTAATTTTCCCGTCCTAGTACTACCTTGGTTTCGTAGATGTCAGTATGAGGCGGAACGCTGACCACGGACCACTCAAATGGCATCTATACGAAAACAAGTGTAACTAAATTAATATGGTTGTCTTCCTTGTAGGGGGAGAGCGCCTAAATCTCTGTTAAGGGAAACATGGGCTTACAAGATACAAGAAGAAGATATATAAAGTGTTTTAAAAGAGAATAAAGGATTGTTCTTAGGAACATTTTTGGACCAAAGAGAGATGAACATACAGATGAATGGAGAAGACTACATGTTCTTTATAGGAAGTCAGATATAATAAGAACAGACAAGTCTCGTAGACTGTGATGGGCAGGACATGTGGCACGAATGGAGAATGAAAGACGTGCATGGAGGCTTCTTCTAGGAAAACCGGAGGGAGAACGTCCAGTTGGTAGACCAAGAATGAGATGTGAGAATAACATTAACTATGATTTGAGGGAAGTAGATTATATAGGGAATGGAAATGGACAGCTAATGACAAATGAGGGAAATTTTGAGGAATTGGCTGAATTCAAATACCTAGGAACAATAACCACAAATAGGAATGAGATGCACAAAGAAATTAAACATAGGCTCAATTCTGGAAATGCATGCTATTATGCATTGCAGAGACTTTTGATGTCCCAACTCCTTTCAAAAAACGTTAAGCTGAAAATATATAAAACTATTATTCTACCAGTTATATTATATGGGTGCGAAACATGGACTCTTACTTTAAGGGAGGAAAGGAGATTACGAGTATTTGAGAATAAAGTACTTAGGAAAATTTTTGGACCAAAGAGAGATGAACAGACAGGTGAATGGAGAAGACTACATAACAATGAACTACATGGTCTTTATAGGAAGCCAGATATAATAAGAACAGTTAAGTCCCGTAGACTGCGATGGGCAGGACATGTTGCGCGTATGGGGAATGAAAGACGTGCATGGAAACTTCTTGTAGGAAAGCCAGAAGGAAAACGCCCAGTTGGTAGACCAAGAATGAGGTGGGAGAACAACATTAACTATGATTTGAGGGAAGTAGATTATACAGGGAATGATTGGAAAGCATTAGCTCAGGATAGGGGTGTATGGAGAGCTTATGTCCGTGCGGCCATGAACCTACGGGTTCGATAGTGCCAGTGAGTAAGTAAGTAAGTAAGTATGATTGGAAAACACTAGCTCAGGATAGGGATGTATGGAGAGCTTATGTTCACGCGGTCATGAACCAACGGGTTCGAAAAGTGCCGTTGAGTTAGTTAGTTAGTTATAAAATATTGTATGTCATATTTGAGAATTAAGTGTTTTGGGAAGTTTTTGAATACAAGAGAATTGACAGGTTAATGGAGAAAACTAGGCCTATATATATATATATATATATATATATATATATATATATATATATATATAGCTACATAATCTTCATAAGAACGGTTAAGTTTCTTAGACTGCGATGGGCAGGACATATTGCACGACTAGAGATAGAAAGTGGGGATCAAAACTTGTTATAGGGTAACCAGAGGGAAAACAATCACTAGCAAGGCCAAGAATGAGATGGGAGCGTAATATTAACATGATCTGAGGCAGGTGAATTCAGGGAATAACTAGGAATATTAGCATAATATATAGAGCATTTATGTCCATGTGACCAAGAATCTCCGGACTCAATAATGCAAGTCAGTTGTTAGCTATCATATATACGGTAATACAAAGGGACTCAATTTTTATAATCTTAAAAGTAAATAGTCCCGCGCCTTAGCCGAGCGGTTAAGGTAGGAAACCTTGGCGCAGAGCTATGGGACTGGCGCTGGTTCGAGTCTCCATGGGGGAAGAAATTTTCTCATGGTATTTCGGTCAGTATGGGACCGGTGCCCACCCAGCATCGTGAGGCATTTGGGTAGCTACAATAAGTAGCGGCTCCACGTTGAGGAACCAGCTATAACGGCTAGGGGACTCGACATGCTAACCACATGTCACCCCTACACTGGCTGTTGATCATCTACCTCTGTGATTGACACATGTGGATGTGAAGGGCCACCAGCCGGCTGGTAAGAGGGCAACCGCTGAAAAGTGGAAAGACCCTCAAAGGAAAAAGTAAATAAACATACATATTAAAACATATATAAAAATTATTAAATTTTACTCACATTAGCCTAGAATCATATTTTGACAAAATGAAATTTTGAACGTAACTTCAGAAAGCGGGAAAATAAATAATAATTGCAGTACTTCCAGGTACAATGTTTTCAAACAACCATATTTTCAAAACTTTATTGCAATTTTTAAGCAAATTAACCAACTCTAGATAAAATAAATTTAAAATTCAAATGTATACATAAAATAACATATTTAAAATTCAAATTTTTAGTGGCCTTATCTCTGCCAACTTAATTAAAGCATTATTATTATTATTATTATTATTATTATTATTATTATTATTATTATTATTATTATTGTTGTTGTTGTTATTATAAAAGTAAAGTAAAGTGATCCCACAACAGGCCCGGAGGCCCTTGGGGTAGTAGGAGGTTAAGGCTCCCACTTTTTCTAGACAATCGGCACTTTATGTCAGCCGGGTTGTCAGCCCTGCGTGACGGCCGCCTTTACCACAGAACAAGCGTCTGGTACTCATTTCCGTTAGAGGCTGAGTCGGCCCCAGGGCCATAGTGCCGCCAGAGGGTTTGGGTCAGTTTAAAAATCCTGACCCCAACGGAACTTGAACCCTCGACCCTCCGACTTGTAGCTCAGTGCCTTAACCACTACGCTACGGCGTGCCCCCATTATTATTATTATTATTATTATTATTATTATTATTATTATTATTATTATTATTATTATTATTATTATTTTAAGTAAATTATATCATAAAAATGAAATTTGAATTACAGTTGATAATTACTGTATGGTACTTACCTAAATGTTAATTCTTTTAATGCGCACCGTAATTTTATATATTAAAAATAGCATCTCTAATTATAAATTGTCTTATAATCGGATAAATTATATTTAAAAATTTGCTAATAAAATTGTATTTCATAAACTACAGTAGGGAAATAAAATATCATACCAAGAGGATACATACATTTCAGATTGCAATTTAAGTAGAGTCTAGTTGCTAAATCATACTCAATTCAATACATAATTAGTGTGCAAAATTTTGATTTGAAATTTAATATGTATAAACCTATGCAATGAACTCTAGATATCCCATCTATAGTCCTCATGCGATGATATTGGCTAAATTATAATTATATATATATATATATATATAGGGGGCACGCCATAACGCAGTGGTTAAGGCACTGCGGTACAAGCCGGAAGGTCGAGGGTTCAAGTCCCGGTGGGGTCAGGATTTTTAAACTGACCAAAGCCTTCTGGCGGCACATTGGCCCTGGGGTCGACTCAGCCTCTAACGGAAATGAGTACCAGACGCTGTTCTGGGGTAATGGCGGCCGTCACGCAGGGCTGACAACCCGGCTGACATCAAGTGCCGATTGTCTAGAAAAAGTGGAAGCCTTAACCTCCCACTATCCTAAGGGCCTCCCGAGGCCTGTAGTGGGATTACTTTACTATATATATATATATATATATATATATATATATATATCTCCATGCTGACAGGTGTTGCCAGAAATATTTCTAAATTCAAATCGCAATAGATTGGCATGCTGCGAGTAGTGGTAAATCCAGATTGTTGGATAATCGTTGGTAAATTTCTCGGCAAAACGCGGAAAATAAAAACAGCACTCACTCGTGAAAATAGTACATTGCAGGGCGAGGTTGGGAATTGGTTTTTACAGAAGCGAGGAAATGTTTAAAAACCGAGCGATAGCGAGGTTTTTAATTTCCGATATTCTGTAAAACACTTCACAAACGTGTGTTGTACATTATTTTTTGCGGGATGGTATTTTCATAACAATAAATAATAGTAAAATAATAACATCTTTGTTGGAAATATTTGCGTTCATTATAAACAATTGACTAACGTTAACAGTGTGAGCAATATTTATTAGTTGAAACAACAGGAGACCGTGAGACCAATAGTGATAAAATACAAGAGGCCGTGAGACCATTTAGTGATAAAATGGCGGAAAGTATGTATTTATTGTTTCAAATAAAATTCAGTTCTTTTAAAATGCAGTGATTTGTTTCGTGTAATGTATATTAACACTACGTTTTGGATATATTTTGTATATACATTGTATGTAGTATAGCCCGCGGTGGACTAGTGGTTATGCTCCTTGCCTCTGGTCCCGAGGGTCGCGGATTCAAACCCGGCCGGGGTCGATGGATTTTTTAGGACGGAAAAATCCAAGGAGCAAATCCTCCGGGAGGGACTTTAAGCCGTGGGGTCCGAGTCTGAAGATTTTCAGGCTCGTAAAACATCCTTAAGCCTGAATGAAAAGGCCTCTAAGCAAAATTTGTCGAATTTCCCGTCCTAGTACTACCTTGGTTTCCTAGATGTCAGCATGAGGCGGAACGCTGACCACGGACCACTCAAATTACATCTATACGAAAACAAGTGTAACTAAATTGGAATGGTTCAAAATCTTGCCTGTAGGGGGAGAGCGCCTAAATCTCTGTAAAGGGAAAACATAGGCTTACAATACAATGTAGTATACCCTACATAGGCCTACAGGGCAGTGGTTATACTTCCCACACGCGTTATTATATAGTTATTTAGGTTGGCAACCCCGAAATGTAGAAAGTTGAACTTTTAATCATGTTGTAAGTACGATAAAACGCACTCGCGCAAAAATGCAATATTATTAATACTTTATAACTATACCTAGCTTAATAGATGGTAAAGCAATCCCACTACAGGCCTAGGGAGGCCCTTGGGGTAGTAGGAGGTTAAGGCTCCCACTTTTTCTAGACAATCGGCACTTGATGTCAGCCGGGTTGTCAGCCCTGCGTGACGGCCGCCTTTACCCCAGAACAAGCGTCTGGTACTCATTTCCGTTAGAGGCTGAGTTGACCCCAGGGCCATAGTGCCGACAGAAGGTTTTGGTCAGTTTAAAAATCCCTACCCCACCGGGACTTGAACCCTCGACCTTCCGACTTGTAGCACAGTGTCTTAACCACTACGCTACGGCGTGCCCCCCTAGCTTAATAGATGCGTAATGTAATGTTATCTATTGTTTTTTATATTATTACTAGATGTAAACGTATTGCTACGGACTGTCAACAACACGTAGCCTATGGCTCGCTCCCGTGCGATACATATTTGTAAATAGCGGTGTACAGTATGTATCTTACTTTTAGTCTAATGAAGTCCTACTACTACTAACTAACTGGCTCCATCGATCCCGTAGGTTCATGGCCGCGCGGACATAACCTCTCCATATATCCCTATCCTGAGCTAATATTTTCCAATCATTCCCTGTATAATATACTTCCTAAAATCATGGTTAATGCTATTCTCCCACCTCGTTCTTGGTTTATCAACTGGACTTTTCCCTCTGGTTTTCCTACAAGAAACTTCCATGCACGTCTTTCATTCCCCATACGTGCCACGTGTCCTGCCCATCGCAGTCTACGTGTCTTAACTGTTCTTAGTATATCTGGCTTCCTATAATTAAGACCATGTCGTTCACTGTTATGTAGTCTTTTCCATTCACCTGTCTGTTCATCTCTCTTTAGTCCAAAAATTTCCTAAGAACTTTATTCTCAAATACTCGTAATCTCCTTTCCTCCCTTAAACTAAGAGTTAATGTTTTGCATCCATATAATATAACTGGTACTATATTCATAAAAAATACATTGTTCAAAGTGCTGGGAAGTACATTTATTTTTAATTCGTCCTTTTTTTCACAGACGCTTTACTATTTATGTAATATCGCGGCTAAGATTTTTAGATACACTAGACGATGTATTTCTATTGTGTTTTCCTCTAGAAAGCAGGTGATTTTAATTGTAATGATATGATTACGTTGTGATGATGTTGCAATTGTTCTTAGAAATGGAAACGACCAAGGTTATCCAAGAACTGTAATGCCATGGAGTAGGAAATTATATTTCAAACCGTACAGACTAAAATTGCAATGGCAAAAAATGTAACTAAGATATTACATGGAATAATTTGGAACAAAAATATCACAAAGGAAACTAAAATGAAAATTTATGAGAGCATAATACAGAATATTTTGTCATATGGAGATGAAACTTGGTCTTTGACGGAATTACAAAAGAATAATTTGCAACGATCAATTTATAATTTACAAAAAATAGGTGCTAAATTTAATATGGAAATATCAATTAACAAAACTAAAATTATGGCATTTCATGGGAAGGACCCCATACAAAGTAAAATCTGTCTCCAGAATAAAATTTTAGAGAGATCTAATAAATTTAAATATCTTGGATATTATCTCTCTATCTGGGATGAAAAGGATATCCCTGAAAAAGTTACTAGTTATAATAAAAGTTTAGGAATTATTAATCAAGTTATGAAACCATCCCTTGTACAAAAAAAAAACACCAGATTACGTTTATATAACACTTTGGCTAGACCAGTGTTGACCTATGGTAGTGAAGCTTGGACACTAAGAAAACAACATGAAAGCAGAATAACGGCTTGTGAAATGAGATTCATGCGCAGAACAGCGGGTTACACCAGATGGGATCGGAAAAGGAACACCGATATCTTAAAAGAATTGAAGACTACGCCAATTTTGGAATATATTAAACAGTACCACTAAATTGGAAACACCATCTTGAAAGAATGAGTTCAAATCGGATCCCCAAAGCTGTTTATAATTATATACCAAGAGGACGAAGATCACTGGGCCGTCCTATGAAACGCTGGAGGGAAAATTTTCTATAGGATCGTAACAGGCCTTGGCCTAATACTTGGAAGGAAGAAGAAGAAGAAGACAAAAAGAATAAAATTAGAACAGTTGAAGTTGATTATTTTAGAAGAAGCCTCCAAAAAAAGACAGGATAAAATAAGAAATGAATTTCTTTGGACAGAAATGAGCGTCACCACATCTGTTGTTAAGAGGATTGAAAATCAAACGCTTAAATGGCATGGCCATGTACTCTCTCCTGGCGCGACAGGCCTAGAGGGCCCTTAGCCTACCAGCCGGATGCTGGCCTCACATCCACGTGTGTCAATCACAGAGGTAGATGATCATCAACCAGTGTTTGGGTGACATGTGGTCAGCATGTCGATTCCCCCAGCCGTTATAGCTGGTTTTCTGAACCTGGAGCCGCTACTTATTGTAGCTACCCAAATGCCTCACGATGCTGGGTGGGCACCGGTCCCATACTGGCCGAAATACCATGAGAAAATTTCTTCCCCATGGAGACTCGAACCAGCGCAAGTCCCGTAGCTCTGCGCCAAGGCTTCCTGCCTTAACCACTCGGCTACGGCGCGGGAAAGAATGGAAAATGAAAGATGGCCAAAAAATATACACCAATGGTCACCCCCTGGAAGAAATAAACGTGGCAGACCAAGATGGAAATGGAAAACCTACGTCAGAACTATAATGGATGGTAGGAATTTGGAAGAGGGAGATTGGAATGATAGAGATAAATGGAAACTGAAGACGGCAAACCTATAAATGGGGGAAAGCCGAAGAAGAAGAAATCGTGATGCCTAATAGCTTAAATCGTTAAAGCACTGGTCGCCTAGCGGTCGAAATTCGACCACAATTTATTATTTTTTTTAAGTTTATCACAAATACGTCATTATGCATTTATTTTAGATTTATTTTAAAAATACGAACGATAGTTAATATGTGGTATAGCTTGGCTAAGACATATTTAAAAAACAATAACGCGTCCTTTGACATTTGTATATTATCAACACTTTTAAAATTCGTATTAAGGCACCGTTGAGGTTATGTAATAAGATGTTAAATATAAACTTGGTACCAGGTAAGTCAGTCGTCCTCAACTAAATTATTAAATAGTTCCAGTATGGAGGCCTTTCAAAATCAACGTTTCATCTTCTGCATTTTAACTGGTACTCAACTAAATTATTAAATAGTTCCAATATAATAATTTAGTTGAGGACGAGTGACTTACCAGGTACCAATTTTATATTTAACATCTTATTTCTATACTATTTATACTATTTAAATTTGCATTTGGCCTATTGTTACGTGTAGGGGAATATATATGACTATTTCTTTGTTTTTCATTCCGACCCGTCAATGTTTTATGTCGAGGCATAATGGAAGTAGGTGCGAATACGTAAATATAAAAAAAAAGTAATGAAATGACTGAAACCAAGATTAGGCAGGGTTTAATTTAAATTTAAATAATAAAATGTACTCTCTTTTTTAAACCACTAATAATAAATACGCGAGAGTAAGTCAATTCTCTTTGCTGCTGCACAATTTTCTTATTGCAACAATGCACTTTCAGTATGGACGTAAACAAATGAATGAGTAATACATATAGATTCCTTAGAGACAATTAATTTTATTTTGTTTAATGTAATTTATTTGTAACACTTAGACCTATTATATATAAATGTTATTTTTCTGTACTCCTTCTCTAACTTATATGAATTTTAATTATGCCAAATATCACACTCCTCCCTGCGCGCAATTTACTTAAAAGGGGTACAAAGTTTTTTCTTCACGTATTAATATATAGATTCTATTTTATAGTGTTCTGTCCTAGGGCAGGTCTTTCACTGCATTCGTAGAATTTTTCATGCTATGCTTTGCAACTTTACTAGGGAATTATAGTTGTTGTAGCCTACCGATATACACGTAGTCTCGTGGTCGAGCGATCTGTAGGGTATAATACATTGGCGAAAAGTTACGGGACGCACAACGCCTTAGTTCGACTCCCACGGGGAAAACATATCATATTTAGGCCTGTGTATGGTCACCCAGCATCTTAGGAAATTTGGATGCCTAAGATAATTAGCGGCTCCAAGTTTATAAAAGCAGCTATAACGGCTAGGAGGTCTGACATGTTGACCTCATGTCACCCCTATACTGACTGAATGATTGTCCACCTTTGTAATTGACAGATGCGGATGTGAGGCCAAAACTCAGCTAGTATGCGAAAGGCTATCAAGTCCTATTAGGCCATATTTAATATATATATATATATATATATATATATATATATATATGATATGATAAGAAAAATAAATGCCTGGACGGGATTTGAACCCGGAACTCTGAATCGGTACCCCAGCGTGTTATCCATTACACCACCAGGCGAATCCAATTCAAACATTTATTCTTCTTATATATATATATATATATATATATATATATATATGTATATTATATTTTCCATTATTACTAGATGTCGCGAGAACTCGGTCTTCACTGCCAACACACACATATATATATGCCTATATATAATCAGCCTCATGGGCTAGTTGTCAGAGTTTCTGACTGCAGTTCATGAGGTCCCGGGTTAGATTCCCACCTTCCAGGTGCCCCAACCTAAGAAATGGGTCACAATTCCGCCAATACCAGAAGAGAAAGCTACAAATGCCATAAAAGACAACCTGGTGGAATGGGCCATATATTTATAGGCCTATACGGTATATATATATATATATATATATATATATATATATATTATAAAAAGTTTAAAATTATAATTTAATTAGTTATAATATATATTTAAACAAAATATTTTTAAATAGTGGTGTTAAATTTCTTAATGAATTTAATTATCCTTTGCAATTTTAAATAAATACTACTAGTCTTTTATATTGTGCTTTATGCATTGTTGTGAACTTCGCTTCCAAACGTAATGTTAACAACTTAGTAAAACTTACCAAGAACTTCATCTTCCTGCAAGTTGATTGAACTTGAAGCTAAGATTTGTATGTGTGTCTTATCCATCTATTAATTCTGTTTATATACCAATTCCACGCCCAGGTCTCAAGGACTCCCAAAACACTTCCTACTCCAGTTTCTTGGGTGAATGTCAAGTCCATTTAAATTTATGACCTTTTTTACCTACTTACTGAGGTTTCTACCTTGCCATAAGCCAATTAAAAAAAATCTCATAACCTTTATGGCAATAGTAAGCCATAACATCATAAACGTTAACAAGATTTAACTATTTGATATTATAATTAATTCCCATTAACTATTTATGTTTTTTTAGCTAATTTTTGTAGACAAAGTAACGGAAATGGACGGCTAATGACAAATGAGAGAAATTTTGAGGAAGTGGCTGAATTCAAATACCTAGGAACAATAATCACAAATAGGAATGAGATGCACAAAGAAATTAAACATAGGCTCAATTCTGGAAATGCGTGCTATTATGCATTGCAGAGACTCTTGATGTCCCAACTCCTTTCAAAAAACGTTAAACTGAAAATATATAAAACTGTTATTCTACCAGTTATCTTTTATGGATGCGAAACATGGATTCTTACTTTAAGAGAGGAAAGGAGATTACGAGTATTTGAGAATAAAGTATTTAGGAAAAAATTTGGACCAAAGAGAGATGAACAGACAGGTGAATGGAGAAGACCACATAACAATGAACTACATGGTCTTTATAGGAAGCCAGATATAAGAACAGTTAAGTCTCGTAGACTGCGATGGGCATGACATGTTGCACGTATGGGGAATGAAAGATGTGCGTGGAAGCTTCTTGTAGGAAAACCAGAGGGGAAACGCCCAGTTGGTAGACCAAGAATGAGGTGGGGGAATGACATTAACTATGATTTGAGGGAAGTAGATTATACAGGGAATGATTGGAAAGCATTAGCTCAGGATAGGGATGTATGGAGAGCTTATGTCCGCGCAGACATGAACCTACGGGTTCGATAGTGCCAGTGAGTAAGTAAGTAAGTGAGTAAATATAGTAATTTTATTTACGTCTCATTCCAGTTGTTGAATTCCGTGTTTTTTTTATACAACAGGTTCATTTTTATTTTGCATTCTTCGAATACATTTATAAGATATATATGATACCAGCATTTTAATGTGTTCCAAGTACCCAGTATGGCAAATGTTAATCACATGCCAAGTTTAACATAACAAAATGTATCATTAGACATTGCCATTGACGGAACACAATAACTTTCATTAACAGCTTGTATACAAACAAACAACTTTACAAAAAATAATTACTGATACGAAATCACTATATCTTCTTCTTTTACTACAAGGTTTAGGCTATGCAGCCTGTTCCGGCGAAGTTAAAAGTGGAGTCCATCTTCTACGTGGTCGGCCAACATCTCTTATTCCTCTAGGATTATACAGGAAGATTCTTTTTGGTATTCTTTCGTTGTTCATTCTCATTAAGTGTTCTGTCCATTTCTTATTATTTTCACTGATTTTATCTTCAATTTTATATATATTTAATTCTTCTCGTATAGTTTCATTCCTTATTCTATCCGCTCTTGTGCATCCTTTCACATTACCTAAAAACAGCATTTCCGCAGTCTGTATCGTGCTATTATCCCTTGATTTCATTATCCAATTTTCACTTCCATACAACAACAAAGGAACAGCCATTGTTTTATATAATTTAAGTTTCGTATTGTTCCTTGTTTTCCGACCTAAGGTTCTTTTTATGGTTACACAAATAGCCTGAAATTTATTTACTTTATTTTCTATATCTTTATTTTCTCTATAAGTTATATCGCATCCTAAATATTGGAAATGTGATAGTTGTTCTATTATTTTGTTATCCAGTACAATTTTTGATCTAATTCCATATTTACCAATAAATGCCATTACTTTTGACTTATTTATTGATATTTTACAATTATATCTATTGGCTATTAATTTAAATGTATATGCTAACATTTGGAGCTCATTTTCAGATTCTGCTAAAAGTACAACATCGTCAGCGAATAATAAAGTATTTATTAATCACTATAATTATATCGGCTATAATTAACATACCTTTACGACAAAAAAATAGCGTCTCAGGTGATAGCGTCCCTGATTGACATACCGGGGGGGGGGTCTGCGTTTGATACCCGGATATACCATAACTGGTGGGGTTGTACAAGACTAGCTATTTACTTACGCGACTTATGTCATTTTTGATATGGTTTAAAGTATTACAATGCGTTAATGATACCATTTGTCTTCGAGAAATTACCATCGTCAAAATATATAAACGTAACATGACATGAACTAGTGGAAATATCATTTTACGTTGTAACCGTCAGGCATGTTGCAGTTTTCATAGAATAACAATTATGAAGAGGTAATTTATTTTACGTATTAAATCATATTTAAAATGCAAGGAACCTAAAAGCTAACCTAACCTAAATCAATTACTCTAACTTAGTGAATTGCAGGGAACGTCCTTTTTATTATTTTCCGATTGAGGGTCTTTCCACTTTTTCAGCGGTTGCCCTTTTACCAGCCGGCTGCTGGCCCTTCACATCCACATGTGTCAATCACAGACGTAGATGATCAACAGCCAGTGTAGGGGTGACATGTGGTTAGCATGTCGAGTCCCCCAGCCGTTATAGCTGGTTCCTCAACCTGGAGCCGCTACTTATTGGTAGCTACCCAATTGCCTCACGATGCTGGGTGGGCACCGGTCCCATACTGGCCGAAATACCATGAGAAAATTTCTTCCCCCATGGAGACTCGAACCAGCGCAAGTCCCGTAGCCCTGCGCCAAGCCTTCCTACCTTAACCGCTCGGCTACGGCGCGGGACTCCTTTTTTTTTTTTTTTTACGCGGTTAAATAAGTAAAAATTTAATTCGGACATAATTTGTTGAAACCACAGATAAGCTTTAGCAGTGGGTTTATCGCTGGTCATCGGTGGTGTATCGGTGGTCATCGGTGGTTAAAAGTGTGATAATCGGTGGTTTATCGCTGGTTAGAAGTAAAAACGGTTGTAACCTTTGTGGTCATGACAGGAAATAGTTCCACTTTATTTTCATATTTAAGAATAAAATAAAGATATGATAATTACTTCTTCGAAAGTAAATAAGTAATATTTATTGCAATTAGGTACTGTTAAAGTGGGTAAATAAAAAGCTGCTCTTCTCCCACCCGGCCACCATAACTAACTTACTGGCACTATCGAACCGGTAGGTTAATGGCTGCGAAGACATAAGCTCTCCACACATCCGTATCCTGAGTTAATGTTTTCCAATCATCTTCTGTATAATCTACTTCCCTCAAATCGTTGTTAATATTATTCTCCCACCTCATTCTTGGTCTACCATCTCAGCGTTTTCCCTCTGGTTTTCCTAAAAGAAGCTTCCATGCCCCTCTTTCATCCCCCATTTGTGCTACGTGTCCTGTCCATTGCAGCCAACGAGACTTAACTGTTTTTATTACGTCTGGCTTCCTGTAGCTACGTACCATGTAGCTTACTATTATGTAGTTTTCTCCATTCACCTGTCTGTTCATCTCTTCTTTGACCCAAATATTTTCCTAAGTTATATACATTTATAACTGTGAACTACATGGTCTCTTTATAGGAAGCCAGATATAATAAGAACAGTTAAGCCTCGTAGACTGCGATAGGCAGAACATATGGCACGAATGGGGAATGAAAGACGTGCATGGCAGCTTCTTGTATGAAAACCAGAAGGAAAACGCCCAGTTGGTAGACCAAGAATGAGGTGGGAGAATAACATTAACTATGATTTGAGGGAAATAGATTATACAGTACAGGGAATGATTGGAAAGCATTAGCTCAGGATAGGGATGTATGGAGAGCTTGTGTCCGCGCGACCATGAACCTACGGGTTTGATAGTGCCAGTGAGTAAGTAAGAGTACATACATTTATAAACTATTCTTCTTAAACTTTAAATAAAAGCTAAATAATTTATATTTTGGAAAAATAAAGTAAACTAAAATTTGATTGGTAATAAAAGCAATTAAATCCATCATATGACCAATTAGGTATGATGTAATATTAAACATAGGAATAGACCAAAAGGAATAAAGCATGTGGTCATGTGACTTAATAATCACTTTTTATGATGTTAGATGAGATTTCATTATTCCTGCAAGAGACTGGATTGGAAGCAATCACTCCTCAGTATTCTAGAATTTCTCCCCAATATTGGGTTGAGAGAAATTACTATTAATTAGTGGTAAATTGGAAATAATCTAAAATAGAAATAAGAATAGAAATTATGACGTTGAAGTTTAATCCACCGATATTACTAATTGCATTGAAAGAATATAGAATAATCTAATATATAAAAATGAATGTTTGTTTGTTTGTACTTTATATGCGGCCATACCGTTGATCCGATTGTGATGGGTTTTTTGTAAAATGTTCAGGGGATTCCCGGGATGAACATAGGCTATAAGAGAGTTGTGATACTCAACTCCTACATCCTTAAAAGACACCCTTTGTAGTGGAAAACGTGAAAAAGTATATTTTTTACCCTTAAATGGCTTACGCTGCCTAAACCATAACAAATACACCAAATTAATGTACACAGAATTGAATATCTCAAAAAAACTCTACAAAAAAGTCTGTGACAGCATATGTTTGTCTTTTACAGATAACACACAATAGCCATTTTTGTCTTTCATTGATGCCATGGAGATCGGGATAAGTAAATTCCCGGGCAAGCATCTTTCGCCATACTATTTAACCGATTGTCACGGGGCTTTTTGCAAAATGTTCAGGATTTTCCCGGGAATGTTATAGGTTATAAGAGAGTTTTAATTCTCAAGCCCCTTCACCTTTAAAAATCACCTTATATAGTGAAAAAACGTGAAAAAATGTCGCTTTTTAAAAGCTTAAATGGCTTACGCTGCCTAAACCATAACAAATACACAAAATTATTGTACACAGAATTGAATATCTAAAAAAACAATACTCTACAGAAACGTCCGCGACAGCATATGTTTATCTTTTAAGGATAGCTCACAATAACCATTTTTGTCTTTCATTGATGCCAAGAAGATCGGGATAAATAGATTCCCGGGCACGCATAGCAGCGCACGGCGGGTATTCTTTTATGGATAACTCAAAATAACGAATTTTGTCTTTCAGCTCATTTATTTCAAGTACATCGTAATGCGTAGATTCCCGGGCATCGCCGGGTAATCAGCACGGGGTATCTTAAAATAATTATATAAATTTATATTTATTTTTCCTTTTACTTATTCAACTAAATACAAAAACACATAATTTATTTAGGTATTGCAGCGCACGCCGGATATTAGCTAGTTAAAATTAAGAGTTTAAACAAAAAAACAATTAACCATTTATGAAGCGATTATCATAAGTAATGCCACGAGTGATTTCCAAATTATCGATAAATTCACGACTCACGAAGTGAGTCGTGAATTTATCTAGAGAATTTGGAAATCAAGAGTGGCATTTGTTAGGACTATTTAACGAATAAAATTAAGCTGTTTACTCACAAATCATTATTTAACTATAGTTATTTTAAAATATTTATACATTTAATGTAAACGGCGATGTTTGAAAACAAATGAGAAACGATAGGTACGCTTCTACTGCTTCATTTGTTTATCACTGCAACCAGATCATACTATTTATTGCCAAAGGAACGCAATATTGTAAGGAGGAGCTTTCTTTAATATGGTAATTATAACACTGATAAATATTTGGTGAAACACGACTCTGATTGGTTGTAAAACAGAAATCATTGAAACGTGATTGGTCATTGACTCCCATTTGGGGCATGAGTTAAATAGTCAACAAGATTCCTCAATCCCCTGAAAAGAACCTTATTTACTACCTAAGCTAACCTGTATACCGTATATAAATGGATTGCGCACAAATGTGCAAAAATGATAACACAACAATCACTAACACTTTAGGTTTGTCTTACGTAATCACCAGTTGTTTTTGTTTGTTGTTTACATGTTTCGATGTGTTATCTTTCGCATTTCTGTTCACACACTTCGCATATGCATGACATCATCGGGTCATGGAATGTTTTATCTCTACACATTAGGTGGTGGAATCCATGCACGCTTAGTCTTGTGATGACGTGTCGTATCTGGAAATTTGCTTCTGTCCAGTTCCTGTGTATAATCGCTCCGGTGCTGAAGAATTCGGGTCATACTTCCTCTCTTTTTCTGCGTAGTCTTTGTAGCGCATGTTCATAGGGTTCCGTGGTTGGTAGGTATGCTGTTTTCAAGTCCTCGATAAGGAAAGTCTCCGTTGCCAGTAGGTACACTAGATGGCTTCTTGTCGTTCTTGATATTCCTATTGCTCTTTTTATGAATGTAGCTTTCACTTTTTCCAGCGTGTTTAGATTAGCTTCTGTAAGATGTGGTCATATGATTTCTATCCCGTAAGTTATCTGTAAAATTTTGCACAGAGGCCTTTTTTATTCGGGCTTGCTATTATTTTACGAGCATGGAAATGTTCCATCCTAAAAATCCACCGACCCCGGCCGGGTTTGAAACCGCGACCCTCGGGACTAGAGGCAAGAAACATAGCGAGTAGACCACCGCGGCCGTGAGAGGTATATGTAAGAATATAATTTGTTAACATGTCTGAAATATATGGTCACACGTAGAAACTCATTATATAATGGAAATGGACAGCTAAGGACAAATGAGGGAAATTTTGAGGAAGTGGCTGAATTCAAATACCTAGGAACAATGATCACAAATAGGAATGAGATGCACAAAGAAATTAAACATAGGCTCAATTCTGGAAATGCATGCTATTATGCATTGCAGAGACTCTTGATGTCCCAACTCCTTTCAAAAAACGTTAAACTGAAAATATATAAAACTATTATTCTACCAGTTATACATATTATATGGATGCGAAACATGGACTCTTACTTTAAGAGAGGAAAGGACATTACAAGTATTTGAGAATAAAGTACTTAGGAAAATTTTTGGACCAAAGAGAGATGAAGAGACAGGTGAATGGAGAAGACTACATAACAATGAACTACATGGTCTTTATAGGAAGCCAGATATAATAAGAACAGTTAAGTCTCGTAGACTGCGATGGGCAGGACATGTTGCGCGTATGGGGAATGAAAGACTTGCATGGAAGCTTCTTGTAGGAAAGCCAGAAGGAAAACGTCCAGTTGGTAGACCAAGAATGAGGTGGGAGAATAACATTAACTATGATTTAAGGGAAGTAGATTATACAGGGAATGATTGGAAAGCATTAGCTCAGGATAGGGATGTATGGAGAGCTTATGTCCGTGCGGCCATGAACCTACGGGTTCGATAGTGCCAGTGAGTAAGTAAGTAAGTAACATGTCTGAAGAAGGTACAGTGTACCGAAACAGCTGTCACTGAATTATATCTTAATAAATATCAAAATATAATAAAACTAAATTTTATTTTCATTTAATTAATATATATGTAAGAAGAGCTTATGTCCGCCCAGCCACGAATCTCAGGATTCGATAATACCAGTTAGTTAGATATTTATTGCCGCATGCAGGTGCCTGATTGTCGAGGTAAAATAAACAGGATCTGGTTTTAAACACGTCATGTAACCTACGTCACATTCGTGAGTGAAATAACAAGCGGAAATCAGAACAAAATTCTTTAAACTCGCGGCATTATGCTATAAGAAACCTCGGTAAATTTCTGGACAAAACGCGAAAAATAAGGACAACCCTCATTCATGAATAAATATATGTTATCAAAATGCAATACCATTAATTATTAACAATTATATATAAATTAATTAGTGTATAATGCTGTTGTGTTATTATTTAATTGTAATATTAATGTGTTTTCTTTATGTAATTGTAATGTTAATGTTTTTTAGTGTATAATGCTATTGGTGTTATTACTTAATTGTAATATTATTGTGTTTTCTTATGTAATTGTAATGTTAATGTTTTTAGTGTATAATGCTATTGTGTTATTATTTAATTGTAATATTATTATTGTGTTTTCTTTATGTAATTGTAATGTTATTGCTGTTTTTGTTGTTTATTTTTCTTTACACTAGTACCAATTATTACTTTATTGTAACGGACTGTCAACAGCACGTACGGCTTACTGCCCGTGCGACCCATATTTGTAAATAATATTGTAAATATCTTACTTTTTGTCTAATAAAGTCCTACTACTACTAATACTACTATAAGGTAAGTGTCCACCGCTGTGGTCTCGAGGTAGCGTGCTGCCTTGTCACGTAGCGGGCCCGGATTCGAATCCCGGTCGGGACAGGCTCCTGGGTAACGGTTTTTCCTCACCTGTAAGACAAATGTCAGGAAGCTTAGGGCTCAACGGTCCCCGAAAATCATCCGATCATCATCATCCTTATCATTATCATCATCATCTTTCATCGGTGTGGAAAGCAACGGGAAGCTACCACACCTGTAATTCCCTTGTAAGGCTGCAAAGCATAGCATGAAAATAATCAATTGAGTTGGTGTTTACTTGATGAAAATCCATATTTATTAATTAAATAAAAATAAAACGTAGTTTTATTTGATTTTCATATTTATTATATAATTCAATGACAGCTGTTTCGGTACACTGTACCTTCTTCAGACATGTTGGAACACAATTCATAATTTGTTAACATGTCTGAAGAAAGTACAGTGTACCGAAACAGCTGTCACTGAATTATATAATAAATATGAAAATCGAATAAAACTACGTTTTATTTTTATTTACTTAATAGCATGAAAATGCTATGATTGCAGTGAAAGACCTGCCCTCAGGCAGAATTACTATGGATAGATATGGAAGGTATAATATAAAACAATTTCAGATACGGAATTCTTATTAAGATAGTTAATGTGTCAATCTATTACGTCTATCGTAGCACAAATATTTTTCAACGACTTAAAATTGCCCATTTTATGTACATTTTCTTCATAATTCTTCCTGTGTTCTTAGTATACACTATCATAAGTGAGTGATCCCACGACAGGCCTCGAGAGGCCCTTGGGGTAGTGGGAGGTTAAGGCTCCCACTCTTTCTGGACAATCGGCACTTGATGTCAGCTGGGTTATCAACCCTGCGTGACGGCAGCCTGTGCCCGCAGAACAAGCGTCTGATACTCATTTTCGTTAGAGGCTGAGCCGACCCCAGGGTCATGTTGCCGCCAAAGGGTTTGAGTTAGTTTAAAAATCCTGACTCCACCGGGACTCGAACCCTCAACCTTCCGGCTTGTAGCGCAGTGCCTTAACCACTACGCTACGGCGTGATTTTTCTATCGCTGTTTTGGGTTATCGCTGATTGGATCGGCGTTAGGGGTGATAAGTAAGTGTACACCCATTTTTAATAAACGTTTGGTAAGTTTAATATTATTGATATTTTTTTAACATAGATTTGGGGATTTATTGCAAATATTGGTCATTTAAATTTCATAGCGCCCGAAGTAATCATCATCATCATCATAGTACATTCACGAATTTAGGCCATTTGTTGACCTGTTTCGGCCTCAAGAGAAACACCATCCAGAAGTCTTTTGAGTGGACGTCCTGGTCTTCTTCTTCCTGCGGGTTGATAGTAATCGAGGATGATAATCGATATGTGGTTCGATTGGGTTATCGCTGGCTCTATAAACTCTGGCGCATGCTCACCGTTGTTCTATAGGACTCTGAAAATATTCCACGCTAGTTTAAGTGCAGCTTTTCCTAGCTCTTTAGCTGCCTCTTATTCCACTATTTTTCAACAGATCCATACAAAATTATTATTTTTCACGTAGTCTCTGTGCGACCTTTTGCATACAGTTCTTGGCGCAGTTTATAAAGTACTAGAGTACCCGGCAGGCGATGTCCTGCCCGAACGTTCAATTCTCGTGTCATGGCAGGACGATAAAAATATGTTACATGCTTACCATAAAATTCTCTAATTAATAACTTCGCAAGAAAACTCCTGTCTGCCATCTATTGTGGCTCAAGAAACGTACATTATGACGTCACATTGTTGTCACGCGAAATATGTCGGTAATGCAGATGGCTACACATCTCACATGAGAAAAAAATATGTAACCCGATCACAGCGCCACTTATCGGGTCCAATTGTGAACCTAAACCATCCAGGGACCCATTCAAACACATAATCAAAATCGGTCCAGTCGTTTAAGCAGTTTTTAATTTCGGATTTCAAGTAAATCTCTACTTCTAAATTTTGATTTCGTTCATTTTTTGATAATACCTACCTCCGTTTATTTTAATAGGATATACTTAGTTTGTTTTTCCTCAGCTGTAAGACAAATGTCAGGAAAACTTTAAGGCCCAAACGGTCCCCGAAATCATACGGCCATCGCCATCATCATCATCATCATCATCATCATCGTCGTCCTTATCATTATCACCATCCTTCACCGGTGTGGAAAGCAACGGGAAGCTACCACACCTACAATTGCCTAGTAAATGTGCAAGCATGGCATGAAAATGCTATGATTGCAGTGAAGGACCAGCCTTCGGGCACAATTACTATGGATGGATGGATGGATACTTAGTTTCGTTGAAAAACATCGAAAAATGTGACCGCTAGAGCTATTTTTAAATTTCCACTACAAGTGAACTCCTACACCTGATTGTTTTAGAAATAAAGGATAACGGCTAAACACTTCCCGCATCTGAAACTCTGTATATACAAATTTTCACGAAGATCGGTTGAACGGTTTAATAGTCTATAAAGGACAGACATACACACATACATTCATATATATATATATATATATATATGAGGCACGCCGTAGCGTAGTGGTTAAGGCACTGAGCTACAAGCCGGAGGGTCGAGGGTTCGTCCCGTTGGGGTCAGGATTTTTAAAACTGACCCAAACCCTATGGCCCTGGGTTCGACTCAGCCTCTAACGGAAATGAGTACCAGGCGCTTGTTCTGGGGTAAAGATGACCGTCACGCAGGGCTGACAACCCGGCTGACATAAAGTGCCGATTGTCTAGAAAAAAGTGGGAGCCTTAACCTCCTACTACCCCAAGGGCCTCCGGGCCTGTTGTGGGATCACTTTACTATATATATATATATATATATATATATATATATATATATATATGTATATATGTTTGTTCTGGATTGGCCTGGTAGCGTAAGTGGTAGCGCACTGAGATATCAACTCAGAGATCCGGGTTCAAATCCCGTCGAGGCATTTATTTTTCTTATCTTGTCATATATATATATATATATATATATATATATATATATATATATATATATTTAATTGCAATGAAAAACTATAAGAATATCTCAAAAAATTCTATAAAAAGTTCGCGACAGCATATATTTATCTTTTACAGATAACTCACAATAGCCATATGTCTTTCATTGATGCCAAGAAGATCGTGATAAGTCGATTCTCGGGCAAACGTGCACTGTCATACCGTTTATCCAATTGTGAAGGGAATTTTTGCAAAATGTTCAGGATTTTCGCGGGAACGTTATAGGCTATAAGAGAGTTTTAATGCTCAAGCACTTCACCGTTAAAAATCACCCTTTATAGCAGGGTTTAAAAAACCCAGCCGATATGGGTTATTTTGGGTTTTTTAATAAAACCCAAAAAAAAAAACAGTTTTTTTTTATTAAAGAGCGTGTAATGCCTCAGATCCCAAATGCTACACACTGGAATTCCCAGCTTGACTGTTTAAACTCGTGTATTAAAAATTATCCTAAATATGTAGAAATACTCGTACATCAAGATAAACATTCTGAAATTCCTGAAAATATTACCCGAATTTTGGAAAATGTACTTATTTACAAAAATGTTTTGTTATGCAGAAACAGCTGATATTTAGGAAAAATATTTGATCGTATGCAAGCTGAAACTACTAACATTTCTGATTCTGTGGAACTTTGGACAAACTTAATAGAAGGTGCTGATCTTGAAACGCATAAAGACAGTATTCAACGTAGTATGAGTGAAGATGTTTTGCCAATACACTATCTTGTAAATGTTATGAATCCTAAATATGCAGAAAAACGCTTATATTCTGATCAAGAAAATCAGGCTGAGTCTTGATTGACAAGCAAACATCCTGAATGTTTTGTATAATTTTTAGCCTTTAAAATTAAAGATAAACAAATATATCCCCATCAGTATTTGCGGATGATGTAATAAAGAGCTTCGGTTCTGCCCTGCGGTGGAGTATTTTGGAGAATGTTCTACAAATGAGAACATTAAAGCTTTCTGTAACTTTTTGATTGGACTGACTAGTTTCCCAGCTCATTCAGCATCAATAGAACGAGTGTTTTCAACATTTCGATTAATATGGTCGAAAATGCGTAACAGGTTGGATTGTGAAAAAGTTAAAATATCAGTAAAAGTGCACAGACATCTTAATAATAAGGACGAATTAAAAGATTATGATGTTGAAGACTGTGATTCTGATTTAGAAATTTAAGTATTTGTTACAGTAACAATGTCAATAATAATAGTAATAATTATAATAATAATAATAATAATAATAATAATAATAATAATAATAATAATAATAATTAGAAATCGTTTACTGTGCTGGCTCCGGTGGTAGGATGCCTACTTCCTGACTAGCGGGCCCGGTTCAAAACCCGGCATGGTTGAAAATTTTAATTGCTAAATTAATTTAATTACATTATTTTAATTGCTAAATTTTCAATCTCAGTGTCAGGAAAGATGGTGATGTACTTACTTACTCACTGGCACTATCGAACCCGTAGGTTCATGGCCGTGCGGACATACGCTCTCCATACATCCCTATCCTGAGCTAATACTTTCCAATCATTCCCTGTATAATCTACTTCCCTCAAATCATAGTTAATGTTATTCTCCCACCTCATTCTTGGTCTACCAACTGGGCGTTTTCCCTCTGGCTTTCCTACAAGAAGCTTCCATGCAAGTCTTTCATTCCCCATACGCGCAACATGTCCTGCCCATCGCAGTCTACGAGACTTAACTGCTCTTATTATATCTGGCTTCCTATAAGGACCATGTAGTTCATTGTTATGTAGTCTTCTCCATTCACCTGTCTGTTCATCTCTCTTTGGTCCAAAAATTTTCCTAAGTACTTTATTCTCAAATGTACAATTTTTAATCGCTAAGTTGTACACCAGATTCCTGCATTAAATTGAAAACTTATTTTCTGTACATATGTTGAGGAGGCATGTGGTGCTGTTGATAGCAGTTCGATTCATTGGTTGGTGACGTTAAGCCTGGCGGCCACTTGGTGCTTTTCGACAGCAGTAGGCTACGTGGTGACACCAGGTTTCACCTTCTCCCTTATCTTCAACATACCTCACACAGCACACTTTACACTACACAAACATAAACATAACTCTCTGTACACAATACAAGAATACAACATCTACGTAAAGCGGTCTGCCAAAGTGGTGCGTAAATTGAAAATAGATCACATTAGCGTCATCTACACGCCCAGCGCGGAACCCAAACCCCGAACGGTGCTATGAGAATATTATAAAACACACACATTTTAAAATTTTGTGTGAAGATGTATCGGAAGATTATTTTAAATTCTAGATGAGGTAGTGAGGAGAAATGTGACTTTAATATTCTGATATTTACCTTATAGGTGAGAGAAAACTACAGAATGACTCAATCATAACTAACTAATTAACTCATTGGATCTATCGAAACTGTAGGTTCATGGCAGCGCGGACATAAGCTCTACATACATCCCTATCCCGAGCTAATGTTTTCCAATCATCACCTGTATAAATCTACTCCCCTCAAATCATGGATAATGTTATTCTCCCACCTCATTCTTGGTATAAAAACTGGGCGTTTTCCCTCTGGTTTTCCTACAAGAAGTTTCCATGCACCTCTTTCATCTCCCACTCGTCCCACATGTCCTGCCCATCGCAGTCTAGGAGATTTAATTGTTCTTATTATATCTGGCTTCCTATACTACATACCATGTAGCTCACTGTTACGTATTTTTCTGCATTCACGTTCTGTTCATCCTTTTTGGCCCAAAAATTTTTCTAAGAACTAATTCTCAAATACTCGTAGGGTCGAATCTTTGAACGCATTAGGCCTTAAAAGCCGTTCTCTGCTGAGAAAGTTTTATCTTAATACGATTTTGCTTACTCAGAAATCTATTCATGCGATAATAATTGTTGAAATTCGTAAGCTACCTGACGAGGTAACTTAAGATCATAACTTAAGATAGAAACTTATCGTGAGAATCCCGAAGGGAACCGATGGTAACCGATGTAGTTTGAAACCTTGCCGCTTTATCCAAGATGTCGGACCTTGAAGACTTCGATCGTGTTTTCGGTATACGCGGAGAAGAGGAATTTGGTAGTCTACCAAAGAATTCAACTGGAAGAACAGGAGAATTGGCGTAATATTGCGCGACGCAGACGTCGTTGTATACGGTATTATTTGCGGGACGCAAGCGTAAATGCGTTCCACTATAGCAGACGAAAATAATGGAAGTGGTTTTATCGCTGAGAATTCTGGGTAATTTCTTGCCAATATTACGAAAACGACGACTTTCATGCATGACCAGTTAGTGGGTCGCTAATTCGATCTTTGCACTTGCTCACGGTGAGTCAGCTCACCAGTGATTGGAAGTAATTTGAGTAGAGACTAATGTATTTGCATACGACCCGTAATCTTCTTTCCTCCCTTAAAGTAAGAGTGCATGTTTGGCAACCATATAATATAACTGGAAGAATAACAGTTTTATATATTTTTAGTGTCCACCGCTGTTGTCTCGAGGTAGCGTGCTGCCGTGTCGCGCAGTGGGCCCGGGTTCGATCCCCGGTCGGGGCAGTTTTTCTGGGTGAGGTTTTTATCGGGGTTATTCCTCACCTGTAAGACAAATGTCAGGAAAACTTTAAGGCCCAAACGGTCCCCGAAATCATATGGCTATCATCACCATCCTTATATTATCATTATCATCTTCCTTCACCGGTGTGGAAAGCAACGGGAAGCTACCACACCTACAGTTCCCTAGTAAAGCTGCAAGCATAGCACGAAAATGCTATGATACCAGTGAAGGACATGGATGGATATTTTTCAGTTTGTTTTTTTAAAGGAGTTGGGACGACAAAAGTCCCTGTAATGCATAATAACTAGTCTGGAAATGCAAGTTATTATGCAACTCCTTTAAAAAAAACAAATTGAAAATATCCATCCATCCATAGTAATTCTGCCTGAAGGCATGTCCTTCACTGCAATCATAGCATTTTCATGCTACTTGCAGCTTCACCAACACGTACACTGTATTAATTAATAAGTGTAAAGCACAAAATATGCATTATTAGTAAATAGTTTATCTTGCTCACTTGTCACTCAGTTGAGTCAGGGATGATTGTCTGTTCTCGCACCATATGGCGTGGTATCTGTCACACTTTTTCCCGCACCACTCGCATTTACACTCGCTCGTCGGTTGGTGATATGTCTTGGTCTTACACACTTTGAAGTGGAAACCGTGCGTCGCTAGTCTTGTCACAGCGTGTCGAAGGTCATACAGGGGTTCCATCCAGTCTTTGTGTACCATCGCGTCCGTGCAAAAGAAGTCATCCCATATCCTGCGCTTCCTTTGCATGTCTTTCAGTAGTTTCTCATAGTTGGGGATGGATTGCAGTGAGTAACACTAAGAAATTGGGACTGGAAGTAAACATCAATAAAAAGTAAATATAGGCCTATGGTCATACATAGAAATGCATTATGTAGACTAATGGAAATGGACAACTAATGACAAATTAAGGAAATTTTGAAGAAGTTGCTGAATTAAAATACCTAGGAACAATAATATGAAACAGGAACGAGATGCACAAAAAATTAAACATATTTTAATTCAAATTTCCTTCATTTGTCAATAGTTGTCCATTTCAATTAGTCATAAGTAATGCCACGAGTGATTTCCAAATTATCGATAAATTCACGACTCACGAAGTGAGGAGTGAATTTATCTAGAGAATTTGGAAATCAAGAGTGGCATTTGTTAGGACTATTTAACGAATAAAATTAAGCTGTTTACTCACAAATCATTATTTAACTATAGTTATTTTAAAATATTTATATATTTAATGTAAACGGCGATGTTTGAAAACAAATGAGAAACGATAGGTACGCTTCTACTGCTTCATTTGTTTATCACTGCAACCAGATCATACTATTTATTGCCAAAGGAACGCAATATTGTAAGGAGGAGCTTTCTTTAATATGGTAATCATAACACTGATAAATATTTGGTGAAACACGATTCTGATTGGTTGTAAAACAGAAATCATTGAAACGTGATTGGTCATTGACTCCCATTTGGGGCATGAGTTAAATAGTCTATATAATGCATTTCTATGTATGACCATAGGCCTATATTTAGTTTTATTGATGTTTACTTCCAGTCCTAATTTCTTAGTGTTACTCAATACAGTGTACGTGTTGGCCCTCAGTATCTCCTCGCTATCGCTCAATAATACTAAATTATCATAAGTAATGCCACGAGTGATTTCCAAATTATCGATAAATTCACGACTCACGAAGTGAGGAGTGAATTTATCTAGAGAATTTGGAAATCAAGAGTGGCATTTGTTAGGACAATTTAACGAATAAAATTAAGCTGTTTACTTACAAATCATTATTTAACTGTAGTTATTTTGAAATATTTATATATCTAATGTAAACGGCGATGTTTGAAAACAAATGAGAAACGATAGGTACGCTTCATCTGCTTCTTTTGTTTATCACTGCAACTAGATCATACTATTTCAGAATATTAAAAAGGAGGAGCTTTCTTTAATATGGTAATTATAACACTGATAAATATTTCGTGAAACACGACTCTGATTGGTTGTAAAACAGAAATCATTGAATCGTGATTGGTCATTGACTCCCATTTGGGGCATGAGTTAAATAGTCAGCATAAACTAACAGCTTATTAATACCATTGATTTGTAGACCTTGTTCATTCTCCAAATATTTGATGGCATGCTCTAGTACAAAATTAAATAGTAGAGGAGATAGTACATCTCCTTGCTTCAACCCATTGTGAATTTCAAAGTATCCGAAAACTGTTTACCTACACGCACCCTACTCTTTGTGTCATTTAAACACATAAACTAACTAACTCACTGGCACTAATCGAACCCACAGGTTCATGGCCGCGCGGACATATGCTCTCCATACATCCCTATCCTGAGCCAATGTTTCCAATCATCCTCTGTATAATCTACTTCCTTCAGAACATAGTTAATTTTATTCTCCCACCTCATTCTTGATCTACCAACTGGGCGTTTTCCCTCTGGTTTTCCTACAAGAATCTTCCATGCATGTCTTTCATTCCCCATTCGTGCCACATGTCCTGCCCATCGCAGTCTAGGAGACTTAGCTGTTCTCATTATATCTGGCTTCCTATAAAGACCATATAAGTAGTTCATTGTTATGTAGTCTTCTCCGTTCACCTGTCTGTTCATCTCTCTTTGGTCCAAAAATTTTCCTAAGAACTTTATTCTCAAATACACGTAATCTCCTTTCCTCCTTAAAGTAAGAATCTATGTTTTGACATTTAAACAATTCGTGTAAGAATTACTTCATCATAAAATTCTAATTGACTATTTAACTCATGCCCCAAATGGAAGTCAATGACCAATCACATTTAAATGATTTTTTATTTACAACCAATCACAGTCGTGTTTCGCCTAGAATTTACCAACTAAAGTTTATCATAATAAAGAAAACACCTTTTTAATATTCTGAATAGGTCATAGCATTATTTTGCAATGACTGACTCTCTAAGAAATGCGGCTACCAGATTGTATGTATAGTGCATGAATGTCAACACATAGCGCATGCGGGAGTTAATATAAAAACATTTGTAGCAATTGATTATATCACCAAAAAAAAAAAAAGAAACCACTGTTTGCATTTTCTTAAATACATTTTTTCCCAGGGTAATGAAATGAATTAATATACAGTTTGATATGTTTCATTTTTTCTCCACTAGAGTGCATTCATACAATATTGCGTTCCTTTGGCAATAAATAATATGATCTGGTTGCAGTGACGAACAAAAAGAAGCAAATGAAGCGTACCAATCGTTTCTCATTTGTTTTCAAACATCGCCGTTTACATTAAATATATAAATATTTTAAAATAACTATATTTAAATAATGATTTGTGAGTAAACAGCTTAATTTTATTCGTTAAATAGTCCTAACAAATGCCACTCTTGATTTCCAAATTCTCTAGATGAATTGGAAATCACTCGTGGCATTATTTATGAAAATTGAACTTGTTGCACAATCAAATGCAATGACGCTTTTCTTGTCACATTGTAATCTTTATCTACGTTAATGAGTGATTATCCATAATACATTTCATATTTAATCTTCACTGTCTTACATAGCTTGTTTTGTAAAGAAATAGTACAAGTTATTTTCGTATATTGGTCGCTCCGTGTGGAGGGGGAACCGCTACAACATGGGCGCATATACACAATATTGTGAAACAGCTGAGTTCTTACAACATAAGGTACTGAAAAGAATAATAAATATTAAGCATGAAAATGCAGTTTACTCTTGAATGACTGGCATTAATTTATCTGTGTTGAATTGTTACTGATAATAGTTAGAAGTGAGATGGGTGGTAGAAATCTGTATTCTTATCTTTCTATCCCCTCTACTTATCTGTTGTATTACTTATATTGAAGGACATTATGGAAGACCGGTGATAGTAAATTGTTACAGTAAAAGGAGCTTTCCCACACGGAACCGGTTCATTGAACACATTGTATGCGCCAGTGGTTGAATAAAACATTTTATTATAAGTCAAAATTTTATCAACTAGCTAACATGAACACCAAACATCTTGCAGAAGGTAAGCATTTTGTTATTTATTTTAAATCTTGAAATAATTTCTCTGTTTAAATTAAATTCATCAAATAAATGTGGCGGTTCTAACAATTATTAAATTAATTAAAGGCATGCTGTTATCCTTGAAAGTAAATATAGATCCGTCAATGTAACTTTATTTTCTTGAAATTTTCTAAGTTATAGCGATGGTGTAGAACTACTCTGTTGAGTAACATTAAGATATTAGGTCTGGAAGTGAACATAAATAAAACTAAATATATATTCACAGTCCACCGCTGTGGTCTCGAGGTAGCGTGCTGCCTTGTCACGCAGTGGGCCCGGGTTCGATCCCCGGGCGGGACAGTTTTTCTGGGTGATGTTTTTATCGGGGTTTTTCCTGACCTGTAAGACAAATGTCAGGAAAACTGTAAGGCTCAAATGGTCCCGGAAATCATATGACCATCATCATCATCCTTCTCATTATCATCATCATCATCCTTCACTGGTGTGGAAAGCAACGGGAAGCTACCACATGTACAATTCCCTAGTAAAGTTGCAAGCTTACTTACTTACTTACTTACTGGCACTATCGAACCCGAAGGTTCATGGCCGCGCGGACATAAGCTCTCCATACATCCCTATCCTGAGCTAATGCTTTCCAATCATTCCCTGTATAATCTACTTCCCTCAAATCATACTTAATGTTGTTCTCCCACCTCATTCTTGGCCTACCAACTGGGCGTTTTCCCTCAGGCTTTCCTACAAGAAGCTTCCATGCACGTCTTTCATTCCCCATACGTGCAACATGTCCTGCCCATCGCAGTCTACGGGACTTAACTGTTCTTATTATATCTGGCTTCCTATAAAGACCATGTAGTTCATTGTTATCTAGTCTTCCTCCATTCACCTGTCTGTTCATCTCTCTTTGGTCCAAAAATTTTCCTAAGAACTTTATTCTCAAATACTCGTAATCTCCTTTCCTCCCTCCTTAAAGTAAGAGTCCATGTTTCGCATCCATATAATATAACTGGTAGAATAATAGTTTTATATATTTTCAGCTTAACGTTTTTTGAAAGGAGTTGGGACATCAAAAGTCTCTGCAATGCATAATAGCACGCATTTCCAGAATTGAGCCTATGTTTAATTTCTTTGTGCATCTCATTCCTATTTGTGATTATTGTTCCTAGGTATTTGAATTCAGCCACTTCCTCAAAATTTCCCTCATTTGTCATTAGCTGTCCATTTCCATTATATACTGAATTTCTACGTGTGAATGAAAATGTTATGATTGCAGTGAAGGACCTGCCTTCGGGCAGAATTACTATGGATGGATATAGTCACACATAGAAATACATAATGCAAGGGAAATTTCGAAGAAGTGTTTGAATTCAAACGCTGTGGTCTCTCGAGGTAGCGTGCTGCCTTGTCACGCAGCGGGCTCGGGTTCGATCCTCAGTCGGGGCAAGTATCCTGGGTGAGGTTTTTTCCGGGGATTTTCATCACATGTAAGATAAATGTCAGAAAACGTAAAGCCCGAACGGCCCACGAACGCCATCTGGCCACCATTATCATAAATATATATTATCCTAATTAGCTTAAGTTTAGTTTAAGTCCTCTCCTGGTGCATCATTACACCATCATCAACTCTCATATCATCGGGGCAGCGTAACCCCGCCTTCCAGGCGCCCCAACCTCAGAAGTGGGTTACATGTACGCCATGCCAGGAGAGAAGACCAGAAATGTCGAAATGACAACCTGGGGCATTTGGAAAAAGAATAATAATTACACATAGGAATGATGTGTACAAATAAATTAAACATAGACTCATTTCTGGAAATGCATGCTACTATGCATTACAGGGACTCTCGTCCTACTTCTCTTAAAAAAACGTTAAAGTGAAAATATATAAAACTGTTATTCTCCCACTTGTATGAATGCGAAACATTGATTCTTGTTTAGGGAGGAGAAAAGGTTACGAGTATTTCTTCTTCTTTTTCCTTTCCAGGATTAGGTCAATGTGACCTGTTCCGGTCTCAAGTCCATCGTTTCCTTGGCCGTCCCAAAGATCTTCTCCCATGTGGTTTGTAGATGTTGACCTTTCTGGGTAATCTTGTATTGTCTATTCTGTCTAAATGTTCTTTCCATTGGTATTTGTGCTCTTTTAGTTTTTCAACTATTGAAAATATCTCCAGTTCATTTCTTGTTAATTCATTGTGTAATCTATCCATACGTGTACATCCTTTTACGGATCTTAAACTTTTCATTTCAGTGGCTTTGAATGTGTGAGATATCTTTTTTGTAAGTACCCAAGATTCAGATCCACATAAAATAACAGGAACAGCCATAATTTTATAAAACCTGAGCTGAGTTTCTCTTCGAGTCTTTCGGAGGGTTCTTCTTATGGTGCCACACATCATTTGATATCGGTTTAATTTATGATGTATATCCCAATCATAGCTATATGTTATATATGAACCAAGATAGTTAAAGTGTGCAATCCGTTCTATTATTTCATTATTGATCACTATTTTTGCTCTGACTGGCACTTTGCCCTGAAAAGCCATAAGGTTACGAGTTTTTGAGAATAAATTTGTTAGGAATATATTTGGGCCAGAGACACATGAACAGACATGCGAATGGAGATGACTCCATAACAGTAAGCTACATGATATTTACAGGAAACCAGATTTAATAAAAACGAATGGGAAATGAAATAGGGACATGGATGCTTCTTGTAGGAAAACCAAAAGGAAAAACGCCCAATTGGTAGACAAAGAATGAGGTGGGAGAATAACATTAACCATGATTTGAGAGAAGTAGATTATACAGAGGATGATTGGAAAACATTAGCTCAGCTTGAGGATGTATGTCCGCGCGACCTTGAACCTGCGGGTTCGATAGAGCCAGTGAGTTAGTAGTGGGTTTGGACATAACCAGGTGTTTACTTACGCATCTTAAGACATTTTTAATGCAAATTTATTCCAACACTAAGTGATATTTGTAACATTTATCCCCGGAAAATTACCATTGTGAAAGTAAGTTAATGTAATGTGAAATTTACGAGTGTAAATATGTTTTTATGTTGTAACCGTCAACCATTTTTGAATTTCCATAGAAGAAGTACTTTTTTTAAGTATTTAAACACATTTAAAATGTAATGAACTTAAAAGCTTACCTAACCTAATTCAGTTACTCTAACCTAGGTGAATCCCATGAAACTTTTTTTCTTTTCACGGTTAAATATGTTCATTTGTTTGTGTTTTACGTGGTTAAATTCGGACATAAATCAGTTATTATCGACGGAGATTCTGTGTTACCGACAGAGCCGTCGGTTTATCGCTGGTTATTAGTGTGGTTATCGCTGGTTATTAATGTGGTTATCGATGGTTATTAATGTGGTTATCGTTGGTTATTAATGTGATTATCGCTGGTTATTAAAGTAGTTATCGCTGGTTATTAATGTGGTTATCTCTGGTTATTAATGTGGTTATCGCTGGTTATTAATGTGGTTATCTCTGGTTATTAACGTGGTTATTGCTTGTTATTAATGTGGTTATCGTTGGTTATTAATGTGGTTATCGCTGGTTATTAATGTAGTTATCCCTGGTTATTAATGTGGCTATCGCTGGTTATTCATGTTATTATAGCTGGCTATTAATGTGGTTATCGTTGGTTATTAATGTGGTTATCGCTGGTTATTAATGTGGTTATCGCTAGTCCATAGAATAACTGTTGTAACCAGAGTGATCATGACAGTAAATAGTCCCATTTTCCCCCATATTTACGAGTAAAATGAGTTAAAGATAATTAAATTCCGGGGCTAAATATGCTTAATATATCATTTTATAATTATTTATTGCATTTAGGTGGTGTTTAAGTGCGTGATTAAATATGGTACTAGCTTCCATGGCGCATAGTTAGTTATAGCGATTACAGCGTCCATTTTCTTGGCCTTTGAAATAACTTGGAAGCACATATTTTAAGTAGAAAGGCATAAGCCATAATTAGCCTATATTGAAATGTGCCTGAAGCTTCTAGACTCTGTTTGTAGATATGACATCCCTTATGTTGCTAGAGCCCGCATCTCACGAATAAGAGTTTACTATGTTCAAGATTCGCGGGTTCAGGGCTGGCAGGGGTTGATGGATTTTTAAGGACGTAAATATCCTTTTCATAGCTTCCTTGGGAAGGGAAGTAAAACCTTGGGTCCCATGTCATAGATTTACGGCACGTAAAAGAACTTCAAACTTAAAATAAGAGGCCTCTAAGCAAAATATGCGACCCTTTCACGCCCAGATTTGAATTGCGATGCTACGTGATCTTAATTGTTGAAGAGCGTCATTAAATAAAGATACAAATTCCTCTTGAAGCTTAATTTGATAGCAAAAAAAAACACAGATGTTCTTGTGAAGAAACTTTGCTTCTTTTCAGGTAGCTGTAACTTTCCATTCACCTAGCACTCTCTTCTGGACCGCTCCCAAGCTGTCTCTAGTTAGCAAGGTCCCACGTTGTTTGATCCAGCTGTGTTGCTATCTGCATTATAGTTACTTCATTGGCCTTACTAACAAGTCTGAGGAAGTAGACCTAACACTTCTAGGTTTAGACTATTCTATATCACCTGTGAATATTCGATTGGACTGCTAGAGTCATGTTCGCCAATGTGATAACGTATGTTCCTGTTAGAGCCAATTGTCAACATGTTTACTCACATATAAGGGGATTCTATCCCAGGATTTCACCTACATTAGTGGGCAAAGTAGGGCAAGAAAATGAGCAAGTTGGTGTTGGTTTGGGCAAGTTAGGATGAGAAAAATGGGCGAGTAGGTGTACAACAGATTAGTTTAGGGTCCAATTGTTTATTAGCGGGTTTTTGTGATAAGTTGGCTAAACTGTCTGAGCGATGACTAATACATATTTTGCATTGTAAATATGGCGTTATTATGCTAATTTCAGCTCAACTTCTCACTTCATTTTAATGCATATCTCATATTTTTGGGGAAATATTATATATATTTCTCTCGGGTAATTATTCACTTACTGCAACAATAAATTGGTTTTTCTGTTTATTTATTTGAATTTATGTAGGTGGCATAGTGACATAGAATCCACGGTTTTTATTTTAAACTGCGTTTTTTTTTGTTTTTTTTTTTTTACATTTTTGACTCCTAAGATCACATCGCGTCTATGATATATAAGCGCATTCGATAGGCTGTATTTTTCTATTGTTGTTTGTCATGTGTTTTTCTCAAAGAATTAATACGCAATTTCCCTAGACGACTGAGAAAAACTTGAAAATGTTTCAGTCAAATTGGTTGGCATTGGGGTTATACCCAGGATCTTCCTAATACGAAACTCAAATGCTACCACCTCTCTCGGTGTTTATTTGGACTATAAATTATCATAAGTAATGCCACGAGTGATTTCCAATTTATCTAGAGGATTTGCAAATCAAGAGTGGCATTTGTTAGGACTATTTAACGAATAAAATTAAGCTGTTTACTCACAAATCAATATTTGAATATAGTTATTTTAAAATAATGATATATTTAATGTAAACGGCGATGATTGAAAACAAATGAGAAATGTTTGGTTATGTTTAATTTGTTCATCACTGCAACTTCATCATATTATTTACTGCCAAATATGACCGCAATATTGTAAGAATGCACCCTAGTGGGAAAAAAATTAAATACATCAAACTGTATATTATAACCAACATTATAGATTATTATATTTTTCAGAAACAACTCAGTAAAATCAGTATTTAAAAACACAATTATCAAATGTGTAGGTCGAAGGAATCTGTTCATTATTTGCTATATTCAAAGTATTTGTTAGAGAGTCAGTCACTGCAAAATAATGGTATGACCTGTTAAGAATATTAAAAAGGAGGAGCTTTCTTTATTTTGGTAATCAAAATTCGTTAATTATCGAGGCGAAACACGACTGTGATTGGTTGTAAAACAAAATTCATTGAAACGTGATTTGTCATTGACTCTCATTTGGGGCGTGAGTTAAATAGCCATGTAAATATCATTTTCAAATCTAATTGATGTGTTTACAAAATTGTGTATGTACAGCATTCATCTCGCGCATTAATATGTTAAAAATAGTATCCCATATTTCAGATTCAATTAAAGATTTCAATCAATTGATTTGGTATTAACTTGATGAAAATCCATACCGGTATTGTTTATTTAGAATAAAACCGTGCGTTTTTTATTGATTTTCTTAAATACCTGTATTTATTGTTCATCCATCCATAGTAATTCTGCCCGAAGGCGGGTGCTATGCTTGCAGCTTTACTAGAAATTGTATGTGTGGTAGCTTCCCGTTGCTTTCCACACCGGTGAAGGATGATGATGCTGATGATGATAATGATAAGGATGATGGTGATGATGATGGCCATATGATTTCGGGGACCGTTTGGGCCTTAAAGTTTTCCTGACATTTGTTTTACAGGTGAGGAAAAACCCCCGTCCCGCGCCGTAGCCGAGCGGTTAAGGTAGGAAGCCTTGGCGCAGAGCTACGGGACTTGCGCTGGTTCGAGTCTCCATGGGGGAAGAAATTTTCTCATGGTATTTCGGCCAGTATGGGACCGGTGCCCACCCAGCATTGTGAGGCAATTGGGTAGCTACAATAAGTAGCGGCTCCAGGTTGAGGAAGCAGCTAGAACGGCTGGGGGACTCGACATGCTAACCACATGTCACCCCTACACTGGCTGTTGATCATATACCTCTGTGATTGACACATGTGGATGTGAAGGGCCAGCAGCCGGCTGGTAACAGGGCAATCGCTGAAAAGTGGAAAGACCCTCAATCGGAAATCGGAAAAACCCCGATAAAAACCTCACCCAGAAAAACTGCCCCGACCGGGGATCGAACCCGGGCCCGCTGTGTGACAAGGCAGCACGCTACCTCGAGACCACAGCGGTGGACGTATTTATTGTAATCAATATTAATAACAGCTGTTTCGAAGCACTGTATCTTCTTCAGATGCATTTGTAATTGTGGCATACATCTGAAGAAGATACAGTGATTTTCTTAAATACCTGTATTTATTGTTCATCCATCCATAGTAATTCTGCCCGAAGGCAGGTCCTTCACTGCAATCACAGCATTTTCATGCTATGCTTGCAGCTTTACTAGAAATTGTATGTGTGGTAGCTTCCCGTTGCTTTCCACACCGGTGAAGGATGATGATGCTGATGATGATAATGATAAGGATGATGGTGATGATGATGGCCATATGATTTCGGGGACCGTTTGGGCCTTAAAGTTTTCCTGACATTTGTTTTACAGGTGAGGAAAAACCCCCGTCCCGCGCCGTAGCCGAGCGGTTAAGGTAGGAAGCCTTGGCGCAGAGCTACGGGACTTGCGCTGGTTCGAGTCTCCATGGGGGAAGAAATTTTCTCATGGTATTTCGGCCAGTATGGGACCGGTGAGGCAATTGGGTAGCTACAATAAGTAGCGGCTCCAGGTTGAGGAACCAGCTAGAACGGCTGGGGGACTCGACATGCTAACCACATGTCACCCCTACACTGGCTGTTGATCATATACCTCTGTGATTGACACATGTGGATGTGAAGGGCCAGCAGCCGGCTGGTAACAGGGCAATCGTTGAAAAGTGGAAAGACCCTCAATCGGAAATCGGAAAAACCCCGATAAAAACCTCACCCAGAAAAACTGCCCCGACCGGGGATCGAACCCGGGCCCGCTGCGTGACAAGGCAGCACGCTACCTCGAGACCACAGCGGTGGACGTATTTATTGTAATCAATATTAATAACAGCTGTTTCGAAGCACTGTATCTTCTTCAGATGCATTTGTAATTGTGGCATACATCTGAAGAAGATACAGTGTATCGAAACAGCTGTTATGAATATTGATTAAAATAAATATTTATGAAAATCAATAAAACTTTGACATTTATTAAATAAAAGCTATCAAAGTTTTATTTATTTTCATAAATACATTAAAGCATTTTGTTCTGAGGTCATGCTGTATACTTGAAATATATTGTAACGCATAAAATTAAGATCGAATTGTACACTCAACACAAATTACTGAGTGTATTTGATGCCCATTCATTGTTTTAACAAATTGTTCAGTATCAAGATATACCTTCCATTCAGCTAAATTTTAATTTGATTATTTCTAATCTAAATAATAACACTGAGCAACAAAAAATAAACTTTTTTTTTACTCAGGAAGAAAAATATGCGATTCTGATAGTATTTTTTCTCCTGAATTCAAATATGATATCGGTTTTTCTCAATCACGCAAGGTTTCCGAGAGAACAAGCATTTATAATTTCAAACACTTTAAAGAGAGATGAACAGACAGGTGAATGGAGAAGACTACATAACAGTGAACTACATGGTCTTTATAGGAAGCCAGATATAATAAGAACAGTTAAGTCCCGTAGACTGCGATGGGCAGGACATGTTGCGCGTATGGGGAATGAAAGATGTGCATGGAAACTTCTTGTAGGAAAGCCAGAAGGAAAACGCCCAGTTGGTAGACCAAGAATGAGGTGGGAGAACAACATTAACTATGATTTGAGGGAAGTAGATTATACAGGGAATGATTGGAAAGCATTAGCTCAGGATAGGGATGTATGGAGAGCTTATGTCCGTGCGGCCATGAACCTACGGGTTCGATAGTGCCAGTGAGTAAGTAAGTAAACACTTTAATATTTTCTACATTCGTAACTACACAATATTCGAACATTCGGACTCGCCTAGAAAGTAAGAATTGACGATTTTCTGCTATATTTCGCCTGTGGAGCATTCCTCTTGATGGTCCAACAATAATCGGCCAGCATATTAGGATTCCATTTGCCTTGATATCTCTTTTCTATAGCTGAAATCTCCTGATGCAAGTGTTCCATGTGCTCATCGCTCACTGCGCCAAGATTTTCTGGGAAGAAATCTTAGGTTTACTAAAAAAATAATTATTTAAATCCATTAATTGAAATTGAAATAAAAAACTGTGGGTGATGTATTCGGAATTTCTCCATCACCCACAGTTTTTTATTTCAATTTCAATTAATGAATTTAAATAATTATTTTTTAATAAACGTTTTTTCGTCAATTTGTCCATTGTAAAATAATACCAAATGAGCCAACTCAGGAGATTTCAGCTATGGAAACGATATATCAAGGCAAATGGAATCCTAATATGCTGACCGATTATTGTTGGACCATCAAGAGAGATGTTCCATAGACGAAATATAGCAGAAAATCGTAATTTCTTACTTTCTAGGTGAGTCCGAATGTTCGAATATTATGTAGTTACGAATGTAGAAAATATTAAAGTGTTTGAAATTATAAATGCCTGTCTCTCGGAAACCTTGCGTGATGGAGAAAAACCGATATCATATTTGAATTCAGGAGAATAAATACTATCAGAATCACATATTTTTCTTTCTGAGACAAAAAAAAAAGTTTATTTTTTGTTACTCAGTGTTACTAATGTAACACTTTCTCACTGAAGGATAAATTATATCTGAAGAGAAAAATTATATGCTGAGACTGGGGTTTGAACCCAAGACCTTTTCGAGCAAATGCTCGTAACATTCGGTGATCGGGAATTAAGTGTATGAGAGAAAAATTTGTGTTTAGATTGGAGTTTCTCAGGTAGCACAGTAATAATAATAATAATAATAATAATAATAATAATAATAATAATAATAATAATAATAATAATAATAGTAATAATAATAAATAATAATAATAATAGTAATAATAATGTTTTATTTATTCTGGCAGTTAAGGCCATAAGGCCTTCTCTTCCACTCAACCAGCACAAATACAAACAAATATTTGACAAATATAGATATACACTATACTAATTATAAACAGTTAAAGATACATTAAATGTAGCAATGTAAATTTCATGTACAAACAACATTTTATATGATAATAACAATAATAATACTTACGATAATAATGGTAGAGCATTAGTCTAGAAAGTCTAAGGTCCTGGGTTCAAACTCCACTCTGAGCGTATATTTTTTTCTCTTCAAATGTAATTTTTTCTTCAGTGAGAAGTGTTAAATTTATAATAAAAAACATCAATAGAATAAATATCTTTCTCATACAGAGACGTCTTGAATAGATGTTTCTTACTCACTTGTATTAATTTTGTGTGTGTGTTCTAATGCCACCCATTGATTGTTTGTGCTTCGGTTCTGTGCTGGACGGACAGACAGCGTTAATATGATCTATTTTCTATGTATGAACCAGTTCGACACTTTACGTAGACGATTTATTCTTGTATTGTGTACAGAGAGAAGTCGAGGATGAGTGTATGTTTATGTTTGTGTAGTGTAAAGTGTGCTGTGTGAGGGATGATGAAGAAGATAAGAGAGAAGGTGAAAACAGGTGCTGGGAGATGGCCTACTCGTCTCTAAGGGTCCCGCCAAGCTTAACGTCCTCATCCAATGGACGAATCACTATCAACAGCACCAAAAATTGTACACCCCATCACCATACATTTTGAGTTTGAACATTTTGCAATTAAATTCATATTTGAAGAGAAAAATTATACGCTCAGACTGGGACTTGAACCCAGGACCTTTGGCTTTCTATGCCAAGACTCTACCGACTTAGCTATCTGAGCAAATTCCAATCTAAACGCAAATTTTTCTCTTATATACGCTGTTAATTCCCGTGCATCAAATGCTATGAAAGCTTTGCTTCTATCTTGTAAATGGCGGCTTCTTCATTTAGAAAAAAAATGTTTTATTTTATTCAATTTAATAGTAATTATTAATTTATTGAATTTTAATTAATATCTAATTATCAATTTAATTTAATTTAATTTAATTCAGTTAATTTTTCAATCTAGCCAGGTATTGAACCCAAGCTTGCTAATCAGGAAATAGACATGCTACCACCTGAATCAGCATGGTGGACTGTATTAATTTTGTTATTTTCTTTAATGTTTTTAGGATCAACAAATCCACCACTGTCAAAAGGGAAACTAAGGCTGTATAGTATGAGGTTTTGTCCTTATGCCCAGCGAGCACATCTAGTCCTAGATGCAAAGAAAATTCCGTAAGTTTATCTGCTTTCATAATTTTTAAATCAATGTGTTTTAAAATTTAAACTTCCTTCTATTTTCTCCAGCCCACGTCTTTCTATTCCATATCCTTCCTCACTTGATCATTCCATCTTAATCATGATCTTCTGATTAATATTTTCCCTTTCTCCAGCTTCCCTACGCTTTTCTCTTCATTACTCATTATTATTAATGTATTTTAAAATACAGTAGGAAGTAACATTAAGAGGTTTGTTTAATAATGTGATAAGATATACATAGGGAAAATGAAAAAAAGTCTAACCATTAGAACTAAAGAACACATAAGGAATGTAAAAAAAGGGGAAGTAGAAAAATCTGCAGTGGCTGCTCATGTTTGGTCAGAAAAACTCAAAATAGATGTAAATACAAAATTATTAAAACAGTTAGAATATAAAAATGAACACACCTTATGGGAAAAAATCTACATACAGAAGAACAAGGAAAGAATTATGGATTTTGAAATTCCCAGAGAAAGGAATCTCATTGGTAAATTCATTGGACCAGAGGCAGAGAGAGCAGGAATCAAGAATCAGGGCTGACAACTTGAGAAAATTTAGTTTGTAATCGATGATGATGGGGCTCAGAAGTCTTGAAACATATCTTCGACAAAAAAACCATAAGAGGTAAGAATGTACAGACAAAAGTCTTAATTATTAATGTATTTCATATCCCAGTGTTCCTTATTCTATTTCTTCTTTTGACATATTCTTTGCTTCTCAGAAATCTCATCTCTGTCACCTGCATTAGATATATAATTTTCTCATTTTCCATGTTTTTTGTAAGAAATGTCATAATTAGGGCAAGGCAATTAATAATTTATATCTTTTTCTTATGAAGGTTGAAAGATTGCTTGCATATATGAAAATGTACGGCATTAAAAAATGGATTAAATAAAAGCAATTCGTTAGGGCAATTTTTTGCATGTCCTTAACTCTTCTAGGGATAGATCATTTTTTGGCTATTTTAGGTCATTTTGAGCATTTGGTACACTTTTCTGGAAGGCTGTGTCATTATTTGTATTTGATTTAAGATTTTTATTATAATTCAGTATTTTTCCATGTCAATACAATTTCTTGGAATTAAGTAGTTGTTTTGCTAACTACTACCCCTATTTTTCAAGGTATGTGCATAATGAACTTGCCCCTTCTAGGAATTTTATTTATATTTTCTTAGAGCTTATGCTAGCTTCTACCCTTATTCTGATTAACTGCAATTCAGAATTGCTGTAAAAGTGCACTGTGTAATTGATATGGATTTTCTGCAATGAAAGGTACTGTAACATGTATTTTTTAAATACTTTTCTTTTAATATGTTGATGTTAAGTTAAAATTTACCCCTCAGGGGTCCTCATCTAGGGGATATGTGGATGGCGACCACAAGGTGCCCAAGCTGTGCAAAACATTTCTTCCACTTACTTGTGTTTTGCACTCTAACTTTACTATCTAACCTCTCTTGGTTAACTCTTGTTTTTTCGACCCCATGCTATTAGGGCATCCGAGAGCTAGGGAGTCTTTGCTTTCTTCCATTTCTTCTTTCCTTTATTTTCTTTTCTTCTCCAGAAAAGCCTGGCCAGAGGCTATAAGATGGCAGCCCCATCACTGGTCTTGCCTTCCTTTGGCCAGCAACCAATCGAAGGGACTATTATTATGCTTTCAAGTCTTATACAAGAATTTCCCTCAAACGCTGGAAGGAAAATTTTCTATAGGATCGTAACAGGCCGTGGCCTAATACTTGGAAGGAAGAAGAAGAAGAAGTTAAAATTTATGTAATTTAGTAATCAAGTGAGTACTTAATCTAATAAATAGTATTTTTATTGGTAATTCTTAACTTTTTATTCATCATTTTTTATTTTATTTTATTGGTCATTTTTTTGCATTTTTTAGGTCATAAATGCATTTTTTATTTTGCATTTTTTTACCAATTTATAGGTCATTATATGCCTTGACCTAGTCATAATGTTTGATGGCTACGGCAGCTTCTGCTTGAAGGGCCATTAAGACTTTGTCCCAGGCCTCAATTTGGACATTGTAAATTACAATATAATTAAGTATATTTCACATTAGTCATTTTTCTTAATGTGCTTCCAATACAATATGTATAAAATGTATTGATGCAATTCTGGAAAACAATGGACTGACTGGGCCTCGAAAGAGATAGTCCTATAGAACATTTTAGGAGTAAATATCAGAAAATTACCCACAGAGAGGACAGTAGCAAGTATGAACTGGACGAATATAATGTGCAATTGAACTATATAGATGTAACACTATGAGGTATATATTACATTTTTTTTAATTATCACCTCACCTCATATTCTGCCTTCTATTTAGACCAGTTTCAGAACAACATTCACTACATCTTCAGTATTTTCATGACCTTTATTATGTCATAGTGATACACAGCTTCTTACCCCATCTGTTGATAAACCGATGAACTTCCAAATCTAATTGCATTCCCTGGGAATTTCAAAATTCATTAAATTCCCCTTCTAATTGATATGAACAATAGGAGAAAGATATATAGAAAAAGATAAAGAAGTTTATGTAGTATTTTTTGACCAGGAAAAGGCCTTTAACAGAGTGGATTGGAATAAAATCCTGAGGATCTTGAAGAAAATTGGCATGAACTGGATGGAGAGGAGGCTCATAAGTAATCTTTATATGAAATAGCAAATAAAAGTGAAGATAGGAGAAGAAATTTCAGAGGGAAGAGAAATTGGAAGGGGAGTATGGCAAGGATGTCCTCTATCACCTACTCTTTTCAACATCTATCTGGAAGACCTAATGTAGAACTGCTTCAGTAATACAGGAGGTATAAAAATGTGGGCTAATTCTAAGAACGCTTATTATCAACATTTATTAAAAGTTTATTTAACTTAATCAACCTTAAAAGATTTTAAGTTAAATTGATCTAATAACCTTCAAAATTATAAATAGAGAAGCTTCTTTAAGTCTCTTCCTAGAATAATAAAAGATGAATAAGAAATCCGCAGATAAAGGAAGAAAAATTAAGTGCATAAGATTTGCTGATGATATGGCTTTGCTAGCAGAAGATGCAATGACACTGAGGGAAATGCTGATGGAGCTAAATGACAAGGGCGAGGATTATGGGATGAAGATAAATATAAATAAAACGGAGGTCATGATTATAGGAAGGAAATCACGGAAGATAGATATGAGATTTAAAGATGAGGCCATTGAGCAAGTGGAGAACTTCAAATATGTAGGTTGTACTATCTGTAGTAACATGAACTGCTGTCAAGAAGTAAAGCAGAGGATAGCAATGGCAAAAGAAGCTTTTAACAACAGAGAAGCATTTTCTGCGGACCTTTAGCAAGAGAATTACAGAAGAGGCTGGTGAAGTGCTTTTTGTGGAGTGTAGCATTGTATGGTGTAGAGACTTGGACATTACAATGGAATGAGGAAAAGTGACTGGAAGCTCTTAAGATGTGGATGTGGAGAAGGATGAAGCATACAAAATGGATAGACAAAATAAAAAATAATGATGTGTTAGACAGAGTGGGTGAAAGAAAAATAATGCTGGAACTCATAAAGAAGAGGAAAAGAAATTGGATTGGCCACTGACTAAGAAGAAACTGCCTGCTGGCGGATGCTGTAGAAGGAATGGTCTATGGGAAGATTAGAGGTAGAAAAAGTCAACAGATGATAGACAATATTAAAATAAATGGTTTGTATGCAGATACAAAAATGAAGGCTCAGTTAAGGAAAGAGTGGAGAATGCTGAGTTTTGCAGTGAAAGGTCTGTTCTTGGGGGCAGAATACTATGTATGTATCTATGTATATATTATTTTTTCTTCAAACCATGAGCTCTTTAGGTTTTATATTTTATGTTGTGTTGTTTTCAAATGCTGGGCCTTGGCAACGAAGCCATTAGCATTCTCACTCTCCAATATTTCTCTATGGTGGATCCAAGAGGTAATACTTAACAGGTTTGTAGGTGTTCTTCATTCATTTCTTCGTCTTTGTTGCATAGAGGACAATTTGGATTTGTGTAGATTCCTATTTTATATAAATGTTTGGCCAAATAGTCATGTTCTGTAAGCAGTCTAAATTTTGTTACTGAAGTTTTACGTGGAATTTCTGGAATAATATCTGGCTTCTTTACTAAAATATTCCATTTTTTATATTTTATTTATTTTAGCTTTTATTTCAATTAGATGTTTTCTGACCAAGCTTGAGCGGCTACTGCAAATTTTTAGAAACCTTTATAGCCAGTAAAACTTATATTTTCTATGTTTATTATTCTTTTAACATTACTTCTTTTTTAACTAGTAAAGCTAATATTTTCGATGTTTTTGTTTTAAATTTGTCATTTACATTGAAGGACAAATTAATGTTTGAAGAGAAAAAAATTCCCATGGCACATCATATTTTGTAGATATTGTACTCTTGAAAAAAAAAAATCACACACTGTACTTGGTTCTGATATGGGTCATATCTGACAGTATTTTAGTGAATGAATAAAAATTGTTTTCAAACTCGAAACATTAACAAAAATATTGTGATCTCAATTTTAAAATTACACAAAATTTTAAACAATACTAGAAAAAACAAACAGAAACTTTCACTCTTAACTGTACAGTTCTGATTCCGATTGAGGGTCTTTCCACTTTTCAGTGGTTGCCCTTTTACCAGCCGGCTGCTGGCCCTTCACATCCACATGTGTCAATCACAGAGGTAGATGATCAACAGCCAGTGTAGGGGTGACATGTGGTTAGCATGTCGAGTCCCCCAGCCGTTATAGCTGGTTCCTCAACCTGGAGCCGCTACTTATTGTAGCTACCCAATTGCCTCACGATGCTGGGTGGGCACCGGTCCCATACTGGCCGAAATACCATGAGAAAATTTCTTCCCCCATGGAGACTCGAACCAGCGTAAGTCGGGCTTCCTACCTTAACCACTCGGCTGTGGCGCGGAACAACTTTACAGTTCAACTTGTTAAATATAATGTTTTGTTTCTTTCAGATATGACATAGTGAATATAAATTTAGTGCAAAAACCAAAATGGTACTTTGAAAGGAATCCTGTTGGAAAGGTTCCTGCTATTGAGCTGGAGTCAGGAGATACTGTCTATGAAAGTTTGATAATTGCTGATTATCTAGATGAAATTTATCCACAGTCGCCTTTACATAATAAAAATCCCATCCAGAAAGCTAAAGACCGCATTCTCATTGAAAACTTCAGTAAGGTAGGCTATGTTATTAAAACTTATTATCAGAAATAACTTTATGAGACTTTCAAGTTAATAAATAAAACAAGTCGTAATTATCTCATCCGATACACTCCATGTTTTTCAAAGCACAGAACCGTGGTTTCTGGAACAGTTGTTCCGATCTAGCTATAAAGATGGCTGAAGATAGGAACAACTGTTCCAAACCACATGGTCCTATACTTGGAAGAATGCAGAGAGTATGAGGTGACATAATCACAACCTTTTACAACCTATTTTAATGATCTTCTTGTAATCTTGTAAGCCATTGTTTCCTTCAACTCTCCCCCTGCAGGGATGAAATTGAACCATACTAATTTAGTTACATTTATTTTTGAATAGATGTCATTGGAGTTACCCGTGGTCAGCGTTCTGCCTCATACTGACATCTAGGAAACCAAGATAGTACTAGGATGGGAAAATTCGGTAAATTTTGCTTAGAGCCCTTTTTATTCAGGCTTAAGGATCTTTTACGAGCCTGAAAATCTTCAGACTCGAGACCCATGGCTTAAATTCCCTCCTGGAGAACTTGCTCCTTGGATTTTCCCATTCTAAAAATTCATCGACCCCGGCCTGGTTTGAACCTGCGACCCACGGAACCAGAGGCAAGGAGCATAACCACTAGTCCACCGTGGATATAAGACAATATATACGAGAAAAATTTGCATTTATATTGGAGTTAGCTCAGATAGCTCACTCGGTAGAGCATTTGCCTAGAGTGTGAAAGGTCCTGGGTTCGAGCCCCGGTCTGAGCGTATATTTTTTGTCTTCAAATATAACAACCTATTTTATTTATTAAATGGTATGTTATGTCTTTTTTCTCAATTGAAGGGCTCAGCTGTAAAACATTGGTAACTGACAAATTATTGAAAATTGAGTTGTAGCATGTAAACTGTGATATGTGACCTCCTGAAAGCATTTGGTGCATGTAGTTTTATTTACCATGACAATACATCTGCTATCTATTGACGGATGTAAAACCTACATGCACCAAATTCTTCAAGAGGTCACATATTACTTGTTTACATGCTACAACACAATTTTCAAGAATTTGTCAGTTACCATGTTTTACAGTCGAGCCCTTCAATTAAGTTTTCTGTGTATTTAGTTAATCAAAATTTTATATTCCAATCATTCTTATTCTTTAAATTTTTTCTAGGTTACTGGAGCTATATTTGGATATTATCGTGATATGAGTGAAGAAAAGTTGGAAAACTTATTGAAAGAATTGGATGTTTTTGATAAAGAATTGACAAAAAGAGGAAAGACATTTTTTGGAGGTAAAATACAAAATATGAAACTATCATAGTTTAATTGCCCTAACTTTGACTTATCCTCAAAAGAAGAAGGCACACAGTATGTGATGCAGTCATAGAGATGTGGATTACAGAATATTATTTGGAAGAAGAATATGAAAAAAGTTAGATACAAGTTGGCAATCATTTTGCGTTAATTATTATTCCAAACTACTGTGGTTTTAAAATCTTATTTAAGAAAGAAAAATTAATGTTTGAATCGAGATTTGAACCCTAGACCTCTAGTTCTATGGTATGTAATAGTGTGCTGTCCATTACACCATTCAAACAATGATACAAACATTAACATTTCTTTCAACTTATACAATTCCCGTTCGTCCGAAGGCTGTCCAAAGAGCTGTTGCTACCATCACGCCAACTGACATCTTCTATTCAGAAGTATTTTTATTGACTATATAACTCATGCCCCAAATGGGAGTCACATTTCAATGATTTTTTATTTACAACCAATCACAGTCGTGTTTCGCCTAAAATTTACCAACTAAAGTTTATCATAATAAAGAAAGCACCTCCTTTTTAACATTCTGAATAGGTCATAGCATTATTTTGCAGTGACTGACTCTCCAAGAAATATGGCTACCAGATTGTATATATAGTGCATGAATGTCAACACATAGCGCATGCGGGAGTTAATATAAGAACATTTGTAGCAATTAATTATACCACCAAAAAAAAAAAAAAAAGAAAGAAACTACTGTTTGCACTTTCTTAAATGTATTTTTTCCCACAAAAATATAATTGTCATATTTACATCATAGGACATCAGAAATGAATTAATATACATTTTGATGCATTTCATTTTTTCTCCACTAGAGTGCATTCTTACAATATTGCGTTCCTTTGGCAATAAGTAATATGATCTGGTTGCAGTAATGAACAAAATAAGCAAATGAAGCATACCAATCGTTTCTCATTTGTTTTCAAACATCGCCGTTTACATTAAATATATAAATATTTTAAAATAACTATATTTAAATAATGATTTGTGAGTAAACAGCTTAATTTTATTTGTTAAATAGTCCTAACAAATGCCACTCTTGATTTCCAAATTCTCTAGATTAATTTGGAAATCACTCGTGGCATTACTTATGAGAATTTATACATTACTTTTTACGAAATGATTTGGACGTTCTCTTTCAGAAATCAGTCCTGTGAAAATCACTGAGTTTTATGATGTAAGATGTAAAAAGAATTTCCAATTAATTTATATGCATTGTAAATTACCTCACAGTGTTACTGCTAATCATAATTTTTTAATTAAAATAACTGTGGTTTTGTTAAATCAATAAATTTTCTTTACACCAGTAAATGGACATTTTTTTATTTTTCAGGTGATAAGCCAGGAATGGTGGATTATATGATTTGGCCATGGTTTGAAAGACTTGATGCATTGAAAAAAATCTCTGACAACAAATTTGTGATACCTGAAAGCAGAATAAAAAAATTGGTAGGTCAATATTGTATTTTGTTATCTTATACAGGTAAACACCGACCAGTGTTTTTCCTTTACATTATTTTGACGTAAATGAACACACAGATATTGTTTAAGATCTCACAAAATACTTTATTTCTTTGTACAAATTATCAGTAAACTTTTAGTCATAATTGTTTTACAGTCACAATTATATCACAGTCTCTGATAAATCTGTTCACCGCAATTTTTCTTGCACTTAACATTTTGCCATCCAACACAAGACTGACTGACTTCGTCAGATTATATAAGCGAGTAGACAGAACTTTCTATGCCCAGGGTTGGGACATTTCCACATGGAAACCTCTGGTCACTGATCTTTCCTGAAAGAGGAGGGAGATGTCTGGAATGAGAACCCACAAATTTCAGTGGTTTGCCCGGGTCTTTCGACTTGCGAGTCGGTGACTCACAAATCTATTCTGACCAATGTGAGACCACATTCTCGCCTTGCCTGCATAATTTTAATGTCATTATTATGATGCACCACACTGGCAAGTAAGATTTTAAAAAAAGCTTGTTTCTAATTTAAATGCTTATTTGGGCACAATAAAAAAGGTTTAATTATAATGCAAGAGATGGAAGTATATGATTAATATTTCTAAATCTTATTGGCTGTCACTTGCTTTCAACATCCTAAATTATAAGAATCAAAAGAATCGTGAATTCTTCTTACCTCATACATCTATGTTTTCTAACACAGAACTGCAGTATCAGGAAACATATTAGTCCCATCTTCAGCTGTTTTTATGACTATCAATTTTTCATTATGCCAGTGATTTTCTAAACTGTCATTTTTTAAACTGGTGTACTTTTGAAGAACTTTATAATTAAATTAGATTCATCTGGAAACTCGAAGTTCATTGGTCTAGTATGGTTTTTTTTAATGTATATCTTTTTCCAAACTGTTAATTCCAAAGATTTAGAGAGACATTTCAAAAGTTTTGCTTCTTTTTCAATTCCATGATTCTCTAATAAACTTCTGCTGCTTTGCTGATTTTCCAATTTCACAATTTTTTATGTTTCTAAAGTGTTCTTTCTTGCGAGTGTCTAAATTCCTTTTTGTTTTCCTATATATACTTTATTGCAATCTTTGCAATTAATTTGATAAATTCCAGATTTTTTTATTATGTTATATTTTTATATTTATTGAATATATTAATCTTAAATTATGTTGTTGTTGTTGTTGTTTTCTAATGGCGAGATTTGACGCTTAAGTCATTTTCTCTCTGGCTTCCCAGTACAAGCGAACAAGGTCCTTAGAGTGTTGTGCAGTTGGATTTAAAGCTGGACAGACTAGAAGGTGGTGTTTGTCCATGATCAGGTCCGGGTCTTTGCATATGACACATCTGTCGGATTAGAAAACGTTTATTCTGTGGAGGTGGTGAGACAGGCAGTCGTGTCCTGACATCAGTCTGAATTTTGCTACTGCTTCTTTGCGGCCTTTATATTTTATTTCTGTGTATAGCTCATCAATTTTTTCCCATGATTTCCCTCTGGCTGTTGCAATGTTTTCTTTCATGTTTTCCATTTGGAATGCTTTCTTAATTTCTTCGATCTTTCTGTGGAGGTTCGAATTGGGGTGGGTTGTTATCTGTATTTTGGTACCCTTTTTGGCAAGTCCATCAGCTATTTCATTGCCAACTATTCCGATGTGTGAGGGTATCCACTGGAAGGCTATTAATTTATTTTGGTTGTTGAGGTATTTCAGAAGTTTACGGCATTCCAAGATGGTTTCATTTTCTGGTGTTTGGTTGGAGGTTATTGCTTGTATAGCGGCCTTAGAGTCTGCCAGAATAACAGCTTTTGTAAACATTTTTGTTCGGAATAGGAGGTTCTGGAGTGCTACTTCTATGGCCTTTACTTCACCATCGAAGGCTGTATTGTTTGTGCCTACTGCAACATATTGACTAAACAGATGAGAGTAGATTCCTGCACCAGCAGAATCTTAAATTATTTCTTCCTATAAAATATGATGCACAGATGGTGCCAGCATTCACTCGTAAATCTCAGGGATTACATAACAAAAACATTATTATCCAGCAGCAAAATACTTATTTGCTCTCAATCACGTACTTAAATCTCATGCTCTAGGCCTATAGTAATAGAGTCATTGGCTAAATATTACTTTTTTCTAATATGATTTATGAAAGGTTATTTCCTAATGCTTTTTTTATGTCTACGCTGCTTTTCTTAGGGTCGTATGCAAATACATTACTCTCTACTCAAATTACTTCCAATCACTGGTGAGCTGAGATCGAATTAACGGCCGCCTTAACCGGTCATGCATGAATGTTGACGTTTTCATAATATTGGCAACTAATTACCCAGAATTCTCAGCGATAAAACCACTTCCGTTATTTTCGTCTGCTATAGAGGAATGCATTTATGCTTGCATCCCGCAAATAATACCGTATACAAACACGTCTGCGACGCGCAATATTACGCCGATTCGCCTGTTCTTCCAGTTGAATTCTTTGGTAGACTCTATCAAATTCCTCTTCTCCGCGTATACCGAAAACATGATCGAAGTCTTCAAGGTCCGACATCTTGGATAAGTTTCAAACTACATCGGTTACCATCGGTTCCCTTCAGGATTTTCACATAAGTTTATATCTTGAGCTACGATCTTAAGGTACCTTGTCAGGTAGCTTTACAATTATTACCGCGTGAATAGATTTCTGAGTAAGAAAAATGTGTTTGGATAAAACTTTATCAGCAGAGAACGCCTTTTACTGTCTAATGCGTTCAAACATTCGACCCTTAGTCTTCTACCTTTCTCAATTTTGAGTTCTTGCTTTTGAGTTTTTTATTTTTTCTTATCTTTCTCATTCAAAACTGAAAATATACGGTATAATTTTCTATGTAATGTTTTTAATCTTACTTTTTAATGTGGAGATAACGAATATATTTATCATCATATGTGGTCTACAACCCTTTTAGTTTAACTTTGACCTCTTTAAGAATTGCCGCAGATTCCTCTCTTTTCAAAGCTCTTGTTTCCATCTCTTAATTCCTGTCTTTACATGGTCATCCTTGACATCATCCAACTACTGTAATTTGGGTCTTCCAACGCTTCTTTTACCACTTGTTTTGGCATCTAATAATATTTTAGGAATTATATTATTAAGGTACCTTAATGAATATACCTCATAGTGAGAATTCCTAAAATAAGTAATTATATTATTGTCCATCCTGATGACGTGGCCCAGCCACTCCAACTGTCTAATTTTTATATTAGTGACAATATTTACATCCTTGTATAATACTTGTAATTAATGGTTGGTCCTGACTCTACAAACTCCCATATCATAAACAGGGCCATGCATCTTTCTTAAGATTTTCCTTTCTCAAGTTTTGAAAAAGTTATTGCTCATTCAGTTAGGGTCAAGGTTTCACTTCCAAAAGTAACTGTGGGTTTAATAACTGCCTTACAAATTCTCTATCAAAAGTCTAAACCGTCATGGAGAAGAAGAAGAAGAAAAAGACAAATTCTCACTTTAACTTTTCTTGAGATATATCTGGCTCTTATATTTTTTTCTATCCCGCGCCGTAGCCGAGCGGTTAAGGTAGGAAGCCTTGGCGCATAGCTACGGGACTTGCGCTGGTTCGAGTCTCCATGGGGGAAGAAATTTTCTCATGCTATTTCGGCCAGTATGGGACCGGTGCCCACCCAGCATCGTGAGGCAATTGGGTAGCTACAATAAGTAGCGGCTCCAGGTTGAGGAACCAGCTATAACGGCTGGGGGACTCGACATGCTAACCACATGTCACCCCTACACTGGCTGTTGATCATCTACCTCTGTGTTTGACACATGTGGATGTGAAGGGCCAGCAGCCGGCTGGTAAAAGGGCAACCACTGAAAAGTGGAAAGACCCTCAATCGGAATATTTTTTTCTAGTGCCTTAACCTTTTGACCGCCGAGTTTCCCTTTTGCCAGCTAGGTTGAGGGTGCTAGGTTTTTTAAATTTGAAGTACTACGCCATACTATATAATATAAACCTTTATAAAGTATAATTAACTGTCTACATGCCATGCTAAACTGAATTTAAACTCACTATTATACATTTATTTGAAGGTTAGGCGGTGTTGCTTCCACTTGTAAAGATCCCAGGTTCGAATTCAGCACGGTGTCTTTATTGAAATTTGTTATCACTATCACTATAACATTTATCCTATTGAATAATTTTGATGGCATTATCACTAAACACTTATAATATTAAATATTGTTCAACATTTTTTGTGGTCCTGGGTTCGAATCAATTCCAGTCAAACAGCTGTTTTATGCCACTTGTTTCATCTGGCGCGACACGCCCACCACTGTCATTCATACCCTGTTCATTTAGGTCTACATCACTTGCTTTACTATTTACAGGCTTAGATTGTAATAATATTCTCTTAGAAACAGGACTACTATCACATTCGTCAAACGAATATCCATTAGAAGAACTGGTACTGTCACTCTCGTCTTGTGATAAAACTGACACAATAAACTCGCATATTGTATATTCGTCAACTTCGAGACAGGAATCACTGTGTTTCACAGCACGACCTATCCCTTGGCCAGGTATCTTTTCAACTAAAAATAAAATAAATAAAGAGAAAATCTTGAAATTGCAATATTCCATAGCAAAGAAAAAAGCCTTGAAACATAAATGTACACCCTCCTTTAGAAAACCCATTTACAACCAGCCTGTACCATTATTCTGTAAGGGATGTGTGAAATATTGCTAAGAAAGGATGTACAACACAGAACAAAAAAATAATTTTAGTTTATTCAAGTAAAAACTTCGGGAAAAAATATTTAAAATAATAAGATCGAAAACCGGAGCTTGCCGGGCATGACATACCACTGTACACACACTTTCACCGGTGCACGCCGGGCATGGCGTACAAAAGGTTAAACATCGATTACCAGAAAGAATATAATAATTATGGTAATTAATAAAAGCAAAAATTGTTAATATTATGATAAAAAAAACAAAGCAATTTTTCTCTAAGACATTTCTCTATTACCATATGGTAATTGTCATTTTATTATCAATTAACTATTTAATCTTTCTATCTAATTATTTTCTCCTGCATTATATTTTGTTTTCATGCTATTTCTCTTTCTTCTCTTTATCCAGAAGTAAATAATATTCTAACATGCAACATGGTAAAAAAATAGAAATTTGTCTCTTCTCATAAAGGTTCCAGTTATTTTCTTGCTCAGTGTGTTTTCATGTCAGTATAACTTACAGCAGATGATTATTTATTGTCAGCAATGGATTTTACTACAAATTGTTATCATGTGGACATTTCTTCAAATGATCAGTAATATGGTTGGTTGGTTGGTATCTAATGTCGAGCACTTGATAATGAAATCATTCGCTCTCTTGCACTCCAATATTTAGCAGAAAGGCTGGTCTCTTCTACAAAAGCTGGACAACGGAGGAGATGGTTTCTTTCCATATCTTCATTTAAATTGCAAAAAGGGCATTTAGGTGAATCTGTTATGCCAATTCTGTGTAGGTGTTTATTCAAGCAGTCATGTCCCGTTAGCAGTCTGAATGTTGCTACTGCAGATTTTCTTTGTAATGTAGTAATGTCATAAGCTTGTAGATTTTCCCATTCCTTTCCAGATGTTTTGGTGGTGTATTCTTCTCTAAGTTTATTGATGTATTTATTTGAGATAATTCTTTTGATAGAGTGAAAGGAAACTGGAGCAGAAATTGGGTTTGAAACAATTTTGCTACCCTTCTTGGCTAGAAAATCGGCTATTTCATTGCCTGTCACTCCACAATGGGCCGGAATCCATTGAAGTACAACTTTTTTATGTAGACGGGATAAATGTTTTATCATTTTGTGACATTCGATAATTTTGATGCTTTTGGGTGTTGTGTCTCGTGTTATAGCAAGAATGGCTGCTTTGGAGTCACATAGAATTACAACTTTTGTAAATTTTTGGATGTGATATAAAAGATTTGTAAACTTAAGAAAATTGCTAGAATTTCACCATCAAAGTTTGTTGAATTTGTGTTTAGTTTACGATAAAAGGAAAAAAGTGGACATACTGCACCAGCACCAGTGCCACCATCATTTGGTAGGCTGGAGCCATCTGTAAAAATATGTATCCATTCAGGAGCTGGGTATCTTAGATTTATCATTTCCAGTGACATTTGTTTTAAAATATATGGAGGAGTTTCAGATTTCTTGATGTCTTCTGTTAAATGAAGGTTATATTCGATTTCCAAAAATTCTAGAGGGTTGTTTCTCATCTGCATATTTTCTTTTGAATGTGGAAGTTGCAATTTCTGTTTGATTTCTTGTACAATGCTTAGGAAGCTTTGCTGAGATTTTAAACATACTTGTGGTTTTCTTTGGGTCCAGTTATTATGGGGTAGCCTTAAAAATTTTTCATACTGTGTGACTGCTGTTTTCTCAATTTCAGATGCTATGTTTGGGTTATTTGTTAAGATTTGCATGGCAGTGATTGGTGTTGTTTTAACGGCTCCTGTTATCAGACGGAGGATTTGGTTCTGCAATTTATTAAGTTTTTCCACTTTAGTAGTTACTAGGATTTCTTCACAATATTGAAGTACAGGTTTTATGTACATTTGGTAGAAGGTGTTTAGGGTTTGTGTGTTGCAACCCCACTTTTTCCCTGCTAATCGTTTTAATAATGGTAACCTTGTTTCTATCTTTGTACATATATTCTCCATGTGTTTCTTCCATGTTAATTTTGTGTCCAGAGTTATTCCTAAATATTTTGCTTCATGTGTTTGAGTTAATAATTCACCCTCCAATTTCAGAGTGATGGGTAGTGGTTTCTTTCTTAATGTAAATAGTTGATAATTTGTTTTCTGTATATTTATCTTCATTAAGTTCTGGGATGTCCAATTCTCTAACTGTATTAGTGATTGTTGGGCTATGGTTATTAATTGTTGACTTTGGTTTTTCGGTTTGGAGACCCATATTACAACATCATCAGCAAAAAGTAGGGTTTTCGTTTCGAGCTTTTCTATATGCTTAGGTAGATCATTAATGTAGATATTGAAGAGAATGGTACTGAGTACAGAACCCTGTGGTAAACCTCGATGTGTTTGTTGGTATTTAGAGAGGTGATTATTATACTTTGTAGCGATGAACCGTTGGATGAGAAAATTGCTGATCCAGAGTAGCATATTCCCTTGAATGCCTAAAGTCCTGCATTTTTTCTAATAATTTATATCTCCAAATAGAGTCATATGCTCCTTGGAAATCAACGAACATTGCCAGAGTGTCTTCTTTTCTGTTGAAACTGTCTTTAATAGCTTGACTTAGGTGTACAATTTGTTGATTTGTTGATTGTAATTCTCTAAATCCAGCTTGATTGGGTGAAAGTAAATTATTGGTTTCTAAATACCAATTTAATCGATTTGAAATCATTTTTTCCATAGTTTTAACAATTACAACTAGTTAGTGCTATTGGGCGATAATTTGAAAAAGTATTTGTTGATTTTTTTGTTTTCGAAATAGGTATTATAATGGCTTTTTTCCAATCATCAGGAACTTTTGTGTTCCAAGAAAGATTATAAAGGGAGAGCAATTGAGTTTTGGCTTTATTGCCAAGGTGTTTGAGAAATTCTGCATGTATATTATCTGCTCCTGGAGATTTGTTTGATTTTAAACTATTAATGGCTATGTTTAACTCTTTAATGTTGAAATTCTTATTAAAGATATTATCTTTTGTACTGCTTGTTGATTTTATGTAATTTTTTAGGTTCCCTTTTATTGTTTTTTGTTCTTTTTTGATCAGTAATATTGAAAATTAATAAGTTACATTAGGAAGTAACATTATGAGGTTCTTCTTAATAAATAAAATGAATCCAGATCATCTTACTTCATAACTTGTTGTGTTCTATTTGAACATGTTTTGATATACCATGCACACCACCATCTGCTTTTCCAGACTAGTAATGGAGTCTGGAAAAGCCGATGATGGTATGCATGGTATATCAAAACATTTTACAATACTATAAATAACATTAAGAAGTTTTATTTTAGAAAGAAAAATTGCATTAGACCTGGGAGTCGAACCCAGACCTCTGACTCTCTACGTCAGTGCAGAAACCATTACGCCATTCGAACTTCCGATAGGAATGTCAAATTTCTTTCTACTTATACAATTAAATCTCCTTTCATCCAAAGGCCAATAGGTTTGTTTAATAATTAAGACATTTTTTTTGTACATTCTTACCTCTTATGGTTGTTTTTGTCGAACATATGTTTCAAGGCTTCGGAGACCCATCGTCAGCGATTACAGACTCAGACTCAGTCTGTAATCGCTGATGATGGGGCTCAGAAGCCTTGAAACATATGTTTGACAAAAACAACCATAAGAGATAAGAATGTACAGACAAGATGTCTTAATTATATCAAAACATGTTCAAATAAAGCACAAGCCAAGGGTCCCGGGTTCGAGTCCCGGTCTAGGGGAAAATTTTTCTCTAGCCCTACTGGCTATAAAGTAGTGTTAAATTCCCAATAAATGTCTTCTTAACTAAGAAGCCGCCATTTGCAAAGATAGAAGCTATGGTTTCAAGCATTTGGCGCGAGGGAATTACAACGTACATAAGAGAAAAATTTGCATCTAGATCGTAACTCGCCTCGGTAGCTCAGTTGGTAGAGTACTTGGCCCGGAAAGCCAAAGGTCCCGGGTTCGAGTCCCGGTCTAGGCGAAAATTTTTCTCTTCAAATATAATTTATCCTTCTATGAGAAGTGTTAAATTAATAATAAAAATCATCAATAGAAGCCCTACTGGCTATAAAGTAGTGTTAAATTCCCAATAAATGTCTTCTTAACTAAGAAACCGCCATTTGCAAAGATAGAAGCTATGGTTTCAAGCATTTGGCACGAGGGAATTACAACGTACATAAGAGAAAAATTTGCGTCTAGATCGTAACTCGCCTCAGTAGCTCAGTTGGTAGAGCACTTGGCCCGGAAAGCCAAGGGTCCCGGGTTCGAGTCCCGGTCTAGACGAAAATTTTTCTCTTCAAATATAAAGCACAATAAGTTATGACGTAAGATGACTCCAGATTCACCTTATGTATTAATAAAGAAAATTTATTTTTTCTTTCTTCATTTTTTTATTTGTTTCGTAAAACTCGTATAAAAAGCACTATACAAATTAAAACAAATTTCTTGAGTTTTGAACTTTTGTAGGAAAAAATCACTATGAGTTTTAATTTAAGATTAAATTAAAATGCTTCATACCTCACCTCATATCCAGTTTATTGGATATTTATTTAATCTTACTTGATATTACAAATACACTACAGTATTTCCTATTGAAATTTTAAAAGGTGAACTTCACTCCATTTTCTGTTCCTCTTCTGTATGCTGTTTATTTGTATTTCTCCTCTCCTTCAGAATAAATTTATTGAATACATTTTTCAGGCTCATTGGATGAAATCGATGAAAAGTGATGAAGCAGTAAAAGTGAGTTATATTGATCCAGAAAGTCATGGAAAATTCGTCAAGAGTTTTTTAGATGGTTCTCCAAATTATGACATCCTTGTCAAGTAATTTTACCAGAACATCAATAAATTCTTGAAAAATAAATTTACAGTGATGTAAAAATTTATTCTGTGTCATGTTCAAAGGTGGGTAATACATGATTTGGACATACAAATTCAATAATAAATGCTTAGAAATTCCCCCACCATTTAGTTTTTTTTATACATCTCAAATTGTTAATCAACACTTTTAAAATTCATATTAAAGCACTGTTGAGGTTATGTAATAAGATGTTAAATATAAAATTGGTACCTGGTAAGTCAGTCGTTCTCAAAGTTGAGGACGACTGACTTACCAGTTACCAATTTTATATTTAACATCTCCTATTGTTGTAACCAATTACAAACGAGCAATGGACATTGATTGTGATAGTCTCATTGTTAATACCGTAAAAATCTTATCAGGAACAACACTTCATTTTATTGTTTATTTTTTTTCTTCACTCACCTCATACTTTATAACTCCTTGCAGACCCAGGTTTCGTCACTTCATTTGTGACATTCTCAATGCTGTATCATATTCACAACTGATGTCCAACAGCTTCTATCCTGCAGACTGACCTCCGCGCCATCTGATGGCTGACCGACGAACTTCCAAATCAGTCCCCTCTCCTTATAACCGGGTATTTCAAAATTCATAGTTGTGTTTTCATTCTTGCATATGTAAATTTTTTTCCAAATTGTGAGTTCCTTCGGTTTTTCCAATTGTTTAAGTAATTTTGTTTTGGTTTCTATTCTATGTTTTTCTGATCAGGCATGTGCAGCTATTGCAGATTTTTCTGTTTCTCCATTTTTAATATTTCTGAGGTGTTCCTTTAATCTTGTATTTAGATTCCTTATCTTGTTTAGATTCCTTTTTGTTTTTCCTATGTATATCTTTTCACAATCTTTACTATTAATTTGATAAATTCCTGATTTTTTGCAGTCTTCAATCTTTTCATTTTTGTTGGTTTTTATTAAGTTACCTAAGCTGTAATCATTTTTCCGTGCTAATTTAATGTTGAATTTGTTGAAGATTTTTTTGAAACTTGTCAAATACTAAAGGATTGTATGTGAACTTCTTGAATTTTTTACCAATATCTTTTATCTGTCAGAAGAGTACTTTCATTAATCATTTTTTGTTCCTTAAATTTATTTATTTTCTTGTGTATCATCTTTTCTTGAAATCCATTATCCTTCGCAATTTTTATTGTGTGTTTTTTTCTCTTTATTGTAATTTTCTTTGCTCATGGGAACGTTCACAAGTCTGTGTGTTAAACTATCAAATACTGCCTGTTTGTGTGAAAAATGGTTAAATCCAGTAGCTTTTATATAATTGTCAATGTGAGTTTCTTTTCTGTAGATTCCAAATTCTATTTTCTTTTTTCTTCATTCCTGATCAATTTAAGGCCTAAAAATGGTATTTCATGATTATTTTCTACTTCCATTGTAAATTTGATTGTTTTATTTTGAATATTTAACAGTTTAATGACATCTTCTAATTGTTTCTGTTTTACTATTGCTATGATATTATCTACATATCTTCTCCAAAATTTAAACATCAAAGGGTGTGCTATGGTTACATGACATTCAAAGTTCCCGTAAACATATTTGCTAAGAATGAAAACACAACTATGAATTTTGAAATACCCGGTGATAAGGAGAGGGGATTGATTTGGAAGTTCATCGGTCAGCCATCAGATGGCACGGAGGTCAGTCTGCAGGATAGAAGGCCGTTGTACGTCAGTTGTGAACGTGATACAGCATTGAGAATGTCACAAATGGAGTGAAGAAACTCGGGTCTGCGAGGAGTTATGAAGTATGAGGTGAGTGAAGAAAAAAATAAACAATATTAAAAAACCTCAGTGTTATTTCCTATCTACATAACTTAACTTCATTTTATATTCTATTTTATGTTATATGTACACCTTAAAATAAAAAAGAAATGGGAAGACTCCATAGGTTAAGTGTTGTTCGACAACTTTGCAAAGCACCCACAAACAGCTGCAATTCACACTAAAATGTTTAATACTTCCCCATTGATATCTGTGCAGGATGTCATGCACCAGTGACCTCCCTATCACACACATAAACAAGAATAAAATTTAAATCAGTCGGCTCATACACTCCATGATCTTCACAACACAGGACTGCAGTTTCAAGAACAGTTGTTCCTATATTCAGCCATCTTTTCGACTGTTGAATTTTCACCTTCACTATCATCTTCTAAACTGCCATCTACAGTTAATTTAATATCGGAATTTCATCAAATCAACACTAGATGGCAGTTTAGACAATGATGGTGAAGGTGAAAATTCAACAGTCAAAAAGATGGCTGAACATAGGAATGATTGTTCCTGAAGCCATGGTCCTGTGTTGTGAAGAACATGGATTGTATGAGGTGAGATGTGTGACTCATTTTATTTTTATTAATTTGAAAGCCTTGCAAATTATCTTCTTGGGAAAAGATCAACACTGGAGTAAGACAGGGATGTGACTTTCACCAGTGCTTTTCATTATATACATGAATAAATTAATAAATGAATGGAGGAAAACACAACGAGGATATATACCCATCATTAGGAAACTCAAACTCGATGCTATTCTTTTTGCAGACGATTTAGCTCTTCTGGCACTTTCCGAAAATGATTTGCAACGATCAATTTATAATTTACAAAAAATAGGTGCCAAATTTAATATGGAAATATCAATTAACAAAACTAAAATTATGGCATTTCATGGGAAGGACCCCATACAAAGTAAAATCTGTCTCCAGAATAAAATTTTAGAGAGATCTAATCAATTTAAATGTCTTGGATATTATCTCTCTATCTGGGATGAAAAGGATATCCCTGAAAAAAGTTACTAGTTATAATAAAAGTTTAGGAATTATTAATCAAGTTATGAAACCATCCCTTGTACAAAAAAGACACCAGATTACGTTTATATAACACTTTGGCTAGACCAGTGTTGATCTATGGTAGTGAAGCATGGACACTAAAAAAACAACATGAAAGCAGAATAATGGCTTGTGAAATGAGATTCATGCGCAGAACAGCGGGTTACACCAGATGGGATCGGAAAAGGAACACCAATATCTTAAAAGAATTGAAGACTATGCCAATTTTGGAATATATTAAACAGTACCAACTAAATTGGAAACACCATCTTGAAAGAATGAGTTCAAATCGGATCCCCAAAGCTGTTTATAATTATATACCAAGAGTACGAAGATCACTGGGCCGTCCTATGAAACGCTGGAGGGAAAATTTTTTATAGGATCGTAACAGGCCTTGGCCTAATACTTGGAAGGAAGAAGAAGAAGAAGTAATGTTACTTCCCCAACATATGATTTATGAAACATAAAAAAGGGTTTAATTTACTTACACAAAATTTTGTTTCAGGAGTCTTCCCATTTTCTTTCTTAATATATACAACCATGACATTTTCATTTATAAACATTTAGTAATTATTTATTTATTATTTTTTTTTGCAAATGCCCCAGGTTGTCTTTCGACATTCCTGGTGTTCTCTCATGGCATGGCATACTTGTAACCCACTTCTGAGGTAGGAATGCCTGGAAGGCGGGGTTACGTTGCCCCGATGATATGATGGGTGATGATGATGATAGTGGTGCGCCAGGAGAGTCCCTAATCCTAAACTTAATCTAAGATGAATATGAATGATGATGGTGATGGCCATATGATTTTGGGGACCGTTTGGGCCTTAAAGTTTTCCTGACATTTGTCTTACAGGTGAGGAAAAACCCCGATAAAAACCTCACCCAGAAAAAATGTCCCAACCGGGGATCGAACCCGGGCAAAATGATAAATTTCACATTAATAATAATGAATAAAATTGTTTTTGAGAATCTTCATATTTTTATCAAATCCACAATATAATAATTACGTTAATATGATAATATGTCCACCGCTGTGGTCACGCAGCAGACCTGGGTTCTATCCCCGCTTGAGACAGTTTTTCTGCGTGAGGTTTTTATCGGGGTTTTTCCTCGCGTGTAAGACAAATGTCAGGAAAACTTTAAGGCCCAAACGGTCCCCAAAATCATATGGCCATCATCATCATCATTATCCTTATCATTATCATAAGTAATGCCACGAGTGATTTCCAAATTATCGATAAATTCACGACTCACGAAGTGAGGAGTGAATTTATCTAGAGAATTTGGAAATCAAGAGTGGCATTTGTTAGGACTATTTAACGAATAAAATTAAGCTGTTTACTCACAAATCATTATTTAACTATAGTTATTTTAAAATATTTATATATTTAATGTAAACGGCGATGTTTGAAAACAAATGAGAAACGATAGGTACGCTTCTACTGCTTCATTTGTTTATCACTGCAACCAGATCATACTATTTATTGCCAAAGGAACGCAATATTGTAAGGTGGAGCTTTCTTTAATATGGTAATCATAACACTGATAAATATTTGGTGAAACACGATTCTGATTGGTTGTAAAACAGAAATCATTGAAACGTGATTGGTCATTGACTCCCATTTGGGGCATGAGTTAAATAGTCATCCTCATCCTTCACCGGTGTGGAAAGCAACAGGAAGCAACCACACCTATAATTCCCTAGTAAAGCTGCAAAGCATAGCATGAAAATGCTATGATTGCAGTGAAAGACCTGCCCTCGGGCAGAATTACTATGGATGGATGGAATACTATATTGTCATAGAAGAATTAGTATCTTGATCAAAATCTGAAAAGAGTGCATTCTACCATTATAAATATTGTTCAACTCAAGTAAGTAGTTTCAACAATATTATCCAGCAGTGTTTCTTCATTTGGAGCTTTCAGCGCTTAGTCTTGAAAGAAAAGAAGGCAATTAAGCAGGAGCTGCATAAACTAAGCAAATTCCTTAACATGTCTAATTTATTATATTTGAAAAGAAAAATGTTTGACCAGATCGGGACTCGAACCCGGGACCTTTAGCATTCTGGGCCAATGCTCTACCAACTGAGCTACCAAGGCGAGTTGTGATCTAGATGTAAATTTTTCTCTTGTATACGTTGTAATTTCCTGGTGCCAAATGCTATGAAACCTTTGCAAATGGTGGCTTCTTAGTTAAGAAGATATTTAATGGGAATTTAACACTACTTTATAAAGCCGGTTTTGAGTCTCGATCTGGACAAAAAATTTTCTCTTCAAATATAATTTATCATTCAGTGAGAAGTGTTAAATTAATAATAAAAACATCAATAGAAGCCCTACTGACTTTATAAAGTAGTGTTTAAATTCCAAATAAATATCTTCTTAACTAAGAAGCTGCAATTTGCAAAGATAGAGCCAACAGTCTACTAACAGAGGGAGCAAAAGGTGGCTCTTCAAGTCAACAGAACAACGGTCACGAAATTACTGAAGATGGAACTGAAGTGTAAAGTTCCAAAACTACTGTAGTTTAAAATAGAAGAAAAATATGAGGTAAGTGATAAAATTTATACAATAAATTTGGGAATATTTTAACATTATGAGGTTTAATTCATAAGAATTAAATTAATCATGAATTCTTCTTACCTCATACTTCTATGTTTTTTTTTAAACACAGCACTGCAGTATCAGTGACCATCGTCACCATCCTCAGTTATTTTCACTACTGTCAATTTTTTTCTTTTGTCACATAAACATGCAATTTTCAATAGTCTATTACACAGATTGATAAATATTCCACTTAATGTAGAAGATTTTGATAATGAATATAATCATATTGTACATGTTGCTAAAATAAATGGTTTTGATGAAGACATAATAAAGAATAAATTAAAGAAAATTAAACAACAGAAAAGGTTACAGGAATACGCTACCCTACAACATGATTCCAAGAAATATGTAAAATTCAAGAAATTTACTTATCCTGAAGTTCATAATAAGTTTCAAAAAATTTTCAGAAAATTTAATATAACATTGGCTCCAATTAACAAATTCAGCCTGGGTAATCTTCTGTTAACTAATAATAAAGTTAACACTACAGACAACAAAAAATCTGGAATTTATCAAATTGATTGCAACAGGATATATATATAGGAAAAACAAAAAGAACTTGGAAACTCGTAAAAAGGAACACTTCAGAAACATAAAGAATGGAGAAATTGAAAAATCAGCTATAGCAGCACATAGTTTAATAGAGCATCACAGAATTGAAAAAGAAGCAAAACTTTTGAAACATCTATCCAAACCTTTGGATTTAACAGTTTGGGAAAAAATATATATTAAAAAAAATCATACTAGAACCATGAACTTTGAGATTCCAGACGAACCGAGCTTGATTACAAAGTTCTTCAAAAATCCAACAGATGGCAGTTTAGAAAATTATTCCTTCAAAAGAACACAAGATGGCAGTTTAGAAAATAATTCCTCAAAAGAACACCAGATGGCAGTTTGGATAATTTCTGGCAAAAGAAAAAAATTGACAGTCGTGAAAATAACTGAGGATGGTGACGATGTTTGCTGATAATGCAGTGCTGTGTTAAAAAAAACATAGAAGTATGAAGTAAGAAGAAATCATGATTCATTTAATTCTTATAAGTGATAAAAGTTTACCTAAAAAATGTATATGGCTACTGATTAAGTGGAAGGGGGGGAGGAGGATTTTGTAGTTTTAATCAACACTTGGAACAAGTTCAATAGTGCTGCAGCAACCAGTTTCACTACATGAATGTCCTGCAATTATGTCAGCCTTAGTAAAATTTTACATAGAGATGCCTCTGTTGTGCAGATAATTTAATTCTCATAAGTAATGCCACGAGTGATTTCCAAATTATTGATAAATTCACAATTCAGGAAGTGAGGAGTGAATTTATCTAGAGAATTTGGAAATCAAGAGTGGCATTTGTTAGGACTATTTAATGAATAAAATTAAGCTGTTTACTCACAAATCATTATTTAACTATAGTTATTTTAAAATATTTATATATTTAATGTAAACGGCGATGTTTGAAAACAAATGAGAAACAATAGGTACGCTTCATCTGCTTCTTTTGTTTATCACTGCAACCAGATCATACTAATTTATTGCCAAAGGAACGCAATATTGTAAGAATGCTCTCTAGTGGAGAAAAAATGAAACACATCAAACTGTATATTAATTCATTTCTTATGTCGTATGATGTAAATATGACAATTATATTTTTCTGGATTGTTACCTGGGAAAAAATACATTTAAGAAAGTGCAAACAGTGGTTTCTTTTTTTGGTGGTATAATAAATTGCTACAAATGTTTTTATATTAACTCCTGCAAGCGCTATGTGTTGACATCTATGCACTATATATACAATCTGGTAGCCGTATTTCTTACAGCCTCAGCCACTGCAAAATAATGGTCAGACCTGTTCAGAATATTAAAAAGTAGGAGCTTTCTTTAATATGGTAAATTTAACACTGATAAATATTTTGTGAAACACGACTGTGATTGGTTGTAAAACAGAAATCATTGAAACATGATTGGTCATTGACTCCCATTTGGGGCATGAGTTAAATAGTCATTAATATACAATATTTGGACTATATAAGAATTAACACAATGAGGTATATATTTTTCTTAAATACTACATTTATTATATTTGAAGAGAAAAATTTTTGCCTAGACCGAGACTCGAACTTGGGACCTTTGGCTTGCCGGGCCAAATGCTCTACCAACTGAGCTACCGGGGCGAGTTGCGATCTAGACGCAAATTTTTCTCTTATATATGTTGTAATTCCCTCTCGCCAAAATGCTTTTGACCATTGCTTCTATCTTTGCAAATGGCGGCTTCTTAGTTAAGAAGACATTTATTGGGAATTTAACATTACTTTATAAAGCTAGTAGGGATTCTAATGATTTTTTATTATTGATTTAACATTTCTCACTGAAAGATAAATTATATTTGAAGAGAAAATTTTCGCCTAGACCGAGACTCGAACTCGGGACCTTTGGTTTGCCGGGCCAAATGCTCTACCAACTGAGCTACCAAGGTGAGTTGCGATCTAGATGCAAATTTTTCTCTTATATACATTGTAATTCCCTCTCGCCAAAATGCTTTTGAAACCATTGCTTCTATCTTTGCAAATGGCGGCTTCTTAGTTAAGAAGACATTTATTGGGAGTTCGGGTAGACTAATGGTTATGCTCCTTGCCTCTGGTCCCAAGGATCGTGGGTTCAAACCTGGCCGGGGTCGATGGATTTTTTTAGGATGGAAAAATCCAAGAAGCAAGTCCTCCGGGAGGGACTTTAAGCCATGGGTCCCAAGTCTTAAGATTTTCAGGCTCGTAAAAAATCCGTAAGCCTGAATGAAAAGGTCTCTAAGCAAAATTTGCCGAATTTTCCCGTCCTAGTACTACCTTGGTTTCCTAGATGTCAGTATGAGGCAGAACGCTGACCACGGACCACTCAAAATGTAACTAAATTAATATGGTTCAAATTCTCCCCTGTAGGGGGAGAGCACCTAAATCTCTGAAAGGGAAAACATGGGCTTACAACAACAATAATATACCCTTACATCATCAGTTTGATATTTTTTCATTCTAATTTACTCTCCATGACTTTCTTTGTGATTCCTTTCTCATTTATTATGCTCTGCCATCACACTTTTACTGATACTGAACCGAAAGTGCGTTTTTTGGCTCATTATTACTAGCGACGTTCTCCTCCCTACACTGGAATATTTATGAACTATGCCAATATCCCGTTCTCCTTGTAGTTACCCTCTCCCTCTACTCTTTACCCTTCCTGCTGCGCAATGTCTACGGCGCATCTCCCCTCTACTTCGGAACCTTCATATACGTGGTGCACTAACAGAACAGTATCATTCGATCATTCAAGCAGTCGTCGTTTAGTTGTTTAAGCAGATTCAAGGTTGAATCCGCATCCAGGTCGCGATGCGACTGGAATTCTAATAGACAAGCTGGTCTGAGGCCGAGAAGAGGCCTGGTTTAGTTAGTCCGGCAGACCAGGGAAGAAGTGGTCCCTGATTCGGACGCAAGTATGAATGTTGCGTGAAGTATGGTATGTTTTTTCTTATGTAAGAGTATCGTCATTTATCTATTTACATTTCTATTTTGGTTGTATGATCTGAATAATTTTTTTTGTTAATTTATTTTTAATTCAGACAACTTGTTTATATTAAATGTCATCTTTTAAACAACTTCCCTGCTTCTTCATTAATGTATACGTAGTTGTTTACAATCCTGTACGGAAAGTCATTCAAGTAGGAAATTATTTCCAGATCCCTTACTATTTTGCTGTTTAGCTATTATTATCTTTTTCACTCACTCTATGTATTTGAGAATCATTATTTTTTCTATGTCAATATATCAGAGAGAGAAAGATGAATCAATTGCTGCCTTCTACGGGCCCAAGGCAGGCAACTTCCTGATTGGTAACCTTGCAGGAAATCAGATCCACGTTAATAGAGACAGCAGTATCAAAACCCGATCCCGGATTATTGGTAGTAGTAGCGTGGTTCTCTTGCCCACAAATGGTAGTCAGACCGTGGTTTGGGTTTTCAACCCCCACAAATGGTAGCAGTCAGCGTGGTTTATTAATAGTGGTCATTTCGCGCCCCGCACACAATACAATATCAGGAAAGTTATATAAGTATTATATATCTAAAATGATTATATTCTTCCCCCAATTTTAAAGAATTTCAAACATTTCTGTGGTCAAATTGTTGGAAGTAGTTAAATTTCTTTGTGAGCCATTTTGATAAGAATTTTCTTCAAATCATTCATTAATGTAAATACCTCTTCTCCCATTGTAATTTTAATTAAAAGGCCCTTTCTTTGACAATTTTTGTATTTGTAAGATTATCTAAGAGATTGTATTAAATTTTGATGATCTTGTAGAAGATTTCTGGGCTGTTGTCTTGAAACTTGTAGTTCCCCGACGTTTCACCAGAGACTGCATCTGGCTTCCTCAAGGGTTGTCTTGAGACTGGCAATTTTGATGATGATGATGATTCTAACGTGGTATGTGCTGAATGCGGCATCTGATTAATATCAGCTGCGACTACAGCCTACCATTTGAATGGTCTAATTATCTATTAGCCATCCGCGAGTTTCAAGACATTGTCTTTTAGTCCCTCTAATTTTGAAAAATGGCCGAAAAGGGGAAGTTAAATAAGGATGAGTGTTACCATAGCCGTGTAAGGTGTGGTTGTGTAATTATGGGTGTTTAATAATTGGTGTATGGTGGTAAGTTCGGTCGCATCTGGAGTCCTCGATGTTACACAAGCAAGGCAGCATAATTTTGTCCCCACCCAGCATAATTTTGAAAAATGGGAGGATTGAATTAACTTTACTTGGTGGAACTAGGGGCTACTCCAGCATTTGCCTTTACGCTAAGGGAAACCACCGGAAATGGGTTGAATTTAATAAATGGTGGCCAAAATCGAAAAGGAATGAAGGGAGTTGTAGAATGTTAGGTTATGTCTTTATTGCATATTGTTAAGGAGTATGGGATTTTAGGGACATTTTATCGTACGATGTTGTGGTGAATCTTTATTGCTTTATTACATATTATTGGGAGTATGGAGGATGGTATGGAATTTTAGGGATATTTATTTATTATAATGTATTATCGATGATTTGAGAACTGGATGTTGGTGTAGGATGTTTTGGGTTTTCTTTTATTTCTTTATTAACTCAAGCAGATCATAAAATTAAACAATACAAGCATATTACAAAGTAAATAAATTCCTTCTTCTTCTTCTTCCTTCCAAGTATTAGGCCAAGGCCTGTTACGATCCTATAGAAAATTTTCCCTCCAGCGTTTCATAGGACGGCCCAGTGATCTTCGTCCTCTTGGTATATAATTATAAACAGCTATGGGGATCCGATTTGAACTCATTCTTTCAAGATGGTGTTTCCAATTTAGTTGGTACTGTTTAATATATTCCAAAATTGGCGTAGTCTTCAATTCTTTTAAGATATCGGTGTTCCTTTTCCGATCCCATCTGGTGTAACCCGCTGTTCTGCGCAAATAAATTCCATTGTTGGTATAGTTGATGTTGACGTTCTGCCTTCATTGTTGTGCGATTAGGCAGTCCTATGAGCTGAAAAGATATATATTAGTATAGCCTATAAATAACAATTTGTTGTTCGTTGTGTAGCTGTACGGTATGGAATCTGAAACATGTAATTTAATATTATTATACATGCAATAATCTGGACAAGTTATCTACATCAGTTTTGTAATGACCTTCCAACCAGCAGTTTTGTCGACTACCTGCCCTATTTATACATTTATCCACGACGTGTTCTCTGCGCGGTCCGTTACTTCGTAAATTGTATCTGCCTTCTGGTTGGTTAGCATTAGGGTCTTCCATTTCACCAATGAGGTTGCTGTCTGATGTTCTAGTAGATTGTTCTTGTAGGGGTTTACATCTGACTTTTTTTAAGACTGGTATCCATGCTTTGTTGACTTTTAATGATTCTTCCTTTCTATTGTAATTATTTTGATGTTTGAATATTTCAATGGCTTCTCGTTACAGACAGGTAAAATAGTGTGTGCAGTTAGATAATATATCTGTGGTGTTGTATTGTACTGTATGGCCTTCAAGTAGAGAGTGTTCTGCTACTGCCGATTTCTCCACTTTGCCAAAATTGCCAATCTCAAGACAACCCTTGAGGATGCCGGATGCAGTCTCTGGTGAAACGTCGGGGAACTACAAGCCTCAAGACCACGGCCAACAGCCCGGAAATCTTCTGCAAGATCATCATAATAACTCCGGCCGTGAAAGCCTAAGTCAATATATTGTATTAAATTGATTGTTATAGTAAATATTTAAGTATGTTATATGACTCCCTTGAAGAAGTTATAATAAAGAATTAATACAATTATTAGGAAATCTTGATATTGTCTCACACATAAGGGTTGGCCGTTTGAGATGGATTGGACATATTAACAGAAAGCCAAATAATAGAAAGATAAAACAAATCTTCTGTTCACAATTCCACTGAACCAGATTGACAGGAATACCTAAGAATAGATGGTGGGATTGTGTGCGCCAGAATCTTAAAAAAATGTCAAATAAACCATTGGAAGAGGCTCATTGAGAAGACGAAGGTTCTTATTGGACTGTAGTGCCATTTAAGAAGAAGAAGATATGACTCCCTGTCCCGCGCCGTAGCCGAGCGGTTAAGGTAGGAAGCCTTGGCGCAGAGCTACGGGACTTGCGCTGGTTCGAGTCTCCATGGGGGAAGAAATTTTCTCATGGTATTTAAGCCAGTATGGGACCGGTGCCCACCCAGCATCGTGAGGCAATTGGGTAGCTACAATAAGTAGTGGCTCCAGGTTGAGGAACCAGCTATAACGGCTGGGGGACTCGACATGCTAACCACATGTCACCCCTACACTGGCTGTTGATCATCTACCTCTGTGATTGACACATGTGGATGTGAAGGGCCAGCAGCCGGCTGGTAAAAGGGCAACCGCTGAAAAGTGGAAAGACCCTCAATCGGAGATATGACTCCCTTCCTTACTGCATTATGAGATAAATGTATGCACATTCAAATGATGACTTTTATTTAAGAAACTATGAAATAAGTAATTTACTTGTTTTATCTCAGCTAGTTTCAGATAAAATTTGTGCTGAGTAACTTGTCAATGTTTGGAATGCACTATTAAATGATAGAAAGCAATTAATGATAATGGCCATGCTTGCTCAGAAATATAAAAGAAATAAATTACAACTGAAATGATTTTCTAGTGTTAGAATCACTGCAATAGTCAAGAAACTAAGATGAACCAGAAACATCTAGGAAACGGTGAGGTTTTAAATGTTTATGTACAATAATTTTCATAATAATATAGAATGGAAAATTGTTTTTAATTAATTAATTAATTAAAAATAAGCAGTATTCTAACACCTATAACTTAAAGATAGGTCATATACCGGTATCTAAATTCTGCCCAAAGATGATAAGAATAATTTAAATATCCTATTCTTTAAACATGGTTAAGGCAATATGCTACAAACTGGAAGGTCGAGGGTTCAAGTTCCAGTGGGTCAGGATTTTTAAACTGACACATACATTCTGGTAGCACAATGGCCCTGGAGTCAACTCATCCTCTAATAGAAATGAGTACCAGACTCATGCAGGGCTGACAACCTGGCTGTCATAAAGTTTTGATTGTATAGAAAAAGCGGGAACCTTAATTTCCTACTACCACAAGGGTCTCCTATGGCCTGTAGTCATGTCCTACCTTTCCTTCTTTAACCCATTTGCCTTAAAAGACAAGGTATCTGATCTGAGAGGTACAGTTTGTCAATTTTGTCCCATTACCTGTCATCAGACGGTGTTGACGACTGGGCATCCGAGTAGCTGTTTCTTTTTACCTTCTCTGAACAACCACCTAACTCAGTTTGCTCTCGACCGGTACCACGGCAGATTGTAAATATTTTGTTCAGAGAAGCTCATTGCGCCCGAAGTCGTTACATTATTGAAGATGTGTATTTTGAATATATTTGCAAAAATAAAATTATGTATTTAACTTATTTAGACTAAATAATGTTATATTCTTGAACAATTTTGTTAAAAAGATTGGCTAAATGTTGATAATGTGAACTATTTTCAAGTATATTTGAACTGAACGTAACTTGTTCTTACTTTAATATCATGTTGTTTAAAGGCTTGTCATAAATTTGTTTATTCAATATTATGTCAAATAAAAAGTTTTATAGTAGCAAAATTTTAATATTTTATCCTTTGGACATCCCTAACAATATCATTTATTCGACTTCCCGTTGTTCAGATTGGCAAACAGTGTGTTAAATACATTTTTTTAAGCATGTGCTGATCAGGTTAAATGGCCTTCAACTTAGAAGACAAGGTACACTTGCTTAACTCTGCTGTTACATATTTTGCAATATTTTGTACACCCCTAGGCAGGGATTAACCTTTTGAACACCATGCCCGGCGTGCGCCGGTGAAAGTGTGTGTACAGCGGTACGCCACGCCCGGCAGGCTCCGGTTTTCAATCTTATTATTTTAAATATTTTTTCCTGAAGTTTTTACTTTAATAAACTAAAATTATTTTTCGTTCTGTGTTTGTACATCCTTTCTTAGCAATACTTTGCACATCCCTTACAGAATGACGGTACAGGGTAGTTGTAAATGGATTTTCTAAAGGAGGGTGTATATCCATGTTACAAGGCCTTTTTTTTTTTTGCTATGAAATGTTGCAATTTCAGGATTTTCTCTTTATTTATTTTATTTTTGGTTGAAAAGATACCTGGCCAAGGGGTAGGTCGTGCTGTGAAACACAGTGATTCATGTCTCAAAGTTGACGAAAATACAATACGCGAGTTTATTGTGTCAGTTTTTTCAGAAGACGAGAGTGACAGTAACAGGTCATCAAATGGTTACTCGTTTGACGAATGTGATAGTAGTCCTGTTTCTAAGAGAATATTATTACAATCTAAGCCTGTAAATAGTAAAGCAAATGATGTAGACCTAAATGAACAGGGTGTGAGTGACAGTGGTGGGCGTGTCGCTCCAGACGAAACACGTGGCATAAAACAGCTGTTTGACTGGAATGGATTCGAACCCAGGACCATAAAAAATGTCCAACAATTTTAATATCATAATTGTTTAGTGATAACGCCATCAAAATTATTCAATAGGATAAATGTTTTAGTGATAGTGATAACAAATTCCAATAAAGACACCGTGCTGAATTCGAACCTGGGATCTTTACGAGTGGAAGCAACACCGTCTAACCAACAAATAAATGTATAATAGTGAGTTTAGCATGGCATGTAGACAGTTAATTATACTTTATATACGTTAATATTATATAGTACGGCGTAGTACTTTAAATTTAAAAAACCTGGCACCCACAGCCCAGCTGGCAAAAGGGAAACTCGGCGGTCAAAAGGTTAAAGATATAATCAATGGTAAAAAGAAAAATTTCTGTCTGAATTGGGATTCAAACCTTGAATCTTCATCTTTACTTGCTGATGCCATTTTTCTCTACCAATGATAGCAATAGTTTAATTGTAAATATTAATTTACTTATTTTGATCAAAGTAATGGCTTTAGCTGCATAATATTATATAACTTAATTTATCAACTTAAGTACAAATTTTAAAATTCCACCGCTGTGGTCTCGAGGTAGTATGCTGCCTTGTCATGCAGAGGGCCCGGATTCGATCCCTGGGACAAGTTTCCTGGGTGATTTTTTTTGTTAGTTTTTCCTCACCTGTAAGGCAACTGTCAGGAAATTTTAAGTCCCAAATGGTCCCTGAACATCATCTGGCCATCATTATCATCATAAAAATATTCATTAAGTTTAGTAAGTTTAGGATTAAGGCCTCTCCTGGCACATCATTACCATTGTCATCATCCATCATATATTATCGGGGCAGTGTAACTCTGCTTTCCAGGTGCCCTAACCTCAGAAATGGATTATAATAATGCCATGCCAGGAGAGAATATCAGAATGTCGAAACGACAACCTGGTGGCATTGAAAAAAAATTAGTTAATTAATTAAAAAATTTGTACAAAAATGCAAATAAATTAACATATTGAGATAATCAATGAATTCATGTAGGTGTCCATATTGATAGTGACGAAAAGTGGAGGTGCTTTATAAAGTAAACGGGATATTTATAAAATAATACACGGTATGGAAGAACAAAAAGATTTCATATAAAAAAAAAGAAAATTGGATATGTTCAATATAGGCATAAGATGGCTGTAAACAATAACTAATAATTGAATAGTTGCCCCGGAAAGAGATCTAACCCACAAAAATTTGAAAGCTGAGTTTTCAGCGGATTGGTGATCTATCCGGAGAGTATCACGGCATGGTGCATGTAAAATTATCCATACTCTCTTCCAGACTTCTTTTATTTATTTTTAAAAGTTGGCTTTCAAGCGATTAGTGATCTATATGTAACAAAATGGTGGAAGCATTATGTCAAGTCATTAATAGCAGTGTAGAAAAACAATTATTGTACATGTGCAAATTCATTCCGTCACAATTCCGTGAATTCTGATCAGAATCCTAGAGAAATTGAGTGAAAATAAGAAAGACACAAAGAGTGTAATGAAAAAACATTAAATGGAAAATAAATACTGTAAACTGATTAAGTTAGAAATTTCTCTAACTGAATCAGTGTTCAATATGTATTTTCTATTTCTTATTATAGCATTTTTAGTTAAATATGTGATAAATCATTTTTCAACTCTACAGAGATAGCTCACTTTTGCACTCAATTCTGTATTAAATTGTTAATATTTTGTTATTAGCATGTTATTCTTCTTCTTCTTTTCTTCTTCCTTCCAAGTATTAGGCCAAGGCCTGTTATGATCCTATAGAAAATTTTCTCTCCAGCATTTCATAGGACGGCCCAGTGACCTTCGTCCTCTTGGTATATAATTATAAACAGCTTTGGGGATCCGATTTGAACTCATTCTTTCAAGATGGTGTTTCCAATTTAGTTGGTACTGTTTAATATATTCCAAAATTGGCGTAGTCTTCAATTCTTTTAAGATATCGGTGTTCCTTTTCCAATCCCATCTGGTGTAACCCGCTGTTCTGCGCATGAATCTCATTTCACAAGGCATTATTCTGCTTTCATGTTGTTTTTTTAGTGTCCATGCTTCACTACCATAGGTCAACACTGGTCTAACCAAAGTGTTATATAAACGTAATCTGGTGTTTTTTTGTACAAGGGATGGTTTCATAACTTAATAATTCCTAAACTTTTATTAGTCCTCATCTAGGGGATATGTGGATGGCGACCACAAGGTGCCCAAGCTGAGCAAAACATTGCTTCTACTTACTTGTGTTTTGCACTCTTTTAACTTTACTATCTAACCTCTCTTTGTTAACACTTGTTTTTTTTCGACCCCGACGCTATTAGGGCATCCGAGGGCTAGGGAGTCTTTCCTTTCTTCCATTTCTTCTTTCCTTTATTTTCTTTTCTTCTCCAGAAATGCCTGACCAGAGGCTATAAGATGGCAGCTCCATCACTGGTCTTGCCTTCCTTTGGCCAGCAACCAATCGAAGAGACTATTATTATGCTTTCAAGTCTTATACAAGAATTTCCTGGAAGCATGTTATTTTGCATTCAAATTGGCTGTATATGATTCCAATAGGATGAGAGATTAAAATGTATATGATATAATAGAGATAATATCCTCAAAACGAATGTTATATGTAGAGTCCGGATGTTAGGCACTTAAAAAATTCAAAATAGGCTCTTACAAAAAATGGACTACAACATAACTTTTTACAGTCTTACACTAGGAATATAAACATATGATATCAATAGCATGCGAAGATATCAGAGATGCTTTTGGAATTTGTTTTGCCTCTTCACAAAGAGCAGAACCCTCTTTGTCACTCAGCAATGTTTGTATTGAAAAGAAGCAAAGAACTTTTCTCCAAGCCTTAGAGCGTGATACAATGGGACATAGCTTAGGACTATGCCAGTTAACGGGAATGCATGAGGTGGAAAAATACAATATTTACATAACGGGAGTGCATTGAGGGACAAACCATCTACCTGCTAGGGTTATTGCCACATCCTAAAATATTCTAAGGGAATTTATAAAAAGAACACTTGAAAACTTCTATGAAATGATTTGTGCCATGAAGTTTGTCCATTTCAATTGTTTTCATTCAAATACTGAGTTAATTTTGAGAAAAAATCCAAATAGACATTTATAGGCATTATGAGCTGAAATAGGCATTTATAGGCAAAATGAACTTCATGGAAAACAACTCTAGGGTCGTTGGTATGAACTTATATGAAGTCACTTTTACAATATCTAAACAAATTACTATAGGCATTTTCCCTAACATCCGGTCTCTAATTTTTTTTTTTTCGTTTTCCCAACAATTTGTAGTTAATATTAATAAAATTCATTGTTAAAACCGTTGAAGTGGAGAGTCATAAAATAAAATAAGTTAAAATAGACCTTCTTAGGTTAAATCCGTCGTCCTCAACTTATAAAATATATCATCTTTATGCTTGTAGGCCTTTCAGAACATTCGTTCCATCTTCAGCAGTTCACTCTTCGCTACAGCATCCAGTTAGATGGTTGATGCTGCTGGTCCTAATGTGGCTTTCTAGTTAGTGGGTTAATCTCTTTTCTGGGCAACTATTCAATTAAAATCTACAGGATCTTTGTGGAGAAGAACAGTTGTAAGACAAGTTGAGATGAAGAAGTGGACATAAGTAAGGATGATGGAGATATAGAAAACAAACATTTTATTAGGACCTCAAGGGGTACAGAGGTTACAAAGACCTAAAAATTCTTGGAGAAAAAATTATAGAAGAGGTAGAGATGGTTGGCAAAACAAAAAACAAAATTAGAATGTTAACCGAGAATAGAAAAAAAAATGCTCTGTTCCTCTGGGAATGAGAGATAACACTACTACTGCTACTATATTCTATATATAGTCTCAACTGTTGGCACATATTTTATCAGTCAGTAATTAAAACAGCTATTTATAAACAAACTTAAAAACACATTATCTATTATCTAACTTCATAAAATATTTTGCTATGAATCATAGATCGGTATTTTTTATTATTTACTGATTTCTAACTACTGACGGACATACCACGTCAAAAGTATCGTAAACAACTCAAGCATAGAGGATAATTTATATATTGGTATGCAGATTTTCTTCCTCATTCATAAAATTTGAATTAGGTAATTGTGATAATTTTAAAAGCTACAGTTATTATTTTATTGAATTAGAAGATCCTTTAGTGCTTAGAATTCATAAGCAAGCTTCTGATCATAGATTGTTCCTTTATTTTTATTATTTTCTTTATATTTGAAGAGAAAAATATATGCCTAGACTGGAGTTTGAAGCCAGGACCTTAACTTTATATGCTAATCCTCTGTTACTGAGCTTTCCAAGGCCTCCAATCTAAATGCAAATTTTTCTCTTATGCATTCCAATTCCTGAGGCTTGCAAATCATTGTTCGACAAGCAAATGATGGCTTCTTACCTAAGAAGATTTTTAATGGGAATTTAACATTACTTTATAAAGCCAGTAGAACTTCTTTCGATGTTTTTATTCCTTCATTGCTTGAATGATTACACTGAGCAACAAAAAAGTAACTTGTTTTTGTCTCAGAAAGAAAAATATGTGATTCTGATAGTACTTTTTCCCCTGAATTCAAAGATGATATTGGTTTTTATCCATCATGCAAGGTTTCCGAGAGAACAGGCATTTATAATTTTAAACACTTTAATATTTTCTACATTTGTAACTACACAATATTCGAACATTCGGACTCACCTAGAAAGCAAGAAATGATGATTTTCTGCTATATTTCGCCTGTGGAGCATCCCTCTAGATGGTCCAACAATAATTGGCCAGCATATTAGGATTCCATTTGCCTTGATATTTCTTTTCCATAGTTGAAATCTCCTGATGAAAGTGTTCCCCGTGCTCATCACTCACTGCACCAAGATTTTCTGGGAAGAAATCTAGATTTATTAAAAAAATAATTATTTAAATCCATTAATTGAAATTGAAATAAAAAAAACTGTGAATGATGGAGGAATTCTGAAGAATACATATTTGAAAACACGATAAAAACTGCATTAAGTACAACTATTGGTACTCATGAGACAAAAATCATGTTCACCAGTGTTATTTCTAATCTAAATAATAATTCTTTGAATGAAATTTTCTTCTATCTGTAATAATTCATTGTTACTGTCTCTTTGCAACTGATGCATATTTTAGATGTACATATTTTTGCTTTATAGATTCAGTTATTCCAAACTTCACAGCAGGATTAGTGGTACTTTACAGCATGAGATTCTGTCCTTATGGTCAAAGAGTACAAATGGTACTTGAAGCAAAGAAAATTCCGTAAGTAAATTAATATCTTGTAAAATAGTGTTTTTATATTTTATCCTATTTCAATGACAACAACATTATGAACAGCAATGGCTCTACAGCCTAAAACTGGCCCTGGGCTTACTCAATATCTGCCTCCATTCTTTTCGATCCATTTAAAATTTCTTCAACAGCTTTTGACTGTTCTCTTGCATAGCATCAACTCAGGATGTTTTCTAAAATTGTCATTCAATGGCATCTTGAGATAGTCTTTATAATGATTATAAAAATCAACACTTTTAAAATTCATACCAGTTAAAATGCAGAAGATGGAACATTGTTTTTGAAAGGCCTCCATATTGGAACAACTTGATGAAGTTTAATAATATATAATCAATTGAGTTGGTGTTTACTTGATGAAAATCCACATTTATTAATTAAATAAAAATAAAACGTAGTTTTATTTGATTTTCATATTTATTAAGATATAATTCAGTGACAGCTGTTTCGGTACACTGTACCTTCTTCAGACATGTTAACAAATTATGAATTGTGTTCCAACTGATCTAAGCAACAATACAACAATATTTATATTTTTAAATTTAACAAAGGGGATTCATTCAAATCAAGTTGAGAATTTAACAGTTTTTTACTACTTTTAAACTTATTAATTTCTACAGCCTCCAAAAGATCTAACTTCTTACCATTATCACTTATCCTTTTGAAATTTTGAAATTTTACATATTTGTGATAAGGGTAAGAAGTTAGATCTTTTGGAGGCTGTAGAAATTAATAAGTTTAAAAGTAGTAAAAACTGTTAAATTCTCAACTTGATTTGAATGAATCCCCTTTGTTAAATTTAAAAATATAAATATTGTTGTATTGTTGCTTAGATCAGTTGGAACACAATTCATAATTTGTTAACATGTCTGAAGAAGGTACAGTGTACCGAAACAGCTGTCACTGAATTATATAATAAATATGAAAATCAAATAAAACTACGTTTTATTTTTATTTAATTAATTTAATAATATAGTTGAGGACGACTGACTTACCAGGTACCAATTTTATATTTAATATCTAATTATAATAAACTCCACAGATGACAGGCCTAGAAGGCCCTCGGCCTACCCCAAGAGCCTCCTAAGGCCTACAGTGAGATCATTTTACCTTACTTTTATAAAGGATATTAGAAAAATATCAGAGCAGTAAAAAAAAATCTGAATGGAACATGTAGAACACAAAGTGAAAATGAATGTATATTCTCATACCTACCACTACATTTTTCATGCTTTGTCAGATGACAGCATTAATGAGACCTATCTTCAATTTATGAAACATTTTGAGAGACCAAGTTATGTAGGTGATGTGTACCTGTACTGTATTCAGGGAGGAGCATAGGATGAGTGCATATTTTAAGGGTCGCATGTTTGGACGCATTAGACAGTAAAATGCCTTCTCTGCTGAGCAAGTTGTATGCTAATACGATTTTGCTTACTCAGAAATCTGTTCATGCGATAATAATTGGTTAAATTTGTAAGCTACCTGCGGAGGTACCTTAAATGAGCAACTCAAATTAAAATCCCGAAGGGAACCGATGGTAATCGATGTACTTTGCTGCTTTATCCAACATTTATCCAAGATGTCGAACCTTGAAGACTTCGATCATGTTTTCGGTATACACGGAGAAGAGGAATTTGATAGAGTCTACCAAAGAATTCAACTGGAAGAACAGGAAAATCGGCGTAATATTGCGTGTCGCAGACGTGTTTGTATACGGTATTATTTGCAGGATGCAAGCATAAATGCATTCCTCTATAGCAGACGAAAATAACGGAAGTGGTTTTATCGCTGAGAATTCTGGGTAATTCGTTGCCAATATTACGAAAACGTCGACTCTCGTGCATGACCGATAAGTCGGCCGTTAATTCGTTCTCAGCAATTGCTCACGGTGAATCAGCTCACTAGTGATTGGAAGTAATTTGAGTAGAGAGTAATGTTCTAACATACGACCCTAAGTGTTGTGTAGTGTAAGTGTTTTGTGTGAGGAATGGTGATAAAGAAGAGGGAGAAGATAAAACCTAAAACACATAACATACTCCTGTCAAAAAGTACCAAGGGGACCACCAGACTTAATGTATCTATCTGTCAAATGAATATTGCTATCAATAGTACCATATACCTTCTCAATATATGGGGAGTTTGGAATATAATGTAGGCATATGGTGCACAGTCTATCAATTAAATATTGTGATGCAACATAATATCATTTGAATTTCGCGGGTGATGGCAAGAGTAGTCTTGCATTGGTGGGAATAGATTCATGAGTCATTGACTCACGAGTTGAAAGACCCATGTAGAATATTGATAGATCTATACTTTCATTCAGGAATTTTCCCTATGCATCTACCCTCCATTTCAGGAAGGTTCGGTGCCAGAAACTTCTATACTAGAAGAATCTCCACTGGACACCAAGAAATTTCCTACCCCGGCCTATATAAACTGTTGCCAGGGTCGGGAGTGAGTTAATTGTGTTGTGATAGCGATACAGTGAACTGTGACTGGAAGAAACTGTGGCAAGTGAAAGCATTAGAGGCTGGAAATACTTGTGTGATAGATTAAGTATTGAAGCAATTTGTGAGTGAAATGTCACTGAAAGTTTATAGAATTAAATAAAGTTATTATGGAGTTTTACACGATCATCTGTTGCGTTTTATTACGAGAAAACAATGTGAGAACTACTTCATGGTAGCCTATTACAATATTGTACAACACCATCCCTCCTAAACTCGAGATTGAAAATTTTATAATTAAAATTTCCAATGATTGGTATCGAACCCACAGACCCGCATGACAGGAGTTTAAAATGAGACCTAAGAGAAAATGGTTAGAAGCTATGGAAGATATAAAAAAATTAGAATAAAACATTACTTCTTTGTTACTTCTATCTAGCCATAGCTGATGACACAAATCCATTGTATACTTACGCTATAAGTTGCAATGGGGCTGCATTTGAACTTGCAGCTTATGTTGGCATTCAAGGTGAGTGTCCATGAGGTTAAAAGAAAGAGATATAGGAAAGACAGAAATGAACCCTTTTGGCCTCGAATACTCTAATACTATCAGGGTTGAAGAAAACAAGAGGTCAGGCAAGGGAGACTGGATAGGAAAATAAAAAGAAGGAGATCTGGTACTAGAAAAGGAAGAAATACCAGATTGGTTAAAGATAAAAGTAAGGAGCAAAACATACGTAAATGGAAGCAATGTTTTGCTCAGCTTGGGCACCTTGTGGTCGCCATCCACATATCCCTTAGATGGTGACCCCTGAGGGTTTTTTCTTTTTAAGAAGACGGGTCGCTATACCTGTGCTACAGAGCACCAATGGGCAGTTAGAGAGAGAGAAATTCTTCTGCTTGAAGAGGATAACAACAAACACCTGAAACATTGGACCACCTCTTCTTCTGTTTGGCACTCGCTGATACGAAGTGTCAATTCGAACAAAACTATTGCAGTCTTATTCAATTACTAACCTAGTAGATAATGAACTAAAAACATAATCATAAATTAATTAAACATTGAAGTAGATATATTCACATTAGTCGAGATTTTTGTTCAGGTGCAACAGGATTGAACTCCAGAAAGGCCTTTCTCCAATGAAAGAGAAAACTATAAACATTTTATTCAGGTTTGGTATTGGACAAATAATTCATAATATGCAAGAATAAGTATTAATAATTCTGTACAATTGTTTTTTTTTTTTTCAGATATGATGTTGTGTACATAAATCTAATGGATAAACCATCTTGGTATTTGGAAAGGAACCCTTTAGGGAAAGTTCCTTCATTAGAAAAAAATCCTGGGAAATGTATATATGAGAGTCTGATTGTTGCAGACTACCTTGATGAAGAATATCCTCAAACTCCTCTACATTCCAAAGATCCCATGCAAAAAGCAAAAGATCGCATATTAGTGGAACAATTCAGCAAGGTTTGTCATTTTATTTTATGGAGGATATAAGTAAAATTAATAATAAAACCGTCCTGTGCCATAGCTGAATTGGGGAAGACATTTCTCATGGTATTTCAGCCAGTATAGGACCGGTGCCCACCCAGCATCGTGAGGCATTTGGGTAGCTACAATAAGTAGCGACTCCAGGTTGAGAAAACCAGCTATAACGGCTGAGGGACTCGACATGCTGACCACATGTGATCCCTACACTGGCTAGATGATCATCTACCTCTGTGATTGACACATGTGGATGTGAGGCCAGCAGCCGGAAGTTAGGCTAAGGGCCTTTCTAGGCCTGTCGTGCCAGGAGTTTCTTTTTTTTTAATAATAAGACCATAGACTTTTTGTATCAGTCATGTACTTTTATTTAATATCTAAGTTTTAAATTTTCAGTTCTTATGTTTTATATTGTATTACCCAACTTTTTTCTAAAAATCATTAAAATAACAGTGACCAAAACTCAATTTGAACCTATTCTTAAGTATATTTATGTCACTGAAGCCAAATATAGGCACTATCGAACCCATAGGTTTATGACCGCACAGATATAAGCTCTCTAAATATCTGTGTATCCTGAGAAATAAGGGGCTGCCGGACATTGGCATCTTTTAAAAGAAATCTAAATTTATATTTGCTCTAAACTCGACTTCATTATTATCCAGTGTAAGGTATATATATTAATTGGTGTTTCCCGTATAATGTATCATATTTATATTATTATTATTATTATTATTATCGTATCATTATTGTTATTACCCTATGAAAATGTTGTTTGTAATGACATGTACATTGCTACATTGCTACATTTATTGTATCTTTAACTGTGTGTCATTCGTATAGTGTATCTCTAGCTTTGGCAATAGGTAGGGGTGGGGGGCGGGGGGAGGGAAGAGAGGGCCGGAGGGCCGGAACGAGGCCAGAAGAAGAAAGAGGAGGAGGAGGAGGAGGCGGAGGAGGAGGAGAGGGAAGTAGGAGGAGGGAGGAGGAGGATGAGTAGGGGAGGAGAGAATGGGGGGCCAAGAGGAGGATGGAGGGAGGAGGAGGAGGAGGAGGATGGAAGAGGAGGGGAGAGGAGGAGCAGAAGGAGGAGGATGCAGCAGGGCAGGAGCATGAGCAGGAGCAGGAGCAGGGGCAGCAGCAGCAGCAGCAGCAGCAGCGGCGGCGGCGGCGGCGGCAGAGCAGCAGCAGCAGGCAGCAGCAGAGAGGAGCAGGAGGATAGGAGGAGGAAGTAGTAGGTATGTGTTGGAGGAGGAGGAGGAAGGAGTAGAGGATGAGTAGTAGGTGAGAGAAGAGGTGTGCATAGGATGTTTTTATATTATTAATATTAGGTTTTATTATCATGGATTATGTATCACATTCTCATTAGCATTGAGCAGATCATTATCATTCATATACGCCATCATCATCATCAGCATGCAGCGCAGCGTCGGAGGCGGCAGCATCATAATCATCATCATCATTATATTATCATTATTAATGATTATTAATTATTATTATTATTATTATTATTATTATTATTATTATTATTATTATTATTATTATTATTATTATTATATTATTATAGAGATAATATTTTCCAATCATTCTCTATATAATTTACGAGGTGTGTTTTTAAAGTAAGTTCCATTTTCAATTATATCCATTGCATCGCTGAAATCTTAACTTTTCGCATGTGTGTTGTTTTCTTGTTCAGTCCTCAGGCAAGCTGGACTTGCAGTTTCAGAGCTTCAGTCCGTGTGTGTGGTTAGTTGTGATCAGTTGAAATGTTTAAGGTGATTGAGCGCCCGCCGACTGTGAGATACAGTCTGTTATCTGTTTCTTGAATGCAATAAACATCAAACCAGCTGACATTCATCGTCAACTTAGTGAGGTGTATGATGAAGATGTCATTAGTGATGGAATGGTCAGGAGATGGGTTAGGAAGTTCAACGAGGGCCGCTTCTCTGTGCACGACGAACAGCATTACCAGTCGGCCATCATTGATGAATGACGATTTGGTGCATGGTGTCGATGAAAAGATTCTTCTTGCACCTCAAGACGCTCCACAGCGGCTAACGTTTTGATGGCGATGATGAAGTGAAAACAGGAGTGCAGGAGTGGTTCATGTCACAGGCAGGCAGATTCTACAACGAGGGATAGGAAAACTTGTGCCCCAACTTGATAAATGACTCAAAAATGGTGGAGATTATGTTGAAAAGTAATTGAAGTGTGGGAAATAAATTGCAACAACAATGATTTGTAAAGATATTCCCATTTAATTACTACAGCCTTTCGGAACTTACTTTAAAAACATGCCTCGTACTTCCCTCGAACCATGGTTAGTGTTATTCTCCAACCTCATTCTTGGCCTACCTATTCGGCACTTCTCTCGTTTTTCTACAAGGAGTTTCCTGAATTCTTGTCCTAGCTTCCGAAAATTGCTCATGTTGCTGGTGGGTGCCAGTCCCATATATTGAGTGAATTTCCAAGATTTTTTTTTTTCCTCATTGGAATTCAAACAAGCATGTATTGAACTTTTATAGGAAAAAATCACTGAGGTTTATTTTAAGATTAAATTAAAATGCTTCATACCTCACCTCATATCCGTCTTCTATGTGGACCGTAGTTTCAAAGCCTTGGCAGCTTCATCTTGTCATCTTGTCAACTGATGTTATTTCACCAAATTCTTTAAGTTTCAAGACCATAGCTATTTTATTTAACTTTTATAGGAATTAATCACTATGAGGTTTAATTTCAAAACCATAGCTATTACTACTCCAGTACAAACTTTTAATTCATAAATAATAGGGTATCTAATCCTAGTCTATTAATTAGATTTCATAGCGGGTCGATCAGAAGAACCACTTCCTCTTCCCTCTGTTGACAGACCGATAAACCTCCAGATCCAGTCAGATTGAAGTTCATAAGTTTTTCTTTTTTATTTTTTTATGTGGATTTTCTTCCAAACCGTGAGTTTCTTTTGTTTTTCTATCCACATTAAAAAGAATAACAGTATTGGAAAATGTTAAATAAGATCTTTATTACTTATAAAAGTGGTGATGTAAAATTCTCAAATGTAGTTTCTTCTAAACGAAGCTGTCCATTGGCGATGGCAGTGTCATCTACCTGACAGCGGACAAAACGAGAATTATAGATTTGTATAAGTGGAAAGAATTATTGGTGTTTGTGCCAGGTGTCGAATGGTGTAGTGGGCTGCACACTAGTCTGGAGAACTAGAGGTCCACGGTTTGATTCCTGGTTCACACATTAATTTTTCTTTTCACAATATCATTATAATATTATAAGAAAGAAAAACTTATGAATTTCGAAATTCGCATGGATTCTGACTGGATCTGGAAGTTTACTGGTCCACCAACAGAGGGAAGAGGAAGTGGTTCTTCTGATTGACATAACATCAGTCAACGAGAGGGTACTGAAGATGAAGATGCCCAGGCTTTGAAACCACGGTCTACGTAGAAGACTGGATATGAGGTGAGGTATGAAACATTTAATTTAATATTAAGCACGTGTTCTTTAACACTGGACCAAACCAAAATGCCTTAGACCACTTGGGGATCTTCCAGAAATTAATTTTATTAAATGTGTCAGTTATCAGAGTGTACCAGTCATTTTATTCTGTGTCTTTAGGTTATACAAGATATGTACAAGTTATATCAGAATATAAGCAAAGAAACTTTCCAAAATCTCTTGACCGAGCTTGATTGTTTTGAAAAGGAGCTGATATCAAGACAAACATTCTTCTTTGGAGGTAAATGTGTTTATTTTAATATGATATAGATGTAGTCTATGACCATTTAATTAATATATTATAATAATTGTAATGAAAACAATGTAGAAGTTCAAATTTATGGAACTCTCTCATTTTGCTCTGTTAAATTTTATAAATTTTTGACTAAAATATTTTTCCTCTTCGTATGTAACTTGGTATCCGAGGTAGTTAAATGTGTTGGTTTGTTCTAATATTTTATTATTAATAATAATAAAATTACTGCGAACTGGGTCTTTTCCTAGGAAAGCCATGACTTCAGATTTTCCTGTTGAGATTTCCATGTTGTAGTTTATTGCAATTTGGTGAAAAGAGTGGACTGAACGTTGTAGGTCATCTTCTGAATTCTCTTAAACACAATGTCATCTGCAAATAATAGGGTGTCTAAATTAAGTTACAAAATTTAATTAGGGAGGTTGTGTTGTATTATTAATAGAAAATTTGTTGTGGTACTGGCGAGGCAGGACTTTCTTCCTAGACTATGTAGACAGAATCAAAATGTAAGATACTCTCTACCTGTGATTACATGTTTTATTTCCTAAATAAAGGAACTGCACATAGGTGATGTAATGGAAAGATAAGGGAAGGGGACTATATAGGACACAGCCAGAAATGAGAACAAACATGCAGATTCAAAAACAGTCCCCATGTTTGCAATTCAAGTTTTAAGATTTAAAAATTTACAGTACTTCAAAAATGTATGTTCTATGACTAATTTCAATGAATTTTGATTTAATTATATTGAGATACTAGAAATAAAAAAAATAATACAAACTTAGATAAAGAATCATATTTGGCTGTAAGTGGAACAAGATAATTTGTTGAGACTATTTAACTCATGCCCCAAATGGGAGTCAATGACCAATCACGTTTCAATGATTTTTGTTTTACAACCAATCAGAGTCGTGTTTCACCAAATATTTATCAGTGTTATAATTACCATATTAAAGAAAGCTCCTCCTTACAATATTGCGTTCCTTTGGCAATAAATAGTATGATCTGGTTGCAGTGATAAACAAATGAAGCAGTAGAAGCGTACCTATCATTTCTCATTTGTTTTCAAACATCGCCGTTTACATTAAATATATAAATATTTTAAAATAACTATAGTTAAATAATGATTTGTGAGTAAACAGCTTAATTTTATTCGTTAAATAGTCCTAACAAATGCCACTCTTGATTTCCAAATTCTCTAGATAAATTCACTCCTCACTTCGTGAGTCGTGAATTTATCGATAATTTGGAAATCACTCGTGGCATTACTTATGATAAATTTACTAATGCGATTTTTTTTTTCTTCTCGTCTTTCTCCAGGTAATAGTCCAGGAATGCTAGATTATATGATCTGGCCTTGGTTTGAGAGGATTGGATTACTAAAATGTATAGGAGGAAATGGATTTGGTCTCTTTGAGGACAGGTTTCCTGAATTGGTAATTTATTAAAATTATCTTAACACATTATGTGTAATATTTTATAATTTATTATAAAAGTAATGAATTCATGAAGATAGTCATTGTCATGTAGTCATTTTACCATCTCAGGATTAGCATGTTGGATGCCAAAACTACAGTCCTGAATTTAAATTTCAGTACCAGCACAATGGTATTTCATGTCTCCCATAAGTTATTTCTTTTTAATTACATGTAGTCGCAACAATATTTTGAGTTTTAAATTTAATTTAATCTTAAATTAAACCTCATAGTTATTTTGTCTTATAAAAGTTGAATTTAATAAACTTACCCAAATAGGTAAATAATAAATTAATGAGTCATTTTAACATCTTACCTCATATTTCATGTTTTATCAAACAAGTCATCTCGAAGTTCATCAAATCAATACCAGATGGCAACGATATCTCGAAGTTCGTCAAATCAACACCAGATGGCAACGTTATAGAGGGAGATTCCAACGAATATCTGGTAGTCATAATGGCGGTTGAAAATGAATGACAAGATCATTTGAAAACTATAGTTACCGTGTTTGATAAAACATGAAATATGAGGTAAGATGTTAAAATGACTCATTAATTTATTAATTAAGAACCTCATAATGTGTTTCCCAATTTTAACTTTGAATTACCCAAATAGGGTCTGGCAAAAGTGACAAAGTATAAATAAGATGAGTCTTAAAATTCATTGGAGAACATATTGTTTAAACAACTCACCTCATAGGATTCATGCTTCCATGATATCGCGATTTCAAACATAATCATGTTCATCGTCAGCCATAACTCCGACTGATTAAATATAAGATGAGTCTTTTTCATCTTACCTCACAAATCATTGTATTATTTTGAAAATGTTTCAATATTAAGTTATGTAGGTAGGAAATAACACTATGAGGTTAATTTTAATTTTGTTGAGTTGTTTCTTGACTCACCTCATACTTCTTAACACCCTCGCAGATCTAGATTTCGTCACTGTATTTGTGACATTCTCAATGCTGTTCACGTTCACAACTGACATCCAATGGTCTCCTCTCCTGCAGACTCACCTCCATGCCATCTGATGGCTGACCGACGAACTTCCAAATCAATCCCCTCTCCTTATCACCGGGTATTTCAAAATTCATAGTTGTGTTTTTATTCTTGCATATGTAAATTTTTTTCCCAAATTGTGAGTTCCTTCGGTTTTTCCACTTGCTTAAGTAATTTTAAACCGAAGGAACTCACAATTTGGGAAAAAATGTACATATGCAAGAATATAAACACAACTATGAATTTTGAAATACACAGTGATAAGGGGAGGAGATTGATTTGGAAGTTCGTTGGTCAGCCATCAGATGGCGCGGAGGTCAGTTTGCAGGAGAGGAGACCATTGGATGTCAGTTGTGAACGTGAACAGCATTGAGAATGTCACAAATACAGTGACGAAATCTAAATCTGCGAGGGAGTTAAGAAGTATGAGGTGAGTCAAGAAACAACTCAACAAAATGTTTCAATATGTTTGTCAAGATTGTTGAATTTTATGTTGTAAGCCCTAGATATCAAATCCCATTCCATCTTTGGTTGACCCAAGAACTTGTAAATCAAATCCTTTTCCCAAGAATTTCAAAATTCATGATTCTATCTCTGTTCTTCTGGATGTAGATCTTTTCCCAAATGGTGAGTTCTTTTGTATTTTCTGTTTTAATAATTTTGTGTTCACATCATTGATTATTAAAACAGTTAGAAAATACAAAACAATTCACATTTGGGAGGAGATTTACATCCAGAAGAACAGAGATAGAATCATGAATTTTGAAATTTCCGGGGAAAAGGATTTGATTTGCAAGTTCTTTGATCAACCAAGAGATGGAGTGGGATTCTACATCCAGGATTGACAACATAGAATTGAACAGTCTGGAAAAGCTGATGATGATAAGCATGCATATTGAAACATGTTCAAATGAACATAACATTTTATGAGATAAGATAAAACAGACTCGCCTTATTTATTAAGAAGAACCTTATAATGTTACTTCCTATTGTAATTTATTAGTGACAAAGTATACTTGACAATAGAGAAGGACAACAATAAAAACATTAGATGATATAAAGATAACAATAAAATTTAGAATTAGTGCAATAGATACAGAACAAGATAGAACCCACAGTGTAGTTAGAAGTGTAATTGTCTCCAATCTGATATAGAAACAGCCATAGCAAACCGTGGAGGAAAGCTACATGCTATATTTATTGACTACTCCAAGGCGTTCGACACAATAAATAGAACCATCCTAATGAAGGAATTGGAAAATGCTATAGGTCTAAAACATTACCTACTACCGCCTATTAGAGACCTCCTCACCAATAACTGGGTGGAAATAAGTGACGGTATAGACAAATCAAACCTGATACAGCAAACTGTGGGGGTACTGCAGGGGGACCCGTTAAGCCCCTTGCTGTTCATTTTAGCTACAGCGGACACCATCAAGGCAATAAAACCTGACAACGTAAACCTGCTTATGTATGCAGATAACATGGTATTTACCTCAACTTCGGATTAGTGATCTGCAGAAAGCCTTCAACCTATTAGTGGACTGGGCAAAAGAAAATGAACTGACACTAAATGAAGAGAAAACATTCTCCGTGACCTTTAGAAGAGGGGGCAGACGAGGCATTTTCTACATTGGTGAAAAAACATTAAAATCAGTAACTAGCTTCACGTATCTGGGAGTCACTTTCCAAACACAGGGAAGCGTGTTCACACACCATGTAAATGACAGAGTAAATGCTGCGATAAGAGCCATAAGCAACATTAAGTCAATAAATAGACTCTCACCAGAAACAGCCCTACAACTTTTTGAACTTAAAGTTGATCCCGTTGCAACATATGGGTTAGAGAATATATGGATCCATTTAAAGAAACCGAATCTAGAAAAATTATAGAGAACTAAAAGCCACATACCTAAAAAGGGTGATCTGTCTCTCCAGATACACGCCCTCACGACTTGTTTATGAACTCTCCAGAGAACCATTCTACATAGAAGAGCTGAGGCTAAAGTTCCTACTACCAGTGACACCAGCTTACCAGGACCTCCTGCAAGAATTCCACGAGACGAAACGCAAAATATGGGAAGAATTCTATATTACTGACGCCATGACAAACCGTGAATGGACTCAGGGAGGATATGAATTGCGCCACACAGTGACCAGACTCGCTGTGCATGGATTTCACCACAAGCTGTGCAGCAACCAGAGGTTCCACGAGCCCAGTCCAGACTGCATGTGTGCAAGATGTGGCGAACAGTGCGAGAAATATCATGAATTAAACTGTAGAATGAGATCAGAATCATTGTTGAAACTCTGCAGTGACTGAGAACAATCTTCTTTGCACATTGTGCGCATTTCTTATTTTATTAATACTAATGAAAATGAAAATCAAGAACCCAGAATTTGGAGTCTGATCATATAGAGGATTTGTTAGTACGGTTGTTACAATTTTGCAAGCTCCTAATTGTTTCAGGAATTACTTTTTTAATGATTTAAAAGATGTAATATTTGATTGAACAGATATGTGTTCAGATGGTATTTTTCTTTGGTTAACACTAGGCTCATTATTAGTTTTGTTCTCCAAGTTAACTTAATATTTTCTGATAATGTTGGAATTAATTAAAGCTGTTAATAGTTAAAAAAATAAATATCATAATTTAAAAAAAATTACTTTTGAAATTTATTTTATTAGTTACTTTACATGAAAACAAAATTGACTTTTGGTATCGGTATGTAGATGATGTCATAGCAGGCTTCACAGGAACCAAAAGGCAATTGAATTCCTTTTTAAATTTTATTAATAACATTCACAGAAGTATTAATTTCACAATGGAATTAGAAACAAATAATAGTATAAATTTCTTGGATTTATCAATAAAACACATTGATAATAAGTTTGAGTTTTACAAACCATCTCATACTGATACCACTATCCATAGTTCTTCTCTTCACCCATATACTCATAAGATGGCAGCCTTTAATAGTTACATTCATAGACTTTTAAATATCCCTCTTTCACCTTTGGAATATAATAATGAATTGATTATTATGCTTTCAAGTCTTATACGAGAATTTCCCAGAAGGGAAAATTTTCTATAGGATCGTAACAGGCCTTGGCCTAATACTTGGAAGAAGAAGAAGAAGAAGAAGAATATTATTAAACAATTAGCTATTAATAATAACTACAACCCTAAAATTATAGAATATTTAATTAAGAAAGTTCATTACAAAAAAGCAATTAACAAAGTTTTTCCTTTACCCAAAGAAAACATAAAGAAATATGTCATAATGTCATACATAGGCCCATTTTCAAATAAAATATCTAAACACTTTAAAAAGTTGAACATTAATGTGGCATTTAAAACTAATAACACTTTACAAAATATAATAAAGAACAATAAAACCAAAATAAAAAGAGAAAAATTATCAGGTGTATATAAATTGAAGTGTGGCACATGTGACAATGTCTATATAGGACAAACTGGTAGACCTTTTATCTCTCGGATAAAGGAACACATGGGAGCATATAACAGAAATTTAGAATATTCAAAATATGCTAACCACCTATTCCAATTTAATCATTGTTTCAATCCAAATTTTGAAATTTTACATGTTTGTGATAAGGGTAAGAAGTTAGATCTTTTGGAGGCTGTAGAATAAAGAAATAAATAAATTGAAAAGTAGTAACAAACTGTTAAATTCTCAACTTGATTTGAATGAATCCCCTTTGTTAAATTAAAAAATTTAAATAAATATTGTTGTATTGTTGCTTAGATCAGTTGGAACACAATTCATAATTTGTTAACATGTCTGAAGAAGGTACAGTGTACCGAAACAGCTGTCACTGAATTATATAATAAATATGAAAATCAAATAAAACTATGTTTTATTTTTATTTAATTAATAAAATTGACTTTGTTACAGATTGCATGGAGAGACAGGATGAAAGATGATGATCCTGTTAAAGTAACATATCTTGAACCAGACATACATGCTAGATTTATTGAAAGTAGAAAGAGTGGAAAACCAGATTTTGATCTATGGTTGAAATGATTGTAATGGTAATATTTGTTATCAAATTTCAGTCCTAAATTCTTCAAGTTAAATTTGAATTTAACTTTAAATTTTTGTGAAAATGGACTATCATCATAAAGGAAAACATTATGAAATTTGATTTCCTGCAATATTTTTAAATGACTCAAACTTTTAACAGCCTCTAATCCAGTTAAATGTCATTATTATCTACACTATTAGGTAGACATTAATATTCAAATTTTCAAAATAATTTACGACGTGTGTGTATTAGAATTATAACTTTTTGGACTTTTGTGAAATAAAATATTTCCTGTGCAATGAATAGATGAATTTTTGCTTAAAAACATTGAAAAAGGCCTTAATTTCACTGAGCTTCAAGAAAATGTCACCCCCAAATCAATATTTAGTTTCACAATATTTGTAAAATTTCTACTAAATTTACTCAATTAATATAATATATATAATGAATCTTTCCATTCAAAATAACACCAGATGGCAGTTTGAAGAGGAATTCCTTCAAAGGAACACCAGATGGCAGTCTAGATAATTACTGGCAAAAAGGAGAAAAAATTGACAGTCGTGAAAACAGCTGACGATGACGACAAAGTGTCACCGATACTGCAGTGCTGTGTTTAAAGAAACATAGATGTATGAGGTAAGAAAAAAATCATGATTCATTTAATTATTATTAATTGAACCTCATAATGTTAAAAATTCCCAAATTTAATATATAAATATTGTGTAGTATTGGTACATAAAGATGTGTAGTGCTCATACTCATTAGTCATTACATTTAAAATTAATATAAAATTATGGAATATTCACCTGAAAGGTCCGTCTCCTCAACTTAATTAATCATTTAACTGTAGCACTTTCGGGACTTGTCCCATCATCGGCAGGATTCAAAACTGGTGTTTCACTGAAGATCTGGTAGAGGGGGTTGCATGTATTGGGTTCGTTTTCGTTTATCAGGCTGTCGTTGTGAGCTGCTTTCATGATTTCCTTATAAAAGTTGATCATTACATTTAGTATCTATGATTACTGGTGAATGGAAACCATAGCTTGTTTTTATTTACTGGGAATACATGATGTCACAAAAAAAAAGTTATATCATCACTCAGAAAAATAAAGGGACCTGGACAAATAATCTAATGAGATTTCAGCAGTTACACAGAAGAAGACGAAATGCACTTACAGTAGATTCTTCACTAGAAGAATACTGCAAGATGCCTCTTCAACTTCAAATTATTGGAAGGTATCAGACTCTTGGAGCAGAGATCAAAGGAAGACATGAGAGAGTAGCGAAAATATCTGAAGATAAATTAAATTTGAAGAGAAAAATTTTCGCCTAGACCAGGACTCGAACCCGGGACCCTTGGCTTTCCGGGCCAAGTGCTCTACCAACTGAGCTACCGAGGCGAGTTACGATCTAGATGCAAATTTTTCTCTTATATACGTTGTAATTCCCTATCGCCAAATGCTTTTGAAACCATTGTTTCTATCTTTGCAAATGGCGGCTTCTTAGTTAAGAAGACATTTATTGGGAATTTAACATTACTTTATAAAGCTAGTAAGGCTTCTAATGATGTTTTTATTATTGATTTAACATTTCTCAATGAAAGATAAATTAAATTTGAAGAGAAAAATATCTGAAGAAGTTACAAATTTGTAGCAAAATATATTTAATTCTCTCCATGTGTCAAATCAAGTAATACATAGAAAGCTCCACAAAGTACTGAAGACTTATGTTTATGAAGACCTACTAGTTCCTTGTTATCTCAGCAGTCACTTTCCAAGTTTCACATCCATATAATACTACTGACTTAACATTTGATCTGAAAATACAGAGTTTAGTTGTTGTAATTTCTCTGGATTTCCACAGAGGTTATAGCTGGACAAAAACTGCGATTGCCTTATGATTTATTTACATCACTGGTTGCTCCTCCATCCTCAAATACAATACTGTGAGGTAAATGAACACTTTTACTTCTTCTAGGTTTTCACTGTGTATTCCTCTGATTCTTTGTGTTAATCTTCATAAACTTTGATGATCTTGAAGAAGATTTTCGGGCTGTAGGCCATGGTCGTGAGGCTTGTAGCTCCCCAACGTTTTGCCAGAGACTGTGTCTGGATCCTCAAGGGTGAAAGTCTACATCAATACATTCATAAACTTTGTTTTGCTTTGTTCACTTTCAAGCCGACCTTTTCAGTTTTATACAAGAGGTCTATGTATTACATGATGGTAATGATGATTGAACCCCGTTCATCCTGCACGGGGACATGGGTGCTTCCTTCTTCTTCTTCTTCTTCGTCAGGCTCTATGACTTCCAGTGGAATGTCTTGGCCTTCTCAACTAGTTTACGCCATTTCTTCCTATCTTGTGCAGTAGATTTCAAATCAAAAATCCCCATCTCTCTCAAAACTTCAATTACATCATCTTCCCATCAATCTTTAGGTCTTCCTCTTGGTCTTGTTCCCTGTTGCTTCCAATTTAAAATATCATTTGGCAATCTTCCTTTTGGCATTCTTAGTGTATGTCCAAACCACTGTAATCTTTTGGATTTGATGAAACTAACTATATTTTATATTTAATTAATGTTGGGAAGTAAACATTATGAGGTATAATCATTAAAATTCATCGGAGAACATATTGTTTAAACAACTCACCTCATAGGATTCATGCTTCCATGATTATGTTTGAAATCGCGATATCATGGAAGCATGAATCCTATGAGGTGAGTTGTTTAAACAATATGTTCTCCGATGAATTTTAATAACTATATTTTCTTTATTATTCTTGAGGTATAATTCGTCATTCCTTCTGAACCTCCAAGTTCCATTTTCCTTTACTGGACCTAGCACTCTTCTAAATATTTTCCTCTCAAACGTTAATAGTCTTAATTTATCTACTTTTTTAGTACCCAGGTTTCATCTCCATAACATATGATTGGTCTTATTATTGCTGTATATAATTTGAATTTAACATTTTTTGATATTAATTTGCTTTTGAATATATCGAAATTAGCAAAATATGCTTTATTCCCTTGCGATATTCCTGTTTTGATTTCTTCTTCAACATGGGTGCTTCCTAGTAGGAAGTTTCTCAACCAGACAAATTTAGTAAATTTAATGATATTTTTATTATTAATTTCATACATCTCAATGATGGATAAATCATATTTGAAGAGAAAAATTATACGCTCAGACCCGGACTTGAACCTGGGACCCTTAGACCAAGTGCTCTACCACCTGAACTACCTGAGCAAGTAGTTATGTTTATTTTTCTACAGGTGTCAGTGAGTGACATAGTTGGTGCATCGCCTTGAGGAGACATATAGTAGGAGACTAAGGTATTACTCTGATGGCAGAAGATCAATAAATATTGCTCAGTGGTCTTTTCATTCAAACTTAAGATTCTGTTGTGAGCCTGAAAATGTTCAGACTTGGGACCCACAGCTTAAAATTCCTCCCAGAGGACTTGTCCCTTGGATTTTCCCATCCTAAAAATCTATCGACTCTGGCCAGGTTTGAACCCATGACTCTTGGAACTAGAGGCAAGAAACATAACCACTAGACCACCGTAGTTGACCTATGTATATATGAGTTATATTTATTTATATTAGTAATTTTTCCAAAATAAAATATTTGATTTTATAGCAGGTTGCATTGACATTGCAACACACAAAATTTATTTTTTACACGACAGAGCATTCTGTCCTACTTACAGCAATGGCGACCATAATTGAAAGTTCAATTTCCTAAATTTTGGAGTTGCCAACTTATAAATAACTAAATGCAAATATACTGTAATATTACAAATTACCTACCTAGTGCAGGAAGTAAAACCACTGCCCTTTATGTATACTACGTACAATGTATATACAAAAATATATCCAAAAGGTAGTGTTAATATACATTATATGAAACAAATCACTGCATTATAAATGAACTGAACTTTATTTGAAACAATATAAAACAATAAATTTGTACTTGCCACCATTTTATCCTTGATTGCTATCACGGCCTGCTGTAGTCTCAATGAGGTACATGATCTTTATATAATGTAATAAGAACAGTTAAGTCCCGCGCCATAGCCGAGCGGTTAAGGTAGGAAGCCTTGGCGCAGAGCTACGGGACTTACGCTGGTTCGAGTCTCCATGGGGGAAGAAATTTTCTCATGGTATTTCGGCCAGTATGGGACCGGTGCCCACCCAGCATCGTGAGGCAATTGGGTAGCTACAATAAGTAGCGGCTCCAGGTTGAGGAACCAGCTATAACGGCTGGGGGACTCGACATGCTAACCACATGTCACCCCTACACTGGCTGTTGATCATCTACCTCTGTGATTGACACATGTGGATGTGAAGGGCCAGCAGCCGGCTGGTAAAAGGGCAACCGCTGAAAAGTGGAAAGACCCTTAATCGGAAGTTTTGTAGACTATGATAGGGAGGACATGTGGCACGAATGTGTAATGAAAGAGGGGCATGGAAATTTCTTGTAAGAAAACCAGAGGGAAAACGTCAAGTTGGTAGACAAAGAATGAGGTAAGAGAATTACATTAACCATGATTTGAGGGACATAGATTATACAGGAGATAATTGAAAAACGTTACTCAGGATAGGGATGTATGGAGAGCTTATGTCCGCATGGTCATGAACCTATGTTTGATACTGCCAGTGGGTTAGTTAATTTTATTAAATAATTATTAATTTAATTTTCTAGCTCTTAATAAATTGTCATTCACCATAAATGATGTATCAAATTACAAACTATTTTTAATATCATCTCTATACCCTCAAATTGTATTATTATTATTATTATTATTATTATTATTATTATTATTATTATTATTATTATTATTATTATTATTATTATTATTATTATTATTATTATTATTATTATTATTATTATTATTATTATTACGCGGATACAGAAATTCTTATTTTCGATTGAGCCAGTGTGATGTGCTTTGTTTTAACTCTTTTCTTAACCGCTATATCGTCATTGTCGCATGGTCGATACTTGTACACAGGATCACAACGTCTGTGAGAGACTATGGTTCATTGCTTCGATCGCAACGCTATACATTTTTCTCTACATACCGGCGTTCTTCTTTGAAAGTAGGAGTATCTTTGCATGTTGCGTTGTATTTTTACATGAAGTAGTAACTTGTTGTTCTTCTGGATATATAAAAACGTTGCGGATATAAAAATATGAGTAAAATTCATCTTGGTGCAGGTAAGACAGACTCACACAAATTTACATTATTATAAAATACTGCATGTGAATGATAGCTATTTTACATTTAGAAAACCTGTCATGTTAAACTTACCAAGTTTTTTTTTAATGATTTGTGACTGTATTTTTTTATTATACAAGATTCAAGTATATTTTATTGGTTTAGGGGTTTCTACGGTTTTAAGATTATTGAAGCAAAACTTCTTTGAATTACCGCGCAAAATAAATTTATAAACATCTTAAGATCACGTTAAGAAGGCCGATATTTCACTACAACGTAACTTTTATACGATGTATTTGATCATTTTTTATTAAATGTGTTTAGGAAAACAATATTATAGACTATAGAAGCAGTCTATACTATTAAATATTTTTCCATTTCGTAAGTACAATGTAATAGCTACTTAACTATTGGTTTTATTTTCATGTGGGCTAACGTTTGTAATAATTCAAACTATTATTATTATTATTATTATTATTATTATTATTATTATTATTATTATTATTATTATTATTATCAGAGCACTAGGCTGCTATAAAGAGACTCTTGACGCAACTTCTCTAAAAAGAAGACAAACTGAAAATATGGTTGGTTGGTTGGTATCTAATGTCGAGCACTTGATAATGAAATCATTCGCTCTCTTCAACTCCAATATTTAGCAGAAAGGCTGGTCTCTTCTACAAAAGCTGGACAACGGAGGAGATGGTTTCTTTCCATATAATATATAGAACTTCTATTCTCCCAGTTATATTTATATTGATGCGAAACATGGATTCTTACTTTAAGGGAGGAAAAAGATTACGAGTATTCGAGAAAAAAAATCTTAGGAATCTTTTTAGACCAAAGAGAGTTGAACAGACTACGTAACGGTTGGAGAAGACTATATAACAATGAGAAATATTATTTTTATGGGAAACCAACTGTAATAAGAACAATATGGTATGATAAGAAAAATAAATGAGATCCGGGTTCGAATCCCGTCCAGGCATTTATTTTTCTTATCATACCATATTAAGCTTGCATTGCTCAATGTTAAAGATTTAATTATAACATGTAATAAGAACAGTTAAGTATCGTGGACTGTGATGGGCAGGACAGGTAGCACGAATGGGGAATGAAAGGAGGACATGGAAACTTCTTATGGGTAAACCTGAGGGAAAACGCCCAGTTAGCAGACCAACAATGATGTAGGAAAATAATATTAACCATTATTTGAGAGAAGTTGATTGTACAGGGGATGATTAAAGAAAAGCTAACAATAGGGATGTATGGAGAGCTTATGTCAGGTCGGCCATAAATCTACGGGTTAAATAGTGCCAATGAATTAGCTAGCTAGGCTGTTGTAATGTAACAAATCAGAAGTTAGGACTATATTTGAAACTGGTAATATTGGCTACGTTGTAGAAACGGGATTCCACCGCACTAAATTCATATTCCGAGTCGGGCAACTTGATTCGAATTTTTTTCTATAATTTTTCTCAGTGAAGTCAAGTTACCATATGAATTTTTATTCCCACTAAATATTTCACATTTAATTAATCAGCAATTAAAATATTATACAATTTAAAAAGTCTGCTTCCGTTTCTGAATCTAAATTATTTGTTGCGTAACAAGTTTAGTGTTCGCCACGCCGAAGGCGACTGTCTTAGAAGTAAAAGCAGGATTTCTTCGGAAGGATGGAACCACCATATGATGCACTATTCGTAATTCAGAAATCGTATCGAATGATAAACAAAAGCGAGACCGTATTGTAAAACACTTGTCGAAGCATTAATATTTCTATTTCGAAGCATCAATATTTATAATTGGGAGTCAATGACCAATCACATTTCAATGATTTTTTATTTACAACCAATCACATCGTTTTTCACCTCGATTTTATCAGTTTAATTTTATCACTGTAAAATCAAACCCCTCCTTTTTAACATTCTGACTAGGTTATAGCATTATTTTGCAGCGACTGCATGTGGCTACCAGATTGTGTGTGTGTATATATATATATATATATATATATATATAGAGAGAGAGAGAGAGAGAGAGAGAGAGAGCACGAATGTAACCTTATCGTGGTTGCGGTAGATAATATAAAAACATTTGTAACAATTGATTATACCACAAAAAAAAAGTAACCACTGTTTGCACTTCTTTAAACGTATTTTTCCCCAGGTAATAACGTTCCAGAAAAAATATAATTGACATATTTACATCATCCATCCATAGTAATTCTGCCCGAAGGCAGGTCCTTCACTGCAATCATAGCATTTTTCATGTCATGCTTGCAGCTTTACTAGGGAGTTGTGTGGGTGTGGTAGCTTCCCGTTGCTTTCCACACCTGTGAAGGATGATGATGATAATGATGAGGTGTTGATGGTGATGATGATAGCCATATGATTTCGGGGACCGTTTGGGCCTTAAAGTTTTCCTGACATTTGTCTTACAGGTGAGGAAAAAACCCGATAAAAACCTCACCCAGAAAAACTGCCCCGACCGGGGATCGAACCCGGGCCCGCTGCGTGACAAGGCAGCACGCTACCTCGAGACCACAGCAGTGGACATTTACATCATAGAACATCAGAAATTAATTAATATACAGTTTGTTTAATTCACAATAAGTATGCGTTCTTACAGCATTGTGATTCTTTGGCAATAAATAATATGATCTGGTTGCAGTGAGAAACAAGTGAAACATAACGTTTCTCATTTGTTTCCAAACATCGCCGTTTACATTTATTATATTAAAAAACACTATATTTAAATAATGATTTGTGAGTAAACAGCTTAATTTTATTCGTTAAATAGTCCTAACATGTGCCACTCTTGATTTCCAAATTCTCTTGATAAATTGGAAATCACTCGTGGTATTACTTATGATAAAAATGTATCTTTATCCTAATTTAACCTCTACAATTGTAGATAGTTTCATATATCCCACGTCACGGACCTTATAGGACACGGCCTTGGGAAATAATTTTAAACTCTTTATCACACCTTATTTTTTTTATTGCAAAAGAACTTGATTGCCTCCCTGAATGAGTGATTGCCTCAATGTAAGAGCCACCTCCGAAACGCACCAACACTCAATACAAGATGCACCATTCACCCATGCTAAATAAGGCGAATACATGAATTATTGCGATGGCCAGATGGTGTTCAGAAATAACATTAAGTTGTACGGTTGCGAGAATTGTGTAATTTTTTTTGTTTTATTTTCAAAATTTTCATAATTCTTTCAAAATAGCACAAACAAATTACTGTATTTTTTTAAATATTTTACAGGAAAATCTATCATTAGAATCTTCTAGATACACTGAGATATTAAAATGTTCTTTTTTTTTTAATTCTTTCTTTCTCGTTTTCTTTCGTTTACACTGTTCTTCCTTTTTGTTTTTACCTTTGTTGACCTTTTTATCTTATTCACACATACAAATACAAGACAGGACACACACTCAGGCCCAAGGTGGAGATTTAAAATCCCCTACCCCGCCGGGAATCGAACCCTGGTCGCCAGAGTGGGAGGTAGGGATTCTACCGACTACGCCACGGCGATGGACTTCTAGATTTGATTTCAATATAATTTACCATAGACTTGTAAACACGGAATAAAGTAAGTTTATACAAGTGGAATGCATGCCAATTTATCATTTAGCCTTATTTAGTTCAACACTAACTAACTATCAATCAAATTACACAAAAACTGCATACTGTATATCAAATACGAATGCTATTCCTTCAGAGAATAGACAATTTATGCATCCATTTAAATTTACACATCATTGGTCGGCACTTGTCTAATTTTTTACCAAGAACTCAATGTAAACACAGACCAGCAACTAGGTTGGAGAGTAATTGTTTCAGAGATACCAGAAAGGATAAAAGTAAACAGAAAGGTTGCCAATGTATACAGCTTGTTCAGGTTTTGATTACCGATCGGAGTCGCAGCGCTGTCATCGTGTTTTGATTAGTGGACACGATTTTTTTTAAATATACTGTTCAACTAACTTTTTTTAATACTGGTTTTCCTTCTTGTTTTACTTTTTCTGTTTTACCTGTTTGTTAACTTTCTTTAATTCTCACATAGACACAAGGACAGGACACACACACACCCAGACCCAAGGTGGAGATTTAAAATCCCCTACCCTTCCGGGAATCGAACCCGGGTCGCCGGAGTGGTAGGTAGGGACTCTACCGACTTACGCCACAGCGACGGACTTGGTAGGAGACAAACACCCGACTATCTAAGGATTAGCTAATGCTCTCTCACAATGTCACAAGACTACGTTCGGACTGCAGCGATTCATTCCTACTGACCTGTCCTGTACAAGCACCCTCTCTACGTTCACCTTCGGACTTCAATAGTTCTGCCGTCTGTAACGGAAACGTAACAGAAGGAAACAAATCACCGGGTTTTTTTTATATTCTCAATAAGTTTTTTTTGTATACACTCTTTCTCCTTCTTGTTTTCACCTTATTGTTTTACCTTTTTGTTAACTTTGTTTTATTCTCACATATAGACACAAGGACAGGACACACACCCAGACCCAAGGTGGAGATTTAAAATCCTCTATCCCGCCGGGAATCGAAACCGGGTCGCCGGAGTAGAAAGTAGGAAGTCTACCGACTACGCCACGGCGACGGACACTATAAGTTTTAATGTCTCTAGATGTAGCCTACATTTAAACCCCTAACTCCCTATGTAGGCAGACATGTTACCCGTGCTCCGCTCGTTTTTTATTCTCGAAAACACAGTGACAAGGCAGTTTTATTTAGGCCTACATAGCCGGAACATTTTCAGGAATAGGCCCTAAATGCAAATTAAATAGTGGCACACATTTTTTTATGTCCAAGTAAACAAAATATTTTTATCACTAGAGCCTAATAGCTGCTGTACACCATTTTTAGCACCACCACGGCGCGGCCTAGTGATAAGAAATAGACTATTTAAAATTAATTTTACTACTCAATTAATTTCTTATGTCACATTCTCATTTCTTGTCGAGTTTCCATTGAAATGGTTGAGAGCTAAAATTCATTTACCCATTCCAAGTTCTAATTAGAGTTAAAACAATTCCCTTCCCTGATCAGATCTTTTATATACTTGCCAGTCATGTATAATTCTTCATAGCTTAACTATGTGGCTGTGTTATGAGCAAGGGAGGTTTTATAGGCTTTTCTTTTTAAATGTATAATTGTTTTAATTTATATGTTCATATATTTTTAGTTTATTTCACGCTTAGGAACATGCACACACAATAGCATACATCAAACTCCTGATGGAATTCGAACAACTTTGTTTGAAGAAAAATTCGGATAGTCTTCAAAATCGGGTTACGAAAAACCAACTTATTATTTTATAGACAGGAACATTGACCACACAACTGTAAGGTCGGTCAAAATTGAATCCCCGTTGCCTGCCAATACAGTTTTATTAGGTGGAGGTCCTATGCCACCATTTTTTTTTCAGTGCTCCAGGTTGTTATTTTCGACATTTTTGGTGTTCTCTCCTGGCATTGGTTTAATTGTAACCCACTTCTGAAGTTGGGGCGCCTAGAAGGCGGAGTTGCGTTACCCCGCTGATATGATTGGTATAAATGTTAATGAAGCGCCAGGAGAGTTCTTAACCTAAACTTAACTTATATTCCAGACCATGGGCAACCACAGGAATAATTCCCTTTAAGGAAAATTTCCTATGATTTGACCGGGAATCGAATCCGGGACCTCATGAACAGCAGCCAGAAACGTTGACTACTAGCCCATATATGTTGCTTTTTCCCGAAAAAGAATGTGAAAAATACCCGTAAGATGAAGTGAGAAGTTGAGCTCACAGTAACCTAAAATCAGCATATTTGCAATGTAAAAGTGTATTAATCATTGTTCAGACAATGTAATCACAAAAACCCGCTAACAAACAAGTTAATGCTAAACTAATATGGTGTGCTAACTCTCCCATTTTCTTACCCTAAATTATCCACCAATACTAACTTGCCCATTTTCTCGCCCTAACTTGCCCACTAATGTAGGTGGACTCTTGGAATAGAATCCCATTTTATATATATATATATATATATATATATATATATATATATATATATATATATATACTAGTAGTCCCGCCACGCGTTGCTGTGGATAATGTATACATTAAAAATTTAAATTAAGTTGCTGTCTTTCAGCCAGATTACTTAAAACTAATACTTACACACGAAAATTAATAATATTGAAAATAAAATAAACACTGAACACACTTAAATTATGAAATAATCAATATTTGTAATTCAATTGGAATTCGCGGTTGCAACAAAAAGCACAGCCATCTGGATCTCTCTTTGTTAAATAATAAACCAATTAGTTGAATGCAGGCTTTCACGGCCGGTAATCGTAATGTTGAGTGATTCCGGGTTATGTGGCCGTGGTCCATAGTTGGTGTTGATACCAGACGTTTCGCCCTCAACTGCGGAGGGCATCTTCAGTGGCGAGTGCTTCTATGCGTGTTTCCTGGTCGGAAGATCTACTTAGAATGAGCGCTGTGGACGTAGAGGACGTTGTATTAGTGGGGGGTGCAGGGTGAGTGGGCGTGGCTCTTGCTGATTGGCTAATAGTCGTCTCCTTGTTGTCACTGGTGTTAATGCATTTATTTTCTAGTGTATGAAACCAGGCCTTAGACAGTTTGTTACCTTCTTCTTTTCTGTTAATATTTCCTTTATGCTTGTATATTTCTATAGCCTCTCGGTATAATCTAGGGAAATAGTATACTATTTCCCTAGATTATACCGAGAGGCTATAGAAATATACAAGCATAAAGGAAATTTCCCTAGATTATACCGAGAGGCTATAGAAATATACAAGCATAAAGGAAATATTAACAGAAAAGAAGAAGGTATCAAACTGTCTAAGGCCTGGTTTCATACACTAGAAAATAAATGCATTAACACCAGTGACAACAAGGAGACGACTATTAGCCAATCAGCAAGAGCCACGCCCACTCACCCTGCACCCCCCACTAATACAACGTCCTCTACGTCCACAGCGCTCATTCTAAGTAGATCTTCCGACCAGGAAACACGCATAGAAGCACTCGCCACTGAAGATGCCCTCCGCAGTTGAGGGCGAAACGTCTGGTATCAACACCAACTATGGACCACGGCCACATAACCCGGAATCACTCAATAAACCAATTACCTTAACAAATTACCTTACACCGCCATCTGTTAGAATTGTATGGAACTCACAGATAATTACACCGCCATCTGTTAGAATCGTATGGAACTCACAGATAATTTAAACTCTTTGTTAAATAATAAACAAATAATTTGCAATAAAAAAATAACGCGACTATAAATTTAGTTATGAACTACCCTAAGTCTCAAGTTGGATCAAACTGCACACAGTGTTCAAAATTTTATTAAAATCGGTTCAGTAGTTTAGGATTCCATCGCGGACAAACAACGTGACACGAAATTTTTATATATTAAGATATATCCACCGCTGTGGTCTCGATGTAGTGTGCTGCCTTGTCACGCAGCGGGCCCGGGTTATATTCCCGGTCGGGACAGGCTCCTGAGTGAGGTTTTTTCGGGGCTTTTCCTCACCTGTAAGACAAATGTCAGGAAACTTAGGTCCCAACGGTCCCCGAAAATCATCCGGCCATCATCATCATCATCAACATCATCATCATCCTTCACCGGTGTGGAAAGCAACGGGAAGCTACCACACCTATAATTCCCTAGTAAAGCTGCAAAGCATAGCATGAAAATGCTATAATTGCAGTGAAAGACCTGCCCTCGGGTAGAATTACCATGGATGGGTATATAGTAGTAGTAGTAGTAGTAGTATGACTTTATTAGACAAAAGTAAGATATTTACAAATATGGGTCGCACGGGCAGTAAGCCGTACGTGCTATTGACAGTCCGTTACAATAAAGTAATAATTGCTACTAGGGTGAAGAAAAATAAACAACAAAAAAAAAGCAATAACATTACAATTACATAAAGAAAACGCAATAATATTACAATTAAATAATAACAAAATAGCATTATACATTAAAAAAAAAAGCAATAACATTACATAAAGAAAACACAGTAATATTACAATTAAATAATAACACAATAGCACTATACACTAAAAAAACCATAACATTACAATTACATAAGAAAACACAGTAATATTACAATTAAATAATAACACAATAGCATTATACATTAATTAATTTATATATAATTATTAAGAATTAATGTTATTGCATTTTGATAACATATATTTATTCATGAATGAGTGTTGTTCTTATTTTCCGCGTTTTGTCCAGAAATTTACCCAAGTTTATCCAATTTTCTGGATTTACCAATAACTCGTAGCATGCCAATCTTTCCCGATTTGAATTTAGAAATCTTTCCGGTAATAACTGACGTCTCCAATATTCTAAATCATTACATTGTCTTAATATATGTATCTCATCTTCAAATTTCCCGCACATTGGACATATTCGCATATCGTGATCGTCGCTAATTTTTTTAAATTTCCATGCCCCTAGCCTAAACCAAGCAAGCCCTGATCTCTCTTTAAATCCTATATGAGCAATGTTGGCAATTGACTCTAGCGGAATATGTTATCACATTGGTCAACACGACAGTAAAAGTAGCTTGTTCTCCGATTGAATATTCATTTGTAGCATAGTGGCTTAGAGTAGTCCAATAGGTTGTATTACTTACATATATATATATATATATATATATATATATATATATATATATATATATAAGGTATAGTCATACATAGCATATGTTTTGGCACGGCTTTTTGTGAACCCCTAATCTGGATATTCAATTTAAAAATAGTTCTATAAAATTTAATACATCCTCTTATATCAGTGTACTCGTAGAAAGTACCGTTCTTTTATAGGGTAATATAGAGAAAAGATAGACCGGTGTAATTTACAATGTGGATCGAACTTTCCAATATGTTGGTTAGATTTTATCCGATACTCTTAACGTTACCTCTGAGGTGTGATACAGCAGACTTTTGTTTGAACTATTTTACGTTCTTTACAACTAGATCTGTGTCTACACATTCCATTACAGTGCGATATAAAACTCGAAAAACTCGTTTTACATGAAGGCGTGTACAGTTTTTAATCTCGTCAAATTGAATTAACATATATTAGCTCTATAAAACATGACACTTAACGCTGCAGCTATCATCAGTAATTCTTTGGTGACTGATACCTCACGTGATCTTGCTTTTCTCGTAAGAAGGAAATAAAAACTTAAGTCAGTCTTAATTTAAATAAAAAGCAATTTAGAGTAAGATCGAAATAAGATTCCGACTCTGCTGGTTCGCCTGTGAATCAGAAGTTAAGGGGGGGACCTACACCTTTGAGGATAAAAAAAAGTATTTTTTTTCATTTTTTTTCATATACTCGTAGATTGAAACTTCATATTTAAATCAGTGAGAGATTTTCATTGATATCTCTGTTACTTTTCAAGTTATGTTTAAAAATGTGCAATGCTGTCACTCGAGTGAGCCCTTTAATTTTAGAAGGTACCTACATCTTCTGTAAGTTTGTCGCTTGTTTTCCGTAACTTAATTTTTCAATACGGTTTTCCTGATAACTTCCAAAGTTTTCAAGATATTCAGATTAAATTTTGCATGTATATGTAGTTTACAGAGATGAACCAAATATACTACAATTAGTAATATACCTATTATATTTTATTTAAAACAATATTTTTAATGCAGTTTTAACAAAAATGAGTATGCATCAATTTAAAATGACTATTTAACTCATGCCCCAAATGGGACTAAATGGCCAATCACGTTTCAATGATTTCTGTTTTACAACCAATCAGAGTCGTGTTTCACGAAATATTTATCAGTGTTATAATTACCATATTAAAGAAAGCTCCTCCTTTTTAATATTCTGAACAGGTCTGACCATTATTTTGCAGTGACTGAGCCTGTGAGAAATACGGCTACCAGATTGTATATATAGTGCATGAATGTCAATATAAAAACATTTATAGCAATTGATTATACCACCAAAAAAAAAAAAAGAAACCACTGTTTGCACTTTCTTAAATATATTTTTTCCCAGGTAACAATCCAGAAAAATATAATTGTCACATTTACATCATACGACATCAGAAATGAATTAATATACAGTTTGATGTGTTTCATTTTTTCTCCACTAGAGAGCATTCTTACAATATTGCGTTCCTTTGGCAATAAATAGTAAGATCTAGTTGCAGTGATAAACAAAAGAAGCAGATGAAGCGTACCTATCGCTTCTCATTTGTTTTCAAACATCGCCGTTTACATTAAATATTTTAAAATAACTATAGTTAAATAATGATTTGTGAGTGTACAGCTTAATTTTATTCGTTAAATAATCCTAACAAATGCCACTCTTGATTTCCAAATTCTCTAGATAAATTGGAAATCACTCGTGGCATTACTTATGAAAAATAAAATATTTACACTCTATATAATTGAACAATTGTAATATATTTTGTAGCTACAACATTAATGAGTAAAATAAAACAAGAATCATTAAAATATATTGAAATTTAGGAAAATTATCAGGGAAACTGCAAGACATGCAAAATTTTCAGCGGACATTTTCAATATTTAATTAACCATAACAACTGAAATAAGATTGTACTTAAGTACACAAACATGCTCATATTGTAGTATAGATATCACGTACCAAATTTCATTTCTGTAACCAGCATTGTTGCTGAGAAAAAAAATTGAAATATGCCATCTTTTTAATGGCTAAAGGTGTAGGTCCCCCTTTAATGGAATCAAACATGACCAGAGACTGACTTTTTTAATAATAATAATAATAATAATAATAATAATAATAATAATAATAATAATAATAATAATAATAATAGCTTTATTTTACCTGGCAGAGTTAAAGCCTTTAGGCCTTGTCTGCTACTCAACCAGGTTTTAAAAAAACACAAAAAGTCTTACATCTAAATTACAATAAACATAAACAATTACATGTTATAAATACAATACAATTAATATTTATAATGTATTTTGATTTACTCTATATTTAACGAATTTAATGTATAATACGTACAAGATGTATAAAAAAACGAGAAAAAATTATTAATGACATAGTATAAATTTAAATAAATACAGAAAAATTAATTATTAGACAACAGGCAACTGCTAAAGTCCTGAGTATGACTTCCTTCGGGAGAGAAGTAAAACCGAGTTTCCTCTTCTTCACTTCACGGCCGCCTCACATCTTTTCACTGGCCTTCCCACATTCATTGAACCTCTTGGCTTGTATAAACCTGAGTTTTGTATTTATATTTATGGCACATAGGCTAAGAGCCGCAATCCTGAAATGAGATGCTTTTGTTGGTTTAAAATCGCAACCCTAATGATAGGTCCTACGTTAAAAGACATTATTAAATAAAAATCATACTACTGCCACTTAGTTTACTATTACTAGGGAAAGGATTGTAACGTGCATATTTTGGTAATAGAAGGGGGAAAAAAAGGTTCTGAAAATACATACAAAAAGGTGCTGCTAAAACAATTGAATTAAGGTATTCACGTAGACTTTCACGGCCGGAGTTGCTATGATGATGTTGATGAAAATTTTCGGGCTGTAGGGTCGTGAGGCTTGTAGTTCCCCGACGTTTCGCCAAAGACTGCGTCTGGCATCCTCAAGGGTTGTCTTGAGACTGGCAATTTTTTTTTTTTGTTTGGCAATGTTTAGCATCGCCCAGTGCGCTGCACTAGAACCAGTTGCGGCTCCCTGGCAGCAAATACCATAGTGATTATCTAGATGGAGTTTAACCACTTAACCCACTATATCTAGCGGCGTTTGTGTTCAGTTTATAAAAAAATTTGTAAAGGGAAGGGGGTGAAATGAGGTGTAATCCTACTGAAGCAGGACATCGTAAACCATTCGGCCGGACAAGCAGAGAGTCCGAAAGCCGACCGAGAGGAATGAGCCACACTACTTTAGCTGTCATACAGCACTCATTTCATTAGCTGGACCATCAAAGTCTAGCAAATATGTTCCGGTGAATTGCACGTCGCTGTATTAGATGCCCTATATTGCGAACAATTGGATTTGTATGATTTTGGATTAGTTGGAACATTTTGTCCACACGTTCTTCAATCGTAGTCGCAATATACGGCATCTGTGCTTGGTTGTGAAGCTCTGCGATCCTCGTGTACATTGGTGCCGAAAAATAATTTTGAAACATTTATTCTGAATTATTTGAACTTTCTTTTTGTGACATCCAGCGAGGATGCTCCAGGCTTCACAACCATACAGCAACATGCTTCGGATCACAGCTGTGTAAAGAATCAGCTTGATCCGAGAGGATAGTGTAGGTGACTTGAAAAATGGATAAAGTAAGGCAATTGCAGCATTTGATTTATGAATAAGATGCCGAATATGAATTTTGAACGTAAGCTTGGAATCCAGATGGATTCCGAGATACTTGACTGAAGGCTCTGGTCGGAAATGATGAGTTCCCAAGGTGAGTTGGATTTGGTTTGGTCTACTAGTCTTTGAAAACAAAACAGCTTTTGTTTTGTTAACATTGAGCTTAATGTTCCATAGACCAAACCAGGAATGGTAGGAATTTAAGGCGGACTGGATTATTGGGACGCGTCGAGGTAATAGACGGAATGGAGCCTGAAGATACAAACAAGTATCATCAGCAAAGGATGCTAGGTTAATACGGTTAAAATTAGGGATGTCTGACACATAGAGAGTGTACAGAATCGGTGAGAGGACTGCACCTTGAGGAACTCCGCCAAGAGTGGCTTGCAGTCAGAATTATACCCACTAACCGACACATAAAAGTGTCTGTTAGTTAGGTATTTAGCTATAATTTTAATTAAATCAGCCGAAATTTGAAATTTTATTAATTTGTATAATAGTCCATTTATCCAAGTCGTATCGAATGCCTTCTCAATATCGAGGAACACTGCCAAAGTACTTCTCTTGTTGTTGAATCCCGTAACAACTTGGTCAACCAGTCGAGCAAGTTGGAGCGGAGTACTATGTGTTTTTCTAAAGCCAAATTGGTGAGTAGGAATAAGGTTTCTCTCTACCACCTCTATTTTTAGTCTTGCCAAAATGAGTTTCTCCATAACTTTCCCCAGCACGGGTAGAAGACTGATTGGCCTTAAGTTGTCCGGGTTGGTTGGATCTTTACCAGGCTTTGGTATAGCTACAACTTTGGCTTTTTTCCAGACCTCAGGGAAGTACTGGTACTTGAGACAAAGTTTAGCTATTTGAAGGAATAGGAGAAGGGCTTTTAGCGGTAAATATTTTACCGCCAAATATGGTATCCGGTCATGACCGGGGGCACGTTTGGAAGGTAGATTATGGATTACGGCTTTCAATTCTGAAAGCCGTATATCAGGAAGGGTGAGAGGGATAGGTCTCTCAAGAAAAGTACTTACTGTATGGTATACTTCAGCTTCGTGAGCCGGTGTAGTGAGCTCATGTGGGCGAAACCTTGATTCTAGGTGTTTAGAGAGAGCTTGGGCTTTCTCCCGTGGGAGGTAAGCCCAATCTCCGTCATAAAATATAGCTGATGGAGGAGGCGGAGCTCGACTCCTTCTAATTCTTTCTAATATCTCCCACGGAGGAGTTTTAGCATCTGTGAAACGCTGAAGGAAGAATCCCATTCAGCATTTCGCATTTCTTCTAATCGGTTTCGCACCAAATGAGCATAGCGATTGTAAGTTGTTTGTGTTGGGGTGCGCCAAAAGTACGGTATAATCTGAGATATCGTTTCTTCTCAGTTAAATAATTTTGGAGTGTAGGATCGTATGGTTTTGTATGTGCATTTTTGTTTGTTTGTGTTGTAGATAGTGTAATGGCCGTTTGTATACTAGCCTGTAAACTAAGGACAGCGTGTTCTATTTGTTCTGTTGATTGGACAGAGAGTGTAGGCTTAACCCATTGGTTAAGCATGTGTGTGTAACTCTGCCAATCAGTGTGATCATAATACATGTTTGGGGGCGAGGACACACAAAAATGTGGGACTGATTTTAAAGAGTATAGGACTGTGATCTGAGTTAAGTACGTCTGTAATTGTGGTGACGTGTGGAGAGATAGGTACATTCTTCGAGAGAACTATATCCAGTATATCTGATCGAAAGCCAACATGTGTGTTTCTAAAGTATGTATGTTCCCTTGGAGCGGAAATTTCTATGTTATGATGCTGACAAAAATTTTGGAGTATCACACCAGATCCATTTTGGGTACGACAATTCCAAAGAAGATGTTTACTATTGAAGTCTCCCGCTAACAAGTAGTTAGGGGAGACGGAAGTGAGAGCATTTAGGTCGTACCTCGTTAGGAGTCTGGTAGGTGATTTGTAAATAGAAACTATATAAATTGATTCGCGGTCTGAAATTGGCAAGAAGATGGCTGTTGCTTCAATAAATTGAAGCCTGGGTATAGGGCCACTCTGTGGCCAATGGTTTGTTTAATACAAATTGCTGTACCTCCAAGGGGACCATTCAATCGGTCATTTCTATATATACAATAATTCGGAATTTTGAATTTGTTACCTGGTTTCAAAAAAGTTTCATTCAGAAGAAGAATGTCAATATCTCTCTCTTGTATAAATGTAATAAGCTCTCGAATCTGTTTAAGTACACCATGGGCATTAAAAGCCGCAAACATTGAGAAAGCTTCCGGTATGGAACCTACACATATTCACCGAAACACATATTTACTAGATTTGTCATGAACGCAAACTTCTCCATTGGAGATTGTAATTGAGCTAATAATGGCTCTAAGTTATTGAGAAGTTCGCGTCCCTGACTTGATAGAGGGAGTTGAGAGGCTTGTCTATTCGGGCTTTTAGCAGTGCTTTGTGATTGAAAATTTGGCTGGCAGTTGCTTGGCTGAAGGAAATATTTGGATTGATTGGTTTTGAAGAAAAAGTTCTGCGTTGAATGTTTTGCTGTTTTGAATTTGAATTATTTGAATTATTTTCTGTACGTTTCAGAAAGGCAGCTTTTGCTGCAACGTATGATGGACATTCTCTGTATGAGGCAGGGTGACCTGACGCTCCACAATTTGCACATTTTAGTTTTGATTTGTCGGTCAAAGCTTCTTGCTTGACAGGGCATTTACTGTGATTATGGGTTCTGCGCAAACTACGCACTTGGGCGTCAGGCTACACCCTGCAAATGTATGATTAAAACGTTGACAGTTGAAGCACTGCTTTAGCCCTGATCGGGGTCTATAAGGCTCCACTGCTACAATCATATAGTGAGTTTTGTGAGGTTGAATATTTCTCGACCGGAATCATTATTGTCGAGTTCCAATATAAAGATAGGAAGTGGTACTAGTTTTTCGTTTTCTTTTTTTGAAATTTGTTTTACTGTCTTGATAGGGTTTTAAGAGATTGAAGCTCTTCGAATATATCATCTTTTGATGTACTTGCTGGAAGTCGTTTTAATACCACCCTCAGTGGCAGATCTTGCTTCATTATGTAGGTGTAGTGCTGTTTACCTACAGCAGAAAAATATTCTTTGAGTAACTTATGATCTGCCACTGAGGTGGCGTAGTATCGCAGACCTTCTGGCGTGCTAACTACTTTGAGATCTCCACTAAGTTTAGAAGTGATTTCTTTATTCATTTTGAAGGCATCAGCTTGCCCAATAACTGTAATTGGGGGCGGTCTTGGTTCTTTTTTAGGTGGTAGCACACCAGTGGGCTGCGAATTTGTTGTAGCAGTAGGAGCCTTAGCCTCTTTTGATGGTCCAGCTTGAGATGCGGGACGTTTGTCAGTTTCATTCATATTAGCCAATATGGAATAAGGGTTTGAAACTGACACTTCCTGTGAATAAGACACGGTTGGCACCTTTTCACTGGGATTTGATTGTTTCCTCATTTTCTTTTCTGGTGTTTCGTATTGGTTTTCATTTCGTTTTTTATGTTCACTTGATGACTCTGTGCGTTCTTCACCATATGTTAGGAAACAAGTGGTTTGAACGTCCATAGCCATCTTCTGTACAGCATTTAGAATCTTTTCTAGATATTGAGTTTTGTCATTAGATTTTCCTTTTAGTTGACTTAATGCATCAGAGTAATTCCGCGTCATATCCAAGGCTGTGTCAGACCGCTCGAACTCTGGGTATGTTTGCAAATAACTTGAAATGATCCAGAAAGTGCCTTGAATTTTATTTGCAACTGTGGAAAATTTGGAATCTGGTTTGAAATTTTGTTTCGGCAATTCTGTCGACTGTCTGTCCTTTTTATACGTTCACCGCGATGTGTTCGTAAGTTATATCTGCCTTCTGATTGGTCAGCGTTAGGCACTTCCATTGCTCCAATCAGATTGCTGTTTGATGGTCTAGTCGACTGTACGTTGCATCTGCCTTCTGATTGGTCAGCGGTAGGGACTTCCATTGAATTAAGGTTTAAACGGTTACATGAACTCAGTTTATATACACTGCTCAAAACAATTAGAGGAACACTACGAAATATGCAAATAGTTTTTCATTGGATAAAGGTACAAACATGAAATTAATAAAGTGCATTATTTGTGGTTATTTATTTATTTATTTATTGCTCATGTCAGTAAAAACAAATGAATAACGCTGACAATTAACTTTTCAAATAATTCTGCTATGTAAGCAATTGAATCTTGGGCTTATTTTTCAAAGTTAAACACTCGTTATATAGAGTTAGTATCGTGTATGGCCTCCGAGACATTCGATGACACTTTGGCACCTTCGTGGCATGCTCCCAATAAGATTCTGGATTTCATCTTGCGGGATATTCTCCCATTCCTCCTTCAGAGCATCTCCAAGTTGCTGCAGAGTTTGTGGAGCTTGATGTCGGTTCCTGACCTTCCTGTCTAGAAGATCCCACAAGTGTTCAATAGGTTTGAGGTCTGGGCTGACCACTGGCCACTCCATTACCTCAATTTCATTCCTCCTCAGGAAACCCGTGGTGAGAGCCGCAGAATGTGCCCTGGCATTATCCTGCATAAACAGAAATCCAGGGCCTACTCCAATGGCAGCAGGTACTACATGCTCTTCCAGAACGTGCTCGATATACCGGACAGCATTCAGTCGCTGAGGAACAAGTGCAAGGTCCGTACGATTGTTGTACGTAACTCCGGCCCACACCATTTATGGAACCTCCTCCGAATCTATCAATTTCCTGTACAGCCTCTGCAGAAAATCTTTCTCCTGGCCGTCCCCACACCCTCAATTGACCATCACAACGTGTAAGACGATATCTGGATTCATCCGAGAAGAGCACAGACTCCCACTGGTTCAGGTTCCAATCACCATGGTTTTCAGCATACGCACGTCTTGCTGCCTTATGCCCATTTGTTAAGCGTGGTTTTTAACGGGCCTTTTTGGACGAATATTCTCTTTCCTTAATCTGTTCCTTATGGTTTGGTCTGAAACCCGGACTCCGGAAGACATATGAAGGTCATTCTGCAGGTCTTTTGCAGTTTTTGTACGCTGTCGAAGAGCAGAAAGAACAACGTATCTGTCATCCTGGGGGCTTGTTTTAAATTTACGGCCCTGGCCACGTCTTCTACAATACTGACCTGTCTCTCTGTGCCTGTTGCGTAACCTGGACACCACGGAAGGAGAAACCCCAAGCTCTCTAGCCACTTGTCGCAGAGATTGACCTTGTCGTAAAAGAAGGTAGAGCATGATACACTTCAAACTCATTTAAATGCCTCATTTTGTCAGAGACTTCAATAAACAAGGCAATAATCAACATTCGTCACTATAGCAACATCAGGAAGCTTACCAATTAGAAGTGGCCAGTGCCTTCTAAATTCTAAAAAAAATTCTCTATATTTGTTATTTGAGGTAATTCTCTGTATTTAGGCCATGAATCTTTAAAATTTGTATCCAATGATAAAATTAATAATTCAATTTACATATTGTTCAACTTTAAGCATCACAGCTTTAAAAAACAATTACTTATTCAATTTATTACTAGTGTTCCTTTAATTGTTTTGAGCAGTGTAATATGCGTAACATTTTGCACCAAATTTTTCTTCTTTGTAGAGGCCATACGAGGTAATTCAGTTATTTAGTTTATTGCAAATTTACTTCGCAAATGGAACATCGAAGAATGATACAATCAGTTTCGATAAATTGCGTTTTGAATTCTGAAAGTGCATACAACTTATTCTTCTTGACATTCGCCATATAATTATTGTGAAAACCCAGTTGTAATACTAATAAAATACGTTGTGGTTCAGATAGTAAAACACAGCCAACAAGTCGGTAGATACAAAACTGTTAAATTATTGCCAGTTCTAACTGAACTTATTTTAAACTGTTACAGCAACACTGTTGAAATTTAAATTTGACTTCACAGCTGCAGATTGGCCATTGTTGCTGGGATATAAATTTGGTGGTTTACATAAATTATATTTTAATATTGGTTTACTATTGTTGACATCTGATTGAGATTTGAAAAATTTGTTCAAGAAGAAAAAATATACATTTTTCTGTCCTATCTTTTAAAAACGCAGAAAAGAGTGGAGGAAAAGGTGCTGAAGCATAAAAAAAAGAGAGAAAAAGTGGCAAAATGTAGTAATCTCACAAAAAGGTGCAAAAGTGTGCAACAAATTGTGTTCATTCCCCTTCATTTTATCCCCCAAATAAATAAATAAATAAATAAATATATATATATATATATATATATATATATATATATATATATATATATAACTATTGGTATGAAAACAGCTATATTTTTGGAAAGGTTCCCATCTCAAATTTTTTCCCCTTAGTATTACTACTACTATTACTGTTGTTGATGCTGTCGCTGTAAAACCACTAAAATATGTAATGTTCTTAGTAAATTCCAGTTTACCGATCAACTCTGCTTCTTCCGCTAGGCATACCCCATGTTCGGTTAGATTAGATAGGGACGTCAATGTTTAGCTCCTTCTCCATTTTACTTTAGAGTGACTTAATCCTCAATTCCAAAGAAAGAGTTGCAGGGAAATAAAATTTGGTTATTCGCCATTATTTTTATAGAAAAAGTAACTCATTTTTATTTTTAAAATATTAAACATTATTATACGGTCTTATGTTGAGAAATAATATGTCCCAGTACTTCTTCTTCTTCTTCCTTTCATGTGATAGACCTAGTGGTCTGTTACGGTCTCAATCCAACTTTTGAAGGGTCTGCCCAAATATCTCTTGCCTGGTGGCTGGTAATTTAAGATCTGACGTGGTATTCTTGTTCTCCTCATTCTTCTTACGTGAGCTTTCCAGTATCCCAGTACAATTATTATTATTATTATTATTATTATTATTATTATTATTATTTATTATTATTATTATTATTATTATCATCATCATCATCATTAATTAAGTAATCACTGGCTCTATCGAACCCGTAGGTTCATGGGCGCTTGGACGTAAGATCCCCATACATCCCTATCCTGAGCTAATGTTTTCCGATCACCCCCTGTATAATCTAAAAGTAAAAGTAAAGTGATCCCACAACAGGCCCGGAGGCCCTTGGGGTAGTAGGATGTTAAGGCTCCCACTTTTTCTAGACAATCGGCACTTTATGTCAGCCGGGTTGTCAGCCCTGCGTGATGGCCGCCTTTACCCCCAGAACAAGCGTCTGGTACTCATTTCCGTTAGAGGCTGAGTTAACCCCAGGGCCATAGTGCCGCCAGAGGGTTTGGGTCCCTGTATAATCTACTTCCCTCAAATCGAAGTTAATGTTATTCTCCCTCCTCATTCTTGGTCTACCGACTGGGCGTTTTCCCCTCTGGTTCTCCTACAATAAGCTTCCATGCACCTCATTCATTATTATTATTATTATTATTATTATTATTATTATTATTATTATTATTATATAATGCGATAATTTGACTCGATCTGTCACGTGCATTACTATGACCGTTTCAATGTTCAAAGAACTGAAATAAGTTTAAGATGAACTATTTTTAAAAGCTAACAAAATTAACTCACCTGAACATTATTATTTTTTTTTTTTGGTCATGGATGTGAACATGTCTATCACGAGTGTAACAGGCTGAATGAATTTGCCTACAATCCTATCGGCTTTCAGTAATTCATTTTTATTAGAGCGTAATAAATTTCCTTGTTAATCCTAGTGAGCTTTGCGGAGCTGTAAAACTTTGTACCGCATTAGTTAAAACATACGAAAGCGATGTGCATAAATTTGGAAGGCTTCATCCCTGGGATAAGCTCCGAGATATTTAAAATATTCAGGTACAATGTTAGCCATGAAGAAGAGACCCAGTAGCGTTGCAGCGCACATCCGCATGGTTGTTGTGCAATGTATGTAGTTTTTGCTCCTGCATCCGCCACATCTGCTACAGTACATGGCTCACTCACTCACTCAAACATCATCTGCTTCTCTAGTTGCTATTTATTGATTACCATTTTCCCAATTAATTGTCCAACTGCAGGTATACAGCATGTTACAAAAGTTTGTACCAGTAGATCAGGAACTTGTACGTGATATTGTCTTCTATGCTTAATTTTATTCTCTAGAAAAATTACATTTAGGCCTAGGGATACAAAAAAATTAAATTTTATAAAGTAATGGCTGTTCCTGTGTTGATGTATGGATCAGAATGTTGGACGATCACTAAAAGACAAGAACAAAGATTGGAAGCAGCTGAGATGCGATTTTTAAGAAATATAGCAGGATATACTCTGCTGGATAAGAAAAGAAATGAAGATATAACAAAGGTACTAAATATTTTCAAACTTTCAGACCGAATAATTAAATATAGGAACGACTGGAAAGAACATATTGATAGAATGCCAGAAGAAAGATTTCCAAAACTATTGCTAAATTATAAACCGCACGGAAGGAGAAATGTTGGTCGCCCACACAGAAGATGGTCTGAACAATTTTAACAATTCTTAGCTATCATGAAACCGGAATGAGCCAACAGGCTTAATCCCTGGATGATAATGATGGATACAAGGCTCACAGAAAAATAAAAGTAATTGTGAACTAAAAATGTATATTAACACTACCTTTTGGATATTTTTTGTATGTACATTGTAGTATACATAGAGGGCAGTGGTTTTACTTCCCACACGCGCGTTTGTAATATGTAATATTACAGTATAGTTATTTTATTACAGTATAGTTATTTAGGTTGACAACCCCGAAATGTAGGAAGTCTAACTTTCAATTATGGTCACCATTGCTGTAAGTAAGACAAAACGCACTATCTCGCAAAAAATATTTTAACATTCTTCCCATAATAGTAACAAAGACACAACTGCTAGGAGCAAAATAATTCTCAAGACAACCCTTGAGGATGCCAGACGCAGTCTCTGGCAAAACGTCGGGGAACTACAAGCCTCACGACCACGGCCTACAGCCCAAAAATCTTCTTCAAGATCATCATAGCAACTCCGGCCGTGAAAGTCTACGTGAATACAAATTCTTGAATTATTCAAGAATGTATTTTTAACATTTTATAACAAGTCCACGATTATAAAATCCATCCTGACTGCAGTATTCATCATCGTCGTCTTCAAGGAATTGACCTGTTGGTCTGTTCCGACTAAAAATTGCTCACGCCATTTTTTTTAAAGTTCGACCTATATTTCTTGTCCCTCTTGGATTACAATATAAATCAGTTCTTGTCATGCTGGTGCTTGGCATTCGTAGGACATGGACACTCTTTATTCTATTTTTTTATCTCTTATTGTTGTGATTGGTTCTATGTTAAATTCTTTTCTGATGCCAGTACTTCCTTTTACACGCTTTATATTATCTTGACCTGTATCTGTCTGTCTGTCTGTCTGTCTATCTATGTAACTGAATCTTTCAACGCGATTTTCACCTACTTAAAATCATTGGATCGACTTGAAACTTTGTATATTTGTAAAGGACCCGTGACAATACAATAATTTCATTTTTTTAAATCCTGGCCAGAATCATCAGAAAATCAAAAAGTGTCTTTGAATCTATGTAACGGAATCTTTGAACACGATTTTCACCCACTTAGAAACATAGGATCGACTTGAAACTTTGTATACTTGCAAAGGACCCGTGACAATACAATAATTTCATATTTATTTTCTAAAATCCTGGCCAGAATCATGAGAAAATAAGAAGTGTATTTTTATCTATGTAACGGAATCTTTGAACACGATTTTCACCAACTTAGAAACATTGGATCGACTAGAAACTTTGTATACTTGTAAAGGACCCGTGACAATACAATAATTTCATATTTTGTTTCTAAAATCCTGGCCAGACCAGCGTGGGGTGCTTTTTATGATTTTTACATTTTCTTCTTATAGACTTTACTTTTACCAATATCTGTTTATTATCAAATATATTAATTGATATAGAGCACCCCACGCTTTTGATGGTAAAATTTTATTTTTGTTGATAACCCTAGTTTTATTCTATATGTGTTGGAGATGATTTTTTTTTTGAGAAGTGAAGAAAGAGGTGTCGGAGTAAGCATGTTAATAGAAAAGTGGTGCCAATAATTACATGGAGACCGTGAAAGCCTAGCTATGTTGACCACTTTACTTTTATCCCAAGCGTGTTGGAAATTAAAATTATTTTTAATTTTTTAGTTCGGTTTTCTAATAAAGCGTGTTGTTTTAGTTTTTTAAAACTATTATTTATTTGATTCAAAATGTATTTCCAGTTACAAAGCGAAGAAATTTCATTTCTGAAACTTCGATTTGTCATATTTGATCAGAGAGAATTGTCCAACTTTCACATCCATGTAATAAGAGTGGCAATGCAACTACTCTATGGTTTTAGCAGTGATCCTCATCTTACATTGCATTTTAATGTTCGCTGTATCGTACCGCAGAAATGTTTTGAATCTATTCAATTTTATTTCAACATCATATGATTTTCTGTAACCTAAAGAGTATCCCAAATAATTAAATTTATTTTATTTGTTCTATTGTTTTTTCCACTTACAAGAATTTTAGCTCTAATATGTTCTTCTTGTCGTTGGAATGCCATCACTTTAATTTTATTTATTGAGATTATCATTCCGTATTGAGCAGGAACCTGGCTTAACTTATAGGCAGCTTAATGAATTTTGTTTTCAGTTCTTCCAATAATATAATTTGATCATCAGCGGAGAATACTGATGTAAAATTAGTATAATTAATATTGATAAAATAATTTAACTTCTAAAACCATTTTCTTATGATATCGTCTATATATACATTAAAAAGAGTGAGTGAAAGTGTCTTACTCCTTGATTTATGCAAGCTGAAAGTAAACTTCGTCTTTATGCATATATTCTGATCTTATTATTTTTATACAAAGATTGAATTGCTTAAATTAAATGTGCTGGTACTCCTTTGTCTTTCAATGTTTTCAAGATAATATTTCGCTTCATCCATCCATCCAATGGCTGATTGGCTCAAATTCGAGCTTTGACCTCCCTTAACTTCTGCCTCCAAACATTTATATTTTGCGCAGCAAGCCTCCAGTTGCGATACTTGAGTAGGTTTGGAGCATCTTCCTTAATACCATCCTCCCAACGTTTTTCGGTCTTCCAACTCGTCTATTCCCCATAAAACTTGCTACAAGCACCTTTTTTGGTGCTCGGTCTGTTGAATGTTTCGCTTCACCCTATCTAAAGTTTTTTCGTACAGTATTCCACTTCTACAAGTATTCAACTTCAGAAAGAGAAGAAAGCGAATCTTAGTTCCATGCAGCTCTTTCCCAACCATCTAATTCCTCTTAAAATTAAGCAAAGAACGAGACCTAAAGATATCCTGGTTTGTGTTACAATGCCTTTTAAGACAGTTTATAGATATAGTGGGAACGAAGTTGCTTTTGTTGAATTTGATGATTATTATTATTATTATTATTATTATTATTATTATTATTACTATTATATTAACATTGACTTCAAATAAAATATATTAAAATAGGCAAAAGGACTGTTAAAATCAGTGAGATTCTCTTAAATTTTCATTTTGTTGAATATATACAAATTTTATTTATGAATTTTAAATATATCTGAGACAGAAGATGGCCTACAACAGACAATGTACAAATTAAGTAAAACGAAGAAGAGAATCGTCAGAAATGAGGTTTCTGAAGAGTGTATACAATAATGGATCAAAGGCGAAGTGAGGATATACGAAGATAAGTGAATATATTCAAACTATTAGATATAATTACACAATACAGAGATGGATGGATGGACCACATCAATAGAATGGATAACAATAGAATTCCGAAACAGATTCTTCATTACAAACCACTAGGACGAAGAAATGTTGGAAGACCCAGTAAAAGATGGATAGACCAACAATTCTAACATGAGATCGGAACAGACCAGCAGGTCTAATCCTTTATGCTGATGATGATGATGAAATATATTTGACAGTCTTCTTCTTCTTCTACTACAAGGTTTAGGCTATGCAGCCTGTTCCGGCGAAGTTAAAAGTGGAGTCCATCTTCTGCGTGGTCGGCCAACATCTCTTGTTCCTCTGGGATTATACAGGAAGGTTCTTTTTGGTATTCTTTCGTTGTTCATTCTCATTAAGTGTTCTGTCCATTTCTTATTATTTTCGCTGATTTTATCTTCAATTTTATATATATTTAATTCTTCTCGTATAGTTTCATTCCTTATTCTATCCGCTCTTGTGCATCCTTTCACTTTACGTAAAAACATCATTTCCGCAGTCTGTATCCTGCTTTTATCCCTTGATTTGATTATCCAATTTTCACTTCCATACAACAACAAAGGAACAGCCATTGTTTTATATAATTTAAGTTTCGTATCTTTCCTTGTTTTCCGACCTAAGGTTCTTTTTATGGTTCCACAAATAGCCTGAAATTTATTTACTTTATTTTCTATATCTTTATTTTCTCTATAAGTTATATCACAACCTAAATATTGGAAATGTGATACTTTTTCTATTATTTTGTTATCCAGTACAATTTTTGATCTAATTCCATATTTACCAATAAATGACATTACTTTGACTTATTTATTGATATTTTACAATTATATCTATTGGTTGTTAATTTAAATATGACAGTATTAAATATATTATTTCAAAATGAATGGATATTAATTTTTAATAATTTTTTTTTCGACTTCAAAATGTGGTTTCCCAGAAGTATAAATTTCAGAATCACCCTTCCTGTCCCAAGCTCCTGATTTATTTTACTTACTGCGTGGAAGCGTAAAATAAAACACAGTGGACTGAAAAAAAGAACATAATTAATATTGTTTACATTTCTAGACACCAAGATTTCATCACCATGTTTTATATACATTTTTACGTCACCATATTATTAAGGTCGGATGTGTCTTCTAGATTTAAAGTTTTGTTAACTTTCATATTGCGCATATCGTCATCTCTGAAACAGAAGCGTTCTACATACTTTAATTGCTTCTTGTCACTATACGATCATAACAAAAAGTTTGTATGCTCACATGTTACATGCTATTACGTCACGCATGAGAAATGTTACATTCACTAGGGAATTCACAAATTAATCTTATACTCTATGAATAGTGTTAGTTGTGTTGTAGGTCTTCTTATACCGGATCGTTTTGTGATTTTACCAAACTTATGTGGTTAGCATAGCTGATTAAGAACTATTCTTATATAGGGTGTCCCATTTTCTCGATCAACCGAATTAACCAACTTTGTACGTAATAAAATATTAAAATACAAAATGAAGTTCTTACGTTCAGTAGAAGATGTGACAATTTTGGACAGAAAAAGAAATGAAGATATTAAAAAAGACTTTAATTTAACAAATAGAATTGACAACATGAGAAATAACTGGTATGAACATGTTAAAAAATGCCTACAGATAGAATCCCTCAGCTGTTATTAAAGTGCAAACCAATAGGACAAAGAAGTGTTGGACGCTCATCCCCCATTCACTAGATGGGAAGATTCATTAAATCCCACTTGATGTGAAAACAGATCAACATGCATAACTTCATGAAGTAGAAGAAGAAGAAGACAAAATTAGTACCTGGTAAATCAGTCGTCCTCTTATAAAACTTCATCAAGTAGTTAATATATATATATACCCTCCATGGTATCTTTACCTTGTCGTGGTGGAGTCGCTTGCGTGCTTAAATGATCCCGAGAGCTATGCCAGCGGTAGCATTGCTGCCGATAGGGTTACCCATGCCGGATTGGTCGAAGGTGATAAGCCAGACGAAAAAAGTACCTTGGTCGAAGGAGTGACGATCTTTCACCGTAAAAATAAAACCGTCAAGAAATGCCGACATGGGTTTAACTGGGGTAAAATTTTCCGGAGGTCAAATAGTCCCCCATTCTGTTCTCCGGGCGGGGACTACTTCAGGGAACCCATGCCAAAGGCTCACAAACACAGGGACATGTTCCTAGGAACATGGAATGTTGGGTAGACTGCGATGGGCAGGACATGTTGCGCGTATGGGGAATGAAAGACGTCCATGGAAGCTTCTTGTAGGAGAGCCGGAGGGAAAACGCCCGGTTGGTAGACCAAGAATGAGGTGGGAGAACAACATTAACTATGATTTGAGGGAATTAGATTATACAGGGAATGATTGGAAAGCATTAGCTCAGGATAGGGATGTATGGAGAGCTTATGTCCGCGCGGCCATGAACCTACGGGTTCGATAGTGCCAGTGAGTAAGAGTGAGTAATATATATATATACACACAAACAAATTAGAGGAACACATGTTTAAAGCAAAACACGAGAATGAATATTGAAACAATTCAATGTTTGATCTTTTGTAATTATAAATTGAAGATTTATGTAAAATTACAATAGACATTCAAACGATATTTTCTTGTACAGTATTAGCAATACGAACAAGTTATCATTTGTAACAGAAAACAAAGTGGAAATTTGAGATTTACAATTTTTGGAATCAATATTTCCATGGTTATTTTAAATGACAGCATTACACCTACGAGGCATGCTTCGCAGAAGCCTTCTTACAGAAACTTGTGAGATCTCCCACTCCTCGGTGAGTGCGCGTGAAAGTTCTTCAAAGGTTCTGAGGTACAGCAGGACGCTTAAGAACAAGTTTTTCCAACTTATCCCATATATACTCGATCGGATTAAGGTCCGGACTGCATGCAGGCCAGTCCGTCGCCCGAATTTGGCATTCTTGCAAGACATCTCTGGTAGCCTGTGCTGTATGTCATTTAGCATTATCTTGCATTAGAAGAAAATTAGGGTCCATACCATAAGCAAAGGGTACAACATGTTGGAGGATAATGTAAATATCAGCATTCATGCGCTGTGGGACAACAAGCTCTGTCCGAGACTCAATAGTAATCACAGCCCAAACCATAACCGAAACACCTCTAAATCTGTTACTTACTTACTTACTTACTTACTCACTGGCACTATCGAACCCGTAGGTTCATGGCCACGGGGACAATAGCTCTCCATACATCCCTATCCTGAGCTAATGCTTTCCAATCATTCCCTGTATAATCTACTTCCCTCAAATCATAGTTAATATGATTCTCCCACCTCATTCTTGGTCTACCAACTGGGCGTTTTCCCCTCTGGCTTTCCTACAAGAAGCTACCATGCAAGTCTTTCATTCCCCATACGTGCAACATGTCCTGCCCATCGCAGTCTACGAGACTTAACTGTTCTTATTATATCTGGCTTCGTATAAAGACCATGTAGTTCATTGTTATGTAGTCTTCTCCATCCACCTGTTTGTTCATATCTCTTTGGTCCAAAATTTTTCCTAAGTACTTTATTGTCAAATACTTGTAATCTCCTTTCATCCGTTAAAGTAAGAGTCCATGTTTCGCATCCATATAAGTTACAGAAATAATACATGTAGAATATATACATTTTAAAGTTTTAGTTAAAGGGAGAGGAAAAACAAAATATATAAATTTAGGAGCCTGTCTCAAGACATAAAATAAATTCTGGCACATAAAACTTAAGAAATATACGAGGGGAAATAAAATGGACAAAACAATATAGAATAGATTAATATCAGACTGAAGAATGTAATTAAAGATATTAGGAAATAATATAAAACAAAATAAATTTAGAAGGAAGTCTGAAAATATAAAACTCACTCTGATATACAAAGAATTAATGTAAAGGAGAATGATATAAACAAAAATTATTAATAATAATTACCAAACTAAAGAAAGTAATTAAATATATTATTTATTTATTTATTTATAGATTTATTTAGCCTGGTGGAGTTAAGGTCATGTGGCCTTCTCTTCCACTCACCAGGACAAACATATGTTACATATAAATCCAAACAAATTAAAATAATAGTACATACTAAACAATTAATTATTTGTCAAATTGAATAATTATGAAAATAATGTTTAATAATACAATAAAATGAAATACAATTAAAATTAAGCTAATGAGAGAATGTATGCAGAAAGGAATAACAGCTCGAATCTACTATACATAAAAAGAAAAAAGGAAAAAATACAAAGTAATAAGCTATAATGAATTAATCTATCGCTTATTGTACAAGACATTAGGTAAATATATTGACAAATCTTAAAACTATTTTGATTAAATAATAAAAAGAACAAATTATTAGTTTTTATAAAGTAATATTAGCGAGTTGTTTCTGTTAATAATTTTATTTTCAATTTGGTTCTGAAAGATTGAAAAGTTTGGCAGCTCTGACATAGGGTGAAAGGGAATTCCATGTTCTAGCAAGAGAAATTGTAAAATATTTCGAATAATAGGTAGTGTGATGAGGAGGGATATAAAGGACACTGTGCTCAAGGGATCGGGTATCTAATTTATGTGTATCAGAGAGCCTAGTATGATAAATAATAAGGTAATGATGTGTGTAATATTTTATAGAGATGGCATAGGTAATAATATAGAGTTAAATAATTTTAGTATAAGTTTTTTAAACTATAAAACTCACTCTATGATAGACTTAAATGCCCAAATATAGTTTCCAGTTTCATATTAACTCTGTTTTTAACCGGACATGGAAAATTTCAGGCATATTTACACAAATTTAAAATATCATCAAATGTAAATTGTAAATGCGGAGAAGATATACAAACAGTCGAACATATTACATTTAATTGTCCAAGGTTTGATCGTTATAAACTTGAAACATATTTGAATTTTAACGAAAAAAATTATTCCAGTCCTCTTTGTCATATTCTTAACGACAAAAAACGTTATAATTACTTCTTCTCTTTTGTAAATGGTGTTTATTCTCAACTGTAATTTAATTTGTTATAATATTGTTATATAATTGTCTTTTGTTCCACTGTTTTATGTTAATTTGCTTGTTAATCTTACATAACTACAACCCTTATATACCGTAACGTAAATAAATAATAGTTTAAAAAAACTAAAACAACACGCTTTATTAGAAAACCGAACTAAAAAATGAAAAATAATTTTAATTTTCAACACGCTTGGGCAAAAATTAAAGTGGTCAACAAAAAAAATCATCTCCAACACATATAGAATAAAACTAGAGTTATCAACAAAAAGAAAATAATTTTACCATCAAAAGCGTCGGGTGTTCTATATCAATTAATATATTTTATAATAAACAGATATTGGTAAAAGTAAAGTCTCTAAGAAGAAAATGTAAACATCATAAAAACACCCCACGCTTTTGTTGGTAAAACTATTTTCTTTTTGTTGATAACTCTAGTTTTATTCTATATGTGTTGGAGATGATTTTTTTGTTGACCACTTTAATTTTATCCCAAGCGTGTTGGAAATTAAAATTATTTTTTTCATTTTTAGTTCGGTTTTCTAATAAAGCGTGTTGTTTTAGTGTTTTAAAACTATTATTTATTTTTTATTTTTTAGTTTTAATATTTTACAGAATAAGATAAAAATGTAAATATCTTTAAATTCGATACTGTTGTAGTATGAGCTAAAAGTAATATTCTTCTAAAAAAAATCCTCCCAGCCGGATTTGAACCAGCGACCTATGGATTACTGAACTTATATACCACTAGAGTTCACCGCTCTACCAACTGAGATCTTACAACGATTGACTAAAAAGTCGACAAGCCCGCAAGCTTTTATACCAGTTTTCATTTTTTTGATTTTCTGATAATTCTGGCCAGGATTTTAGAAACAAAATATGAAATTATTATATTGTCATGGGTCCTTTACAAGTATACAAAGTTTCAAGTCGATCCAATGTTTCTAAGTGGGTGAAAATCGTGTTCAAAAATTCCGTTACATAGATACAAAGACACTTTTTGTTTTTATTTTCTGATTATTCTGGCCAGGATTTTAGAAAAAAATGAAATTATTGTATTGTCACGGGTCCTTTACACGTATACAAAGTTTCAAGTCGATCCAATGTCTCGGTGGGTGAAAATCGTGTTCAAATATTCCGTTACATAGATACAAAGACACTTTTTTGATTTTCTGATGAATCTGGCCATGATTTTAGAAACAAAATATGAAATTATTGTATTATCACGGGTCTTTTACAAGTATATACAAAGTTCCAAGTCGATCCAATGATTTTAAGTGGGTGAAAATCGCGTTGAAAGATTACGTTACATAGATAGATAGATAGATAGATTCAGGTCAAGCTAATATAAAGTGTGTAAAAAAGGGGTATAATCTTTGCATATAATAAAAAAAACTCACTCTAACATATACAAAGAATTATTGCAGTGGAGAATTATATAAACAACATAATATATAATAGATTAATACAAAACAGAAGAAAGCTTGATATTAATCTATCATATATTATTTTAATAATATATTGTTTCATAAATTTTATGAAATGTACATTAAAATTACTTGAAAATGTGTTTCTTTTCAAAATCGAATAATATCCCTTGAAACAAATTTCTTTAATGAATTTTAAAAAAGGAGCTTTATGTATATATGCTGCTTTAACGACATGTTAACATTGTCTTTATCAAGAATGTATGATATACTCGTAGATAAAGTTTTTATTGAGTAAATTTCAAGCACAATATTGCAGCTTTACTTCCTAAAGGCATCCACAAACAACTTCTACCCCGTTTCCATGGCAACACAACATGCCGGTATTTGGTGTCGGTCATTCATTTAGTAAATGTTGACAAGAAATCGATTATCTTACTAATACAAGTCTGTTTTCGTTGCAGGTTCAAATTGCCCCCCTGTAGAGGAAGGTAAATTTCGTCTTTATGGTATGAACTTCTGCCCTTTCACTCAGAGAGTTCGAATCGTTTTAAACGCCAAGAACGTACCACACGACATCGTCAATGTCAACCTGAAGAACAAGCCAGAGTGGATATTTAAAATACACCCTGAAGGAAAAGTGCCTGCCCTTGACACAGGGGACAAAGTCATTATAGATTCACTAGACATAGCAGAATTCCTAGATGAGAAATATCCTGAACCTCCGCTTTACCTCGACTCGGAGCTTAAAGCCAAAGATAAGGAACTGATTCAAAAGTTTGGAAAGGTTAGATATCTTTCCATTTTTCTGTTATATATTTCAAATTTAAATGAAAATCTGTGTTCGATACATGCCCCAAATGGGAGTCAATGACCAATCACATTTCAATGATTTTTTATTTACAACCAATCACAGTCTTGTTTCGCCTAGAATTTACCAACTGAAGTTTATTATAATAAAGAAAACACTTCCTTTTTAACATTCTGAATAGGTCATAGCATTATTTTGCAGTGACTAACTCTCTAAGAAATACGGCTACCAGTTTGTATATATAGTGCATGAATGTCAACACGTACCGCATGCGGGAGTTAATATACAAACATTTGAAGAAATTGATTATACCAGCAAAAAAAAAAAAAAAAAAAAAAGAAACCACTGTTTGCACTTTCTTAAATTTATTTTTTCCCAGGTAATAACATTCCAGAAAAATATAATTGACATATTTACATCATAGGACATCAGCAATGAATTAATATAAAGTTTGATGTGTTTCATTTTTTCTCCACTAGAGTGCATTCTTACAATATTGCGTTCCTTTGGCAATAAATAATATAATCTGGTTGCAGTGATGAACAAAAGAAGCAAATGAAGCGTACCAATCGATTCTCATTTGTTTTCAAACATCACCGTTTACATTAAATATATAAATATTTTAAAATAACTATAGTTAAATAATGATTTGTGAGTAAACATCTTAATTTTATTCGTTAAATAGTCCTAACAAATGCCACTCTTGATTTCCAAATTATCTAGATAAATTCACTCCTCACTTCGTGAGTTGTAAATTTATCGATAATTTGGAAATCACTCGTGGCATTACTTATGACTATTTAACTCATGCCCCAAATGGGAGTTAATGACCAATCACGTTTCAATGATTTCTGTTTTACAACCAATCAGAGTCGTGTTTCACGAAATATTTATCAGTGTTATAATTACCATATTAAAGAAAGCTCCTACTTTTTAATATTCTGAACAGGTCTGACATTTATTTTGCAGTGAGTAAGCCTGTGAGAAATACGGCTACCAGATTGTATATATAGTGCATGAATGTCAACACATGCCGCATGCGGGAGTTAATATAAAAAAATCTGTAGCAATTGATTATACCATCAAAAAAAGGAACTAGTTTGCACTTTCTTAAATGTATTTTTTCCCAGGTAACAATCCAGAAAAATATAATTGTCATATTTACATCATACGACATCAGAAATGAATTAATATATAGTTTGATGTGTTTCATTTTTTCTCCACTAGAGTGCATTCTTACAATATTGCGTTCCTTTGGCAGTAAATAGTATGATCTGATTGCAGTGATAAACAAAAGAAGCAGATGAAGCGTACCTATCGTTTCTCATTTGTTTTCAAACATCGCCTTTTACATTAACTATATAAATATTTTAAAATAACTACAGTTAAATAATGATTTGTGAGAAAACAGCTTAATTTTATTCGTTAAATAGTCCTAACAAATGCCACTCTTGATTTCCAAATTCTCTAGATAAATTCACTCAATTTGGAAACCACTCGTGGCATTACTTATGATAAACTTTAGTTAGTAAATTCTAGGCGAAACACGACTTATTGGTTGTAAATAAGAAATCATTGAAATGTGATTGGTCATCGACTCCCATTTGGGGCATGAGTTAAATAGTCATTTATATCTCTGACTCTGTGAAAATATAGATTCAATGCAATGGATTGGGTTCTAAAACTCGTATAATTATAAAATTAGGGTCATAATTCAACCGTATAAATAAAGTGATTTATTCCATAATTTCACATAGGTAGTTGGTGCTACGTCCAGAGCCATCTACAACAAGGAAAACTTACCAGTGGAAGATTACGTGAAAGAGATATTAGAGCTCATAGAAGAATTCGAAACCGAATTGGCCAATCGTGGGACCACATTTTATGGAGGTAAGCAAATATAGCTGGAAGCCCTTAGTAAAGTTGTAACATTCCCTAGAAACAAAGACTTCAACGTGTTCGTAATTCTTGCGCACGTTTTATTTGTGGTATTCGCAAATTTGACCATGTTACACCACCATCATCATCACTTGGTAACAGCTATTGCTGCTGTCCAGTGTCTTTCCTGGGACTTGTGTTTGTCCCTTGTCGGCGAATTCGCGTGTGTATTCGGTATTAGTTTCAGCTGATATACCCTAGCCTACACGGCGATTGTATGGGGATTTATTTTATTGTTTGAGTAATGTGAGATTTGTATGGATATTGTTGCCAAGGCGAATAGATCTCGCTTGATTGGGGCATTGGAAACCGTGTCGCTGAAGAGCTCGGCTCGATTCTGGACCGGAATGAGCCACGCCACTCTGCGCTGATCATTCCGACCTTGGTTGCTACATGCTAAGTACTATGGATTATTTATTTGGTCGAATATGTTTCTATGTGTAGTACGCCATTGTGGAAGGTGTCCTATATTGCATACTATTGGGTTTCCATGATCATTTATGTTTTGAAACATGGTGGTGACCCTTTCTGATATGATAGTATCAATATATGGCACCCTCGTGGCCTCGTGCATCTCTGTTATCCTTGTGTAACGCGGGACCGAAAGTATGATTTTTAGACACTTGTTTTGCAGTATCTGTAGTTTCTTCTTGTGGCATTTCGCAAGGATACTCAGAGATTCACAGCCGTACAATAGCATACTACGGATCACAGCCACATATAATGTGAGCTTGATCCTACGGGACAGTGACGGCGACTTGAAAAACGGATATAATATCGCTATGCCTTGATGGGCTCTGGTTATTATATGATCAACATGGGCTCTAAATGTAAGCCTTTTATCCAATATTAGGCCTAAATATCTGACAGAAGTTTCTACTGGTAGAGGTTGTACACCCATAGTGAGCTGGATTGAACATGGGAAGTTCGATTTGGAAAACAGGACGACTTTAGTTTTCCCAGCATTTAGTTTAATGTTCCAGGAGCAAAACCATTCATATATTATGGTTATTGCTCGCTGGAATGTTGCAAGTCTGTGAGGAATGGATTTAAGTTTGGATTGCATGAATAGACAAGTGTTATCAGGAAAGGAAGCTATTTGGAGTGATGGAGGTGAAGGTAGGTCAGAGACACATAGGGAGTACAATAAGGGTGAAAGGACAGCTCCTTGGGGAACTCCCGCCAGTATGGGCTTCGTATCAGATTTATTTCCACCATGTTACACCGTCCTTGGAACAATTATCGTGGCTTCGTCTAAGAGATCGTACAACTGTCCCCTATCCCTTCTCTATAAAATACTTCACACATCATCGCCTAATTATTTATCACGCCGCTTCATCAGACTATCCGACACACATAATCTTGACACTCGATCCCATCAGCACAATGTCCTTTATATCCCTCCTCATCACACTGTATATTATTCATTATCTTTTACGGTCTCACTTACCAAAACATGGAATTCCCTTCCGCCCTATGTCAGAGACTGTCAAACTATAACATCCTTCAAAAACAAACTAAATCATTATTTAATATCAAACTAACTTATACACCTCACTGATAGTATTCTTTTAACAATTAATAAATTTAATTATGAATGAAAATATTAAGATTTACAAATATTTTATTTTGTTTTGCTTTAAATATTATATAATCGTAAAATTAGTTTTCTATATCTCATAATTTTTTTTTTTTGCTTTTATATATATTAGACAGGGACAATTTAATATGTCTTGCTTGTATACATTTTATTATTAGTTTTAGTCTTAATTTTAACTAACATTAACTGGTTGCATTATAGATCGTAATATAATAGATATTATCTTTTTGAACAAATTTTTATTTAGTATTAATTAATATTAGAGTTAATTGAGATTGTTATATTCTGATGTAATATATGTTTATTAAATAGGTAAAATAAAACTTAGTTTTATTTGATTTTCATATTTATTTAAGATATAATTCAGTGACAGCTGTTTAGGTACACTGTACCTGAAACAATGTTTCGATCCAAATTTTGAAATTTTACATGTTTGTGATAAGGGTAAAAAGTTGGATATTTTGGAGGCTGTAGAAATAAATAAATTTGAAAAGTAGTATTAAACTGTTAAATTCTCAACTTGATTTGAATGAATCCCCTTTGTTAAATTAAAAAAAATAATAAATATTGTTGTATTGTTGCTTAGATCAGTTGATATGTACTATAATAACACAATTCATAATTTGGTAACATGTCTGAAGAAGGTACAGTGTACCGAAACAGCTGTCACTGAATTGTCTTAAATAAATATGAAAATCAAATAAAACTAAGTTTTATTTTATGTAATTAATAAATATGGATTTTCATCAAGTAAACACCAACTCAATTGATTATTTAATATGTGTTTGTCATGGTGAGTGGAAGAGAAGGCCACGTGGCCTTAACTCCACCAGGCTAAATAAATCTAATGTAAAGTTATTATAATGTTACCTTCTTTGCAGGCGAAAATCCAGGAATGGTGGACTACATGATGTGGCCATGGAGCGAACGTTCTAAAGTTGCGAGTGCTTTGCAAGACAAAGAACTCCAGTTTCCAAAGGAAAAGTTTCCTACAATGGTAAAGTATCCGTAATCAATATTACGTTAATAGAATTTGGGACACTTTCTTCTTTGAGGAATGCAGACCCTATCTCCTCTCCATCTTACGTGGAAAATTTAATTGATGGCAAAAATACTCCAAGCGCAACAGGCCTAGAAGGCACTTGGCCTACCATCCGGCTGCTGGCCTCACATCCACATGTGTCAATCACATAGGTAGATCATCTAGCCATTCTAGGGATGACATGTGGTCAGCATGTTGTGTGACCCAGCCGTTATAGCTGGTCTTCTCAACCTGGAGTCGCTACTTATTGTAGCTACCCAAATGGCTCACGATGCTGGGTGGGCACCGGTTCCATACTGACTGAAATTCCATGAGAAAATTTCTTCCCACATGGGGACTCCAACCAGCGTAAGTCCCGTAGCTCTGCGCCAATGCTTCTTGCCTTAACTACTAGGCTACGGAGCGGGATGATGGCAAAAATAGTTCACAATTTAATTCATAAGAATTCATTTTTGCTTTGAGATGAATCAGTAGTAATAAATGTCCCCTGACCGCGTTACGAGCGCTGTGCAGGGTAAGGATAATGACAGGGCTGCTGTCTCAGAGCATCTATCCATGCTCCTCTAAGTATCAACCCCTTTAGATAGGGTTGCTGCTTCCGCCCCTTGTGATGATCGCCTGGTATCACGTCGCCTCGTAGACCGTTGCAGATTTCTTGGTCGATGTCAACCTTCTGGCAGACGTCTCGCACGTTGCGGACTATACTTAAAACAGAACTTAATATATTTAATCTCTGTGAAAGGATAAAATACTATCAAAATGCTTACCTTCAGCACGTATTACGAATTAATGAACAGCGCACACCAAGAAAAATGTATAATTATACACCAAAAGGGAGAAGATTGTTGGGAAGACCATTGAAGAGATGGAAGGACCAATTCGACCTATAATGAGATCGGAACAGGCCATTGGGCTTAATAATTGTCCTAAGAACTTCATTCTAAAATGCTAGTAGCCTTCCTCCTCCCTTAAAGTAAGTGTCCAAGTTTCTTATCCATATAATATAACTGGGAGAATAACTGTTTTACATATCTGTGGCATTAGGGTAAAAGTATAGCCTATAGGCCAAGTCCGATTTTAGTGATTTTTATTTTCTGTACGTATATTTAAAAAATACAGCATTTTTCTTCCTCTATCATAAGGTAAAACTTCGTGTTTTTTTATGGTAGATATCCCATCGTTAGAAGTATTGTAAATCTCCGAATTATTGTTAATATTTGGATATTAATTAGCTCTCGTGAAAAGTTATGTTTTCAAACTTGTGTACATTTACCCAGTGCACACAGATATTTTCATAAGTAATGCCACGAGTGATTTCCAAATTATCGATAAATTCACGACTCACGAAGTGAGGAGTGAATTTATCTAGAGAATTTGGAAATCAAGAGTGGCATTTGTTAGGACTATTTAACGAATAAAATTAAGCTGTTTACTCACAAATCATTATTTAACTATAGTTATTTTAAAATATTTATATATTTAATGTAAACGGCGATGTTTGAAAACAAATGAGAAACGATATGTACGCTTCTACTGCTTCATTTGTTTATCACTGCAACCAGATCATACTATTTACTGCCAAAGGAACGCAATATTGTAAGGAGGAGCTTTCTTTAATATGGTAATTATAACACTGATAAATATTTGGTGAAACGCGACTCTGATTGGTTGTAAAACAGAAATCATTGAAACGTGATTGGTCATTGACTCCCATTTGGGGCACGAGTTAAATAGTCAGTTTAACTTTTTTTAGAGAAGTTGGGATGAGAAGAGACCCTGTAATGCATAATAGCACGCTTTTCCAGAATTGAGCCTATGTTTAGTATATTTGTGTATATTATTACTATTTGTCCACCGCTGTGGTCTTCAGGTAGCATGCTGCCTTGTCACGCAGCGGGCCCGGGTTCGATCCCCGGTCGGACAGTTTCCTGGGTGAATTTTTTATCGGGGTTTTTCCTCGCCTGTAAGACAAATGTCAGGAAACTTTAAGGCCTAAACTGTCCCCGAACATCATATGGCCATCACAGTCATCATCATTCATATTCATCTTAGATTAAGCTTAGGATTAAGGACTCTCTTGGCGCACCATTATCATCATCACACATCATATCATCGCCTTCCAGACGCCCCAACCACAGAAGTGGGTTAGAATTACGCCAATGCCAGATGAGAACACAAGAAATGTCCAAAAATGGACAACCTAGGGCATCAAAAATATATTATTACTATTTAAAAACACGGTCGTAAAATATCACAGTTCTATCTTTAATGATTGGGTATATTGAAAATTGTAAAAGAATATTGATTAAGTCAATACTAATAAAATTCATTGTTAAAACCGTTGAGGTGGAGAGTCATAAAATAAAATAATTTAAAATATACCTTCTTAGGTAAAATCCGTCGTCCTCAACTTATAAAATATGTAATCTTTATGCCGTAGGCCTTTCAGAACATCCGTTCCATCTTCAGCAGCTCCCTCTTCGCTACAACATCCAGTATGATGGTTAATGCTTACTTACTTACTTACTCACTGGCACTATCGAACCCGTAGGTTCATGGCCACGCGGACATAAGCTCTCCATACATCCCTATCCTGAGCTAATGCTTTCCAATCATTCCCTGTATAATCTACTTCCTCAAATCATAGTTAATGTTGTTCTCCCACCTCATTCTTGGTCTACCAACTGGGCGTTTTCCCCTCTGGCTTTCCTACAAGAAGTTTCCATGCACGTCTTTCATTCCCCATACGCGCAACATGTCCTGCCCATCGCAGTCTACGAGACTTAACTGTTCTTATTATATCTGGATTCCTATAAAGACCATGTAGTTCATTGTTATGTAGTCTTCTCCATTCACCTGTCTGTTCATCTCTCTTTGGTCCAAAAATTTTCCTAAGAACTTTATTCTCAAATACTCGCAATTTCCTTTCCTTCCTTAAAGTAAGAGTCCATGTTTCGCACCCATATAATATAACTGGTAGAATAATAGTTTTATATATTTTCAGCTTAACGCTTTTTGAAAGGAGTTGGGACATCAAAAGTCTCTGTAATGCATAATAGCATGCATTTCCAGAATTGAGCCTATGTTTAATTTCTTTGTGCATCTCATTCCTGTTTGTGATTATTGTTCCTAGGTATTTGAATTCAGCCACTTCCTCAAAATTTCCCTCATTTGTCCTTAGCTGTCCATTTCCATTATATACTGAATTTCTACTTGTGACCATATATTTAGTTTTATTGATATTTACTTCCAGTCCCAATTTCTTAGTGTTACTCAATAGTGTGTGCGTGTTGGCCTTTAGTATCTCCTCGCTATCGGCCAGTAGTACTACATCATCAGCATAAACTAACAGCTTATTAATACCATTCAGTTGTAAGCCTTCCTCATATTCTCTAAAGATTTAATGGCATGCTCTAGTACAAAATTAAATAGTAGAGGAGATAGTGTATCTCCTTGCTTCAACCCATTCTGGATTTCAAAAGTGTCTGAAAACTGTTTGCCTACACGCACCCTACTCTTTGAGCCATTTAGACACATTCGTATAAGTCTAACTAACTTTTTAGGAATTCCGAACTCCAGCAGGATACTATATAACTTCTCCCTCTTAATTGAATCATATGCTTTTTTGAAGTCTACATATAATGGTTAATGCTGCTGGTCCTAATGTGGTGTTGTCGTGAAGATGGAACGGATGTTCTGAAAGGCCTACAGGCATGAAGATAACATATTTTATAAGTTGAGGACGACGGATTTTACCTAAGAAGGTATATTTTAACTTATTTTATTTTATATTAATGAAAGTTGATACGTGAGATATAAGGCTATGTAAATGAATGAAAGGACGAGGAGTGGCAATGAGACATGTCTGCTGCATATTAAGAAGTGACAATGTCCACTGACAGTAGCCACTTGACTTACATTACTCAGTTCATTAAGTTCAATATCCGGCCCTCGGTGAAGGGGACGTGATAATAAATTACATTTCCTTTATAATACACTTTCATCCATTTCCCCTAAGATTTACTCTCTGAATATGTCTTCTGTTTAGTACAGTCTCTCAACTCCGAGAGACAAATTCTAATCTGTAGAGACCGGATGTTAGGGAAAATGCCTTTAGTTATTTATTATAGATATTGTAAAAGTGACTTCATATAAGTTCATACCAACGACCCTAGACTTGTTTTCCATTGAAGTTCATTTTGCCTATACATGCCTATTTCAGCTTATAATGCCTATTTGCCATTTTTTTCGAAATTAACTTAATATTTCAATTAAATCGATTTAAATGGACAAACTTCATGACACATATATTTTAGGATAAGGGCGGCAATAACCCAATATTAATATAAAATTATAGAATATTCATTCTATAATTTTATATTAATTTTGAATAAACCTCAACGGAACACATCATGAATATTATAAAAGTTAATAACCCAATAACCTAGCAGGTAGATGGTTTCCTCCTCAATGCACTCCCGTTAGGTAAATATTGTATTTTTCCATCTCAAGCATACCCATTAAGCAAAATAGCCCTATACTCTGACCAATTTCGTGAAAGAAATTGGTGATATTCTCAAGTGACGGTTCTGCTCTTTGTAAAAAGGCAAAACAAATCCAAAAGCATCTCTGATATCTTCGCACGCTATTGATTGCATATGTTTATATTCCTAACTTAAGCCTGTAAAAAGTTATGTTGTTGTTCATTTTTTGTAAGAGCCTATTTTGATTTTTTTAGTGCCTATATTAATGATTTTAATGCCTTTTGCCTGCCTATTTTGAACTTTTTAAGTGCCTAACATCCGGACTCTACTAATCTGATTTCAACAAGATTGTTTTTAGAACTTTTCAGTATTGAATTATATATTTGTAATTTATTTTTCCTGGTTGTATGAAAGCTAAGTCCACCGCTGTGGTCGCGAGGTAGTGCGCTGCTTTGTCACCAGCGGGTCCGGGTTCGATTCCCGGTCGGGATAAGCTTCCTGGGTGAGTTTTTTCAGATGTTTTTCCTCAACTGAGAGACAAATGTCAGGTAGCTTTAAGGCCCGAAAGGTGCCCGAACATCATATTGCCATCGTCGTCATCATCATCCTTTACAGGTGTGGAAATAAATGGGAAGCTACCACACCTGTAATTCCATAGTAAAGCTGCAAAGCATAGCATGAAAATGCAATAATAATAATAAACATAATAATAATATTTTTTTATTTAGGAATATTCCACAATACAGTGTTTCTTCTTCAACCCAAAGTGATTTGTCGCCAGAGGTTCCTGTCTAAAGCATCTTCTTCCCTCAAATCTCTAGCTTCCATACTTATCTTCATCCAACCAACCAGCCACCATTCTCTAGGCCTGTCTCTTCCACTTCTTCCATTAGCCTTCCAATTAAGGATGTTCTTTGGTATTCTCTCTTCTTCCATTCTTATGAGGTGTCCATACCATTTCAGACATTTTTTTAATAATATTGTAATAATAATAATAAAATAATAATAAAATAATAATAATAATATTAATAATAATATTAATAATAATAATAATCATCATCATAATCATCATGAACAAATTCGTGCCATGTGGCCTGTACGGTAAACCTAGCGAAGATGGTCTTGATCTTTCCACCGATGTTTTGGTCTTCCTTGGTCCCTGTGTCCAGTTGGGGTATATTGGAATGCCAATTTTGGAAGTCTATTTCTTGCCATTCTTCTCAGATGATTTTTCCATTCTTGTTGGTATCTTTGTATATCTTCATTTAAACTTGTTACTCCAAGTTTTCCTCTGATAATAGTGTTCCTTTGGTGATCCAGTCTATTAACTCCTAACAATGATCGTAAGAAGCGCATTTGGCTTACTTGAAGTTTATGAGAGTTTTTTTATTTAAAATCCAAATTTCACTTCCGTATTTTAGAGCAGCTTTTGATGTGATGTTATGTAATCTTAGTTTTGTCTCTGTCCTCATCTGTTTACCAAAATGTCTTCGTATTACCCCATTCATTTTATTATATTTTTGTAATTTTGAATCAATGTCACTCTTATACTCTGCAAATACACTTCCTAAGTAAGAGAAATCTGACACTTGTTCTATAATTTTTCCATCAATCTCAATTTTCACCCGTTGTATGTTTTTTCCACACATTGCCATTGTTTTGGATTTTGATGTGGAAATTTTCATATTATATTTGCTGGCAATTTTGAATAATTGATATGCTGCTATTTGTAAGCTATCTTCGGAATCTGATAATATTATTTGATCATCAGCATATAATATTGTTTGAATTATTTTATTCCTAGTTATTGAAATTCCACTGTTTACTGTTTGTTTCCATTCTTGCACTATTCTGTTAATATATATATTAAATAAGAGTGGTGATAGTCCACATCCTTGTCGAACACCTTTGCCTGTGTTTATGTGTTCTGTTATTTCTCCATCTGGTAATTTAATTTTGATTTTAGAATTTTGATATAAGCTTTGTATGGCTCGTATTACATGTGAGTGTATATGTTCTTCATGCAGTATCTGCCAAAGTTTATCTCGGTTTACATTATCATATGCCTTTTCATAATCTATAAATAGTATGTATAGTGGGAGATTAAATTCTCTCCTTTTTTCCATAATTTGTTGCAGGGTAAATATTGCATCTATAGTGCTCCTCCCTTTTCTAAATCCACATTGTTCTTCTTCCAAAAATGTTTCACTACTTACTGATAACTTATTTTTAATTATGTTTGGCATATAATTTAGATGCAGTTGGGAGTAAGGTAATGCCTCGGTAGTTATCACATTTGTTTTTCTGACCTTTTTTATGTATATTAATTACTAGACCCGTTTCCCAATCCGTTGGAATATTAAGACAATGCCAAATATTATTAAAAAGTTCTAATAGTTTCTCTTTCAAGGCAGTTCCTCCATACTTAAAAAGTTCTAAATTTAAATCATCTAAACATGGACTTTTCCTGTTCTTGGCCTTCTTTAAAACTTCTTCTAGTTCGTCCATTGTTATGTCTGGTTTTTCTATTTCATTTTCACAAGTCAAATTCGAAGTAGTTTTTTCAGTGTGAGTTTTCGGTTCTGACCAAAGATTTTTGTAGTAAGTAATCCAATCTTGTTTTGGTATCAGATTAACATTAATTTTGTCTTTTGTTTCCATCTGTAATTTTTTGAATATTTTAAATCCCTGTCTTTGTGCTCCTGTAATATCACGTTCTAAGGATTTTACAAATTTATCCCAATCATCCCTTCTATATTATTAATAATAATAATAATAATAATAATAATAATAATAATAATAATAATGCTTTATTTTAGCTGGCAGAGTTAAGGCTACAAGTCCTCTTTCATTCAACCAGCGAATAGTAAAATTATACAAAAATTATATACTTATTACAATTTTAAGATATTATTAAAATGTAGACTAAACAAAAGACAATGGATATGTGATCTAATACTAGCGAATACTAACAAAAACATGGAATATAATAAAATTATGGTACGCTTGCAGTGAAAGACCTGCCGTAAGATAGAACCCTATACATATATATGAAAGCTTCATACAACTGTAATAAATGTAAGACGATTGTTAACCACTATAGCTGTTGAAATTGAACCATTGATATAGTTCTACTCATGTGAGGACAACCTACTGTACATTGTTATTCAGAAAATATCTTTCATCATCATCAACAACAACAAGGATTAAGCCCAATGGCCTGTTCCGATCTCATTATAGGTCTCTTCAATGGTCTTCCCACCAATCTTCTCGCTTTTGGTTCATATTTATACATTCTTCTTGGTATGCGCTGTTCATTCATTCGTAATACGTGCTGAAGATAAGCATTTTGATAATATTTTATTCTTTCACAGACATTAAATATATTAAGTTCTGTTCTTATATCTTCGTTTTTCTTTTTATCGGTCCTTTGGTATCCTGCTATTGCTCTCAACATCTTCATTTCAGCAGCCTCTATTTGTTTACTGTCTGCCTTTGTTAACGTCCAGGTTTCACATCCATAGATAAGAGATGGAACTGCCAATACTTTGTAAAATTTTAAAATATTTTCTTTTATAATTTTATTCAATAAAGTACGTTTAATTATGCCACATAGATAATTGCATCACTGTATTGTAATGTGTTTATCTAAATCTCTGTCATTACCTAAATGACATACGAAATAATTAAAATTCTAAACTTGGTCTATAATTAGGCCTACATTGTTTATCACTATTTTTGTTCTTATTGCACATTTTCCTTTCACAGCTAATATTTTTGTTTTAGATGTAGATATTCTTAAATTGTACGGGGTGAATCATAAATATGGCTATACGTTTGATCGCGTTGTGTGATGAAAATATTACCTTTACGGGAAATATGAAATTACCTTTGGAAAGACAATTATTCAAGTTACGAGAATGTAATAAAACAAAACAGCGTAGAACTTACGTCATTAGTCAAAATGGCGTTGAATATGCAACAGCAAATTACAATTGCTGCATGGGCAATAACGTATGCTAATGATCGTGAGGCCGCAAGACAGGCAAGACGTGAGTTTAGCGTAGCATTGCAGCCATCGACTGTAGGGAAGTGGAGAAAACGACTGCTAGAAACGGGAAGGATGCAGAAAATCAAACCTCCCGGAAGGCCTCGCATTAGCACGGATGCAGAAACAACGAAGCGAATTGTGGAGGCGTTTGACGCTAGCCCACAAATATCAACCCGCCAAGCTGCACGTGAGCAGTGATTTGTTTTGTTTTATTGTTGTAATATGAAGGATTCCCTTTCCAATGATAACATCACATTTCCTTTAATAATGCGATCAAACGTATAGCTATATTTCTGAATCACTCTGTATTTTAGAGAGATATTATTTAAAGTATAAAGTACCTTTCATTTAATTATAAAAATAGTCTCTTATTTTATTATTGTTTCAGGTTCAGTGGAACAGAGTTATGAAAGAAGTTCCAGCCGTCAAAGATACAATCACTCCACTGGAAATCCACGTAAAGTTTCTGAAGGGTTACTTGCACAGTGACAATCCTGAATACGACAATCTATAAACTTAATATTTTTTCCAAGGGAGCAATTTTAAGAAAACGCTTCAAGAAACCCATATCAATCATTACATAAGAAATATACGCTTATTGCAGATGCTTTTAGGCCTACTAAAAGTAATATTAGTCAAGGTCTGTGTAAATTATCATATAGTTTACTTTTATTCGCAGATAGCTTATTTTCATGCTTCATTTCTTTACTTATATAATACTATCTTATTTAAGTAGATTCTAGAAATTGTATACAGATTTATATAGTGCTTGAATTTTCATATCGCGAACTTCCATTTCGACAATAATAACCAGTACTTATTGTAAGTGGGAAAATGTCCCAAGCACAAGAACTCTTTACTGGAAATTGAAAATTTCATTTTGCAAACAGAAATCTGTTAATTCACTCAAAATAACGTTAAATAATAGTATTAAATTACCGTAACCTCCTTTACTTGAATATCAAAAGACGTTAAATATTTAATTTCATTTATCAAATTAATCATCATCATCATCCAGGGATTAAGCGTGTTGGCTCGTTCCGGTTTCATGAAAGCTAGAATTGTTAAAAGTTGTTCAGACCATCTTCTGTGTGGGCGACCAACATTTCTCCTTCCGTGCGGTTTATAATTTAGCAGTAATTTTGGAAATCTTCCTTCTGATATTCTATCAACATGTTCTTTCCAGTCGTTCCTATATTTAATTATTCAGTCTGTAAGTTTGAAAATATTTAGTTCCTTTCTTGTACCTTCATTTATTTTCTTATCCAGCAGAGTATATACTAATCAAATCAATAATAATAATAATAATAATAGTAATAATAATAATAATAATAATAATAATAATAATAATAATAATAATAATAATAATAATTTTTATTATTCCGGCTTTTACAATGAATATACATTTTCCCGGTACCCATGTTCACAGTTAACTACACATTTGTTTCAACACATTTTTCCATTCCTGTCTGTTCATCCATATATCTTCTTCTATTTCCCATTCCCTCTTAGCTTCATTGATTCCCTGAATCCACGTAATAGTTGGTCTATCCTTCTTTTTCCTTCCCTGTGGTTCCCAATCCATGATTATCTTAGGTAGTCTTCCTTCTTCCATTCTTCTAATGTGTCCGTACCAATTTAATTGTTTCTTCTTTATAAAATCTAATATTGAATATTGATAATAATAATAATAATAGTAATAATAATAATAATAATAATAATAATAATAATAATAATAATAGTAATAATAATAATAATAATAGTAATAATAATAGTAATAATAATAATAATAGTAATAATAATAATAATAGTAATAATAATAATAGTAATAATAATAATAATATTTTCTCTCTGTAGAGATAACTATTTAATGGAATTGTAAAATGGTACCTGAGTGATCGAGTCGTATCAATAATTTTAAATTGTGGAGTCCTTACTTACCATTCATTATCCATCATTAGCGTTTATTGAAGTACTGCTTCGTGTAGTGAGGATTTTGTAGAGGGGGTTGTTGTTGATGGATGCGTTTTCGTAAACATAAATATACCCATCGATCACAATTCCCCTCTACGAAATCCTAAAAACGAACCAATATTTGAACGACCGCTGATAACGGACACCTGTCCGAAAGTCCTCCGCAATTTGAAATTATAGCGGAGAACGTCTGAGCCACTCAGGAACTTTAAATTTCAGTACTTTTCAAGAATAACATAAGCTATGTATAAAGGCACCTATAGAAATAATATATCTAAGAAAAATATGAGGACATATTGATTGAATATGAATATTACAGTACAGACAGTAGTTCACAATGCATCTTTGAAGATACATTGATTTCATTTATTTATTTATTTTGTTTATAAAACAATAAAAAAAGATTATAAAATTGTAGACTTTCACGGAAGGTATTTTGATTCATGTATTTTAAGTCTTTCGGGCTGGTTTTATAACACTCAGCGTTTCGTCTACTACTGCGGTAGACATCCTCAGGAGATTCTGCGTGCTCTTTGACCTCTTAACTCAAATGTCGGCTGCAGACTGGCTGTGCGTTGGAAATCGTGTCCTTATTTATAGTTGAGTATTGTGTGGTGATGTTTTCTACACGGTCCGTTACTTTGGAGCTATTTTTCCGATTGGTTGTCACTGGCGTAAGTCATAGGTTTTATTCTAGAACACGAGAATGAAACCTATGACTTACGCCAGTGACAACTAATCAGAAAAACAGGTCCAAAGTAACGGACCATGTAGAAAACATCACCACACAATACTCAACTATAAATAAGGACACGATTTCCGGTGTTAAGACAAATGTCGGAGTGGTCCCCTAGAGCCCACCAGTAAACTACAAAAGTTTAATAATTTTTCAAAATTCTAAATTTTTCAAAATTCTAAATTTTAAAACAGATCAGCTAAATCCGAAAAGAGCCGTTTCTGATTGGAATGTCGACTTGGCTTCCCGCTCTTGCCCTTTTGAGGGTTGGCGGCTTCTACGGTGGTGGCGGTCTTCCTGTTGGCATGCTTGGAGTGGCGGCTAGAACATCAACTGGATCAACAGCGATGACAGCGTCACCAAGGCTTTTGTTAATGTCCGACCACTGGATATTTTTCTCCTGATCTGCGTCTGATCAGCGCTGGCGATGGATAAAATCACTCACCATCATCATCAACGAGAGAAAATATATCACAAGAGCTAAAGAGGGATAGAAACCCTAAAATAGCTGGAAGTTAGTTTCATGAATGCAGATATGATTCCCTTCCTAGCTGAGGACGCTTCCAAAATCTGGATGTTTCCTTGACGAGATCTGAAGGAGAATACATGTTTGAGAAATGATCCTACTTCCATTACAAAGTCGAGTCGAGTCGATTGGTACTATTACAATTGTGTCAAGGATACGGGTTCGTAAATCATGAAGATCTTGTACTGGAGTCGCAAACACACGGTCTTTTAGATACTAGAAAACAGATTGTGCTCGTTGCTGAGGAGTCGCCATTTTGTTTTATGTCATTATTGTCCAACATGCGACAGATGAATTAACTGCAACAATGAAAAACAAAAATTCTACGAGTTTCTCTTTCTTTTAATACCAACCTCATTTCATAATTCCGCATACTTTGAAAGTTATGATTGATTAAAATGTGGGAGATTTGAATCGGACACGTTGTAAAACTCTCGTACATATATGCCTGATATTTGGTTTAACGTAACTTAATGAGTGTATTAACAGAATTCTTTTGAATGCTATAATGAAATTTCCTTAAATATTTAATAACTATTAGTATACTTATATATATTTCTACTCATATTGTATAAATTAGAAAGAGATCTGAATGAACATATATCGTGTAAGCAGTTAACGGTTCCATAAAGAGCTAACTTTCTCGAAGTAGGTCATGTTAATTTGTTTGAATTGTTTAATATACATACATATGGAATTGTTACAGGAAACATCAGTATGATGTATAATTTAAAATTTAAAATAAACGCTGTTCACATCACCTCGTTATCTCGTCTTCTAATTGGGTTGGTTTCAAAACCTAAGCAGTTTCATCATCACTAATTTCACGACCCATATTCTGTCGTAAGAAATATGATCAATACTAATACAATTCATTGTTAAAACCGTTGAGGTGGAAAGTCATAAAATAAAATAAAGTTAAAATGTACCTTCTTAGGTCAGAGCAGTCGTCCTCACCCTAAAAAAATATGTTTTTTTGTCTGAAGGCCTTTCAGAATCTCTATTCCATCTTCAGCAGCTCTTTCTTCGCTACATCACTTGATGTTCTCGGTGCTGGTCCTAATGTAGTGTTGAACATCATGTACATCAAGTAATGTAGCGAAGAAAGAGCTGCTGAAGATGGAATAGAGATTCTGAAAGGCCTTCAGACAAAGAAGCATACATATTTTATAAGTTGAGGACGACGGTTCTGATCTAAGAAGGTACATTTTAACTTTATTTTATTATAAGAAATATGCTTATGGACGAAAGAATATCGGTCGTGAAATTACTGATCATGAAACAGTCTAATTGGAAGTTGACACATGACGTGAGATGAACATAATTTGTTTTAAATTTTCATCTTCTTCTTCTTCTTCTTCTTCATTTCATGTGATAGACCTAGTGGTCTGTTACGGTCTCAATCCAACGTTTGAAGGGTCTGCCTAAAGATCTCTTGCCTGGTGGCTGGTAATTTAAGATCTGACGTGGTATTCTTGTTCTGCTCATTCTTCTTACATGAGATTTCCAGTTGTTTCTGTATACATATTCCATGACTGATTCTGTGTGTAATTCTTTGAGAATCTCAGAATTCTTTTTATGGTCTGTCCTTGAATAGCCCGCAGTACGTGTCATAAATTTCATTTCTGCCGCAGTTAGTCTTTGTTCATCTACACTGCGAATTTCCAGGCCTCACTGCCGTAACATAATATGGGTCTGACCAGTGTTTTATAAATTCTAGTTCGTGTGTGTTGCTGTACTGTATTTGGCTTGAAAATATTATTTATAATTCCTGTTACTCTGTTAAATTTTATAATTTTTTGACTAAAATCTTTTCCTCTTCGTATGTAACTTGGTATCAGAGATAGTTAAATGTGTTGGTTTGTTCTAATATTTTATTATTAATAACAATTTTACTGCGAACTGGGTCTTTTCCTAGGAAAGCCATAACTTTAGATTTTTCTGTTGAGATTTCCGTGTTGTAGTTTATTGCAATTTGGGGAAAAGAGTGGACTGAACGTTGTAGGCCATCTTCTGAATTTGCTATAAACACAATATCATCTGCAAATAATAGGGTGTCTAAATTATATAATCTATTAAGTGGTATACTGCCATGTGGCTGTAGTCTCCATTCTTTAATAATTGAGTTCGTGTATATTATGAAGAGCATTGGTGAAAGACCACATCCTTGTCTAACTCCTTGATTAATTGGTCTGCATTTCGAGATTTTATTTTCAATCTTAACTTGGATGTAATTATCCTTATAAATATCGTATATAGCTTTTATGTGTTGGTCTAAAATGCATAAATATATTTATATTTTGACTTCAGGTTCTAAAGCAAGGTTACGTAATTATAATCCGAAAGTTTCCGAACACCTCGGAAAAAAATGTCGAAATGAACAAAAGGGGTCAGGTTAAAAGTTTAAAACGTAACATTGATGCCTGATATCTCAGTCGTTCTAAACTATAAAATGCTGTGACATGATCAGGAGGCCTTTCGGAACATATGTTCCATCTTCTGCTGTGGAGTGGTACTTTTTAACTTTTGCATAGTGACTTCAACGGTGTTTCGTAATGAATTTTAAGGGTTCAGACTTGCTGACGTATGTTGGTGCAGTACGAAACTCGCTCAAACCAAGACACTAATAAAAACGAGATATTTTTATCCAGGAATGGTAATGGCCCCCGAGTATCGCGCGGCAACTCTTGGTTAAACCGTTGTCTGGGCGACAGGTAAAATAATATAATATGAGACACGGCTCGGCGATGGAGACTTACCTGAATTTACAAGAAATTATCTTTGCCTGCTTCAGTGCATTGTCTGGCAACTTTTGAAAACATTCCGTGATGTACAAAATATTACCTTGATGTAGTTAGTAAGTTTATAAAATATATTACGGATACATATATTTTCATTGTTTATGAAGCTCTTGTCTCTAAATGTCATATCTATGTGACACAAAAACAAACTCGGAACTGAAGCAACACGTGCAGATTTCAAGCAAATGAGCGAGCGGTTGTTGCTGGAATGATAATGTTGAATCATCAGGAAACGACAGCTGTTTGTGGAGACCTGATTTTCATGGCTGTCCTCCTGCCCGAGTTGAACACATTCCAAACAATCTATAGACTCGTTTTTTCGATGGTAGGCCTACCATTATATTACTCAGCCTTAATAAATTGTAGAGCATAATAGTTATCTTTACAATTATTGTAAGCCAAAAAAACATTCCCAGGTTTTAAATTCTTTAGAACTTGAAGATCACGGTCGGTGAGATACCGCTTTCCAGGATATTTAAACATCTGCTTTGAGAAAGTAATTTCACGCCGACAATGGTTTTCAAATCCGAAATAATTTACGTTCCAATATGGCGCCGACCGTAAAAGCCTTACTCAAACTTTAGTTTCTTTAAAAAATGATTCGATTGAGTGTTGGTGCCTCAAACGTTTTGACATCCAAACCTTTTCGAGAAAGTTAATCTTGTTTATTTTATTGAGACACACAGTTTCTAAGAAGGATCACATTTATTTTGCAAAGAAAGTATTAAAATATAATTAATTAAACCAGTAGGCCTATATTAACTTTATGCAATTTATTGTAAGTTAACAGGGTGTTTCAACTTGAGTCATTGTGGAATCTTCAAATTACGTGGAAGTATAGATCAAAAGTGTTTTTGTATATATATATTAATATATTTATAATACACTGCCGCTTTTTGGAAGCCTTTACTTAAATATAAGTTCTATAAAAGACAAGAAGTTCAAAATTTATTGAACATCGAAACAAAACAGATTTTTCTGCGGTTCAGTTCTTTTTATAGATCTGATAAATTAGTAACAATTCTTGCAGTTACATAATATAAATGATGTATGAATTAAGAATAGTCTAATTGTTGGAATAATTTATCACAGTATACAAAGATAGTGAGAAACTTTTCATTTCCACAGATTTAAGACGATAAACAAAACACATTTTATTCCTAAAATATCATTTCAATACGAATTTGTTGGTATTATCGCCTCACTATGATGCTTAACAAGCGGCTCGCCTTGTTTCCCCGCAGCTGTTATATGTTATTAAAATACAAAGATCTCGACTGCGGCGACTACGACGATGTTGTCACATTGCTATTCTTCCCTCAGTTTCAATTAAAACTCGGAACAATGTGGAACATTCGGTCCAGTTATAAAATGGTATACCTAATTAATTGTATAATGATCAATGATTTATTATGATATGTAGCTAGAATAATAATACCATATCTACATATTATATTAGTTTATATATAGGCCTAAGTGATTTCAACATGTGGCGGCCATGGGAAAAAATGTCAGACCGAACAGTTAATAGTAATAGTAATAGTAATAATAATAATAATAATAATAATAATAATAAATATAAATATAATATTTTCAGCACGATTTTGTATGGATATTAAAATTATGTATTAATGTTGGAATTAAATTATTTAATAAATAAATACGTATTTAATTTTAATTTTAAAACTTAAACAGTACCAAATAATAACAAAAATTAAATAATAACATAAATAATAAAAATCGGCCGCGGTGGACTAGTGGTTATGCTCCTTGCCTCTGGTCCCGAGGGTCGCGGGTTCAAACCCGGCCGTGGTCGATGGATTTTCTAGGACGAAAAAATCCAAGGAGCAAGTCCTCCGGGAGGGACTTTAAGCCGTGGGTCCCGAGTCTGAAGATTTTCAGGCTCGTAAAAGATCCTTAAGCCTGAATGAAAAGGCCTCTAAGCAAAATTTACCGAATTTCCCAGTCCTAGTGCTACCTTGGTTTCCTAGATGTCAGTATGAGGCGGAACGCTGACCACGGACCACTCAAAATGGCATCTATACGAAAACAAGTGTAACTAAATTAGTATGGTTCAAATTCTTCCCTGTAGGGGGAGAGCGCCTAAATCTCTCTGAAGGGAAAACATGGGCTTACGAACGAACAAACATAAATAATCGGTAATAAATGCCTATAGCGCTAAGAGAAACGTGACAACACCGCATGTCAAGCATTGCCGCGCGGCACCCGCTTTTATATAAACTGTTAACCATCAGAATGAGGCTATAATAATATGCGATAATCGAGTATTTTGACAACAATGATCATCAAGTAATGGCATAAAGAGAATCACAAAATAGTGATCCCGGGATTTTTAATAGTCCTTGTATTTGAAAAGGGAAATGTTTATTTCGAAATAATTTCTGTACAGCCTAAATTAACATATCAAATAAACACCTAATATTTGGATTCAAATATGGATATCAGCATTTTAATCTGATATTTTTCAGTTGGTAAAAATCCCAGTATTTAAAGGGTATACATAAAAAAAATAAAGCGAGCATTAATATTCTAAACAATATTGTGTTCTATTTATTTGTTAAGTTGTGTTTTCAACGAAGAAACGCAAATCCTAAATAACACTGAGCTAAAACAAAAAAAAATATTTTTTTTTCTCAGAAAGAAAAATATGTGATTCTGATAGTATTTTTTCTCCTGAATTCAAATATGATATCGGTTTTTCTCCATCACGCAAGTTTTCCGAGAGACAGGAATTTATAATTTAAAACACTTTAATATTTTCTACATTCGTAACTACACAATATTCGAACATTCGGACTTGCCTAGAAAGTAAGAAATGACGATTTTCTGCTATATTTCGCCTGTGGAGCATCCCTCTTGATGGTTCAACAATAATCGGCCAGCATATTAGGATTCCATTTGCCTTGATCTCTCTTTTCCATAGCTGAAAACTCCTGAGTTAGCTCATTTGGTTTTTATTTTACAATGAACAAATGGACGAAAAAACGTTTATTAAAAATAATTATTTAAATCCATTAATTGAAATTGAAATAAAAAACTGTGGGTGATGGAGAAATTCCGAGTACATATTTGAAAACACGATAAAAACTACATTAAGTACAACTATTGATACTCATGAGACAAAAATCATGTTGACCAGTGCTATCATAATATTTTTATTGAGATTATATTGTGAGATAATTTTAATTCCAAAAAAAAAAAACTAGTTAATGTTCCCATCGCAGAATGATCTACGTTTTCATCTTCATTGAATGTAGAAACATTAAGGATATTCTCGTAACATTTAAAGAATTATGCCCACATATACAGGGTATTACAAAAAAAACAGACAACGGAGGAGAGGTGGACTATTGAGATATGATGATCATTTTTAATAAGGTACCCATGTCCGGAAATGAGGCGTTTTCACGCTATGAGTAGCTAACTTCTCAAGAGTTCCATTAGTTGGATTTCAAGACTCAATACTCAACAATACGTCACAGTCACATCAAGTTTCAAAATATCCACCTCGCATCTCATTGCAGAGCGTACATCAGCGGTGTAGTGATTGGCGCACACGTTGAAATACGCCTGGCCTCGTTTGAATTATTTCTGCAGCAGTGTAGGCTCGGGCTATAAGATCCATACGTGAATCTACTGTAGTCTGATAAACAGACTGTTCCATGTCGCTCCATAAAAAGTATTCGAGAGGGTTAAGATCAGATAATCTCGGAGGTCATGGGACTATCCCCCTCGACATGGATACGTGGTATCCAAATGTCTTGTCACATTGGCATTGATGTGAGTTGGAGCTCCGTGATGTTGCAGCCACATTCCGTTGCGAAGTCACGTATCACAAGTTCCATACCTATGAGGCGTTGTCAAGCGATGAATCTTCAAATCCTTCGAACTAACACTGATCTTGAGACAATAATTAACTAGTCATAGTGCGAAAACACGCCATTTTCGGATATGGGTACCTTATTAAAAAATGGTCAACATGTCTCAATATGCTACCTCATTTCCGTTGTCGGTGTTTCTTGGCAACACCCTGTATATCGAATTAAAACATGAAAGTAATATTTTTAAAACAGCCTTTATTATACTGCTAGATCTCTGTAAGACAAACTATATTAAAGTAAAAGTAATATTTGGGTGTGTACCGAAGAGACAAGAGACGATCCCTCTTTACTCGTATTCCTAAACTGACACCAGCCATCATTTCTTAGACACTGAAACTCGAATCATTTATTCTTCTCACAACACTTCTCCATTGTGTGGTAGAAACATACGTTTCTTCATGAAGAAGGAAATCAAATTTTCTTTTCTATTATTTTACATTGTAAGGCTAAGCTGCATGAAGAATGTATCCATGTTCTTAGTGGGTTTTCATATTACGTCATGTTCTTTATTAAACTTTATTCCTTACTCAGTTCTTGAGAGTCAAACGATAAAATCTTAACATTTAATTTTTTAATCGAAATTATTATTAGATTTATAAAGATAAATAATAGGAATTATAATGTGTTAAATACTTTCTTTCTGTCTAATGTCACCAGATTGTCTTTTATAACATTTCTGGTTTTCTCCCCTGGCATTGGCGGAATTGTAATATATTTCTTAGGTTGGGGCACCTGGAATGCGGAGTTACGTTACCCCGATGATATGATGGTGATAAATGATAATGAAGCGCCAGGAGAGTTCTTAACCTAAACTTAACCTAAATTCCAGACCATAGGAAATCACAGGAATAATTCACTTTGAGGAAAAATTCCTATGGTTTGACCCATGGCTATTGCTTGAATATTAAATTTTATTTATTACCTGGACTGTATCAAAAATAGAGTAGAAATAGAATTAATTAGTTTATTGGTTGTTTTAGCTGTTATAACAAAAGAGCCCAAATCCCTTTTTCTTCTTGACTACAAGCAGCAATAGCTGCCGGGAATTGAACACGGGACCTCATGAACTGTGGTCAGAAACGCTGACCACTAGCCCATGGGGCTGGTTTAAATTCTGGAATTTTTATAAGTAAAATTCAGGGGTAATTTACACATTGTAATAAGATGTTTTCGTGTAATCGGTTTTTTTTTTGATTAATATAATTTGAAATGACAGGTCCTTTCCTATATCCTGAACCAACATTCCGGTCCCGTAACGTGAATTTGAGGAAGATGACAGAAGTTGACATCTCATTCTACAAGAGCCTCAGAACATCAGCAGTATGCAGTTATTATTCGGTAAGTTCAGAATTTTAAAACATTATCAATGCAGGATTTGTTAAAGTGAGAAAGGGCCAAATGTTATGAAACTATAACCTGTTACAGTTTCAATTTTCATCTTAATTTGTAAACTTCCGTGAATAGAAACGTGCGTTAATGCAAAGCAGAGTATATTTATTTAAGGATGATTAAACTGATTACAGAGTGCTTTGGAATATACAGTATCATTATATGCAATGTATCTCTAATCTTTACGCTTAACCCATAAATTGCAAAACACAAATTTCATCTGTTAGTTATTTGAATGTGGCGGACCGCAGCGAAAACGGAATCTTGTGTAACTGTTATTAAGTATATTACATAATTGCACACATATTTAAGTGGTTTCTTTTTGTTCTTTTTCTTCTGATTTATTTAAAATATCAAATTAATTGAACCAACTGATGTATCCAAAAGGATATATTACGAATTTAAGGGTTTTAATAAGGTCACTTATGAATTCCAGGTTATACGAGATAAGTAGTAAAAATATTATAAGTAGAGTGGGTAAAAATATAACATGTCTTATTTTAAACCATAAAGAATAATAAATGCAATATGTAGCGATTATAATTTTAAAATTTCAATAAGTAAGACAAAAGTAATGGCATTTTGTGGAAGAAATACTCTGCGTGCAAAAATAGTAATTAGAGACGAAATTATTGAACAAATATCCCACTTTAAATATTTAGGATGTGACATTAGCTATGGGTATGATAAAGATACTGAACACAAAACACATCAGTTTCAAGCTATTTGTGGTACAGTAAATAGAACATTGAATAATAAAGCCCATAAACAAACAAAATTAAAATTTTATAAAACAATGGTTGTCCCTGTCCTTTTGTATGGGAGTGAATCTTGGATTATCACTACCAAACAAGAAAGTAAAATCCAAGCAGCCGAAATGAAATTTTTAAGAAGAGTAAAAGGCTGCACTAGAATGGACCAGATAAGAAACGCACAAGAACTGCAGATCTACTCCATAAAAGAAAATATATTTAACAACAAGATACAGTGGAAAGAACATGTAGAAAGAATGGAAGAAAGTAGATTACCAAATAAAATCTTCCATTATTTTCCAAGAGGAAGAAGAGATGTCGGACGTCCTCGGAAGAGATGGTCTTAGATCTGTTAGTGAAGACGGAACAGGCAACTCTTGCCTTAACCGGGAAGTGAAGAAGAAGAAGAAGACTAATTAAACATTTTAATGCCCTTTTGTAATTATGGTATTACATACTTTTTGTTACATGTTTATCTATATATTTTACAAGGTAATCTAATATATAAAAATTAATGTTTGTTTGTTCGTACTTTATGCGCGGCCATGCCATTGATTCGATTGTGATGGGGCTTTTTGCAAAATGTTCAGGAGATTCCCGGGATTAACATAGGCTATAAGAGAGTTGTGATACTCAACTCCTACACCCTTAAAAATCGCCCTCTGTAGTGGAAAACGTGAAAAGAATAGCTCTTTGGACGCTTAAATGGCTTACGCTACCTAAACCATAACAAATACGCAAAATTAATGTACACAGAATTGAATATCTCAAAATGCTCTACAAAAAAGTCGGCGACAGCATATGTTTATCTGTTACGGATAACTCACAATAACCATTTTTGTCTTTCATTAATGCCAAGAAGATCGAGACAAGTACGTAGATTCCTGTGCAAGCGTAGAAGCACATGGCGGGTATTCTTTTACGGCTAACTCACAATAACGAATTTTGTTTTTTAGCTCATTTATGTCAGGAAAAACGAGCTAAGTAGATTCCCGGGCAATACCAGGTAATAAGCACGGGGAGTCTTAAAATAATTACCATATACATTTATAATTATTTTTCCTTTTACTTATTCAACTAACCATAAGAAGTGCATTAATTTTTGTCTTTCAGCTCATTTATGCCAAGAAGATCGGGATGAGTAGATTCCCGGACAACGCCGGGTAAACAGCACGGGGTATGTAAACATAATTACGATATAGATGTTTCCTCTTATAAGAGAAGAATTGAAAGTACAACCTTTATTGGATAAGGTCACGAATTACAGACGGAAATGGATTGATCATATGGATGGAATGAGTAAGGAGAGATATCCATTGTTAGCAAGAAATTATCAAGCAAGAGGAAGACGTGATGTTGGAAGACCTAGAAGACGTTGGGCTGATGCATTATGAAGTCGGAACGGGCAATTGCCTAATCCCTGGAGTGATGATGATGATGATGATGTCTCCTTATACTTATTTAACTAAACATAAAACACATTAATTTTCGTATTTAAGCTAATTTATGCCAAGAAGATCGGGATAAGTAGATTCCCGGGCAACGCCGAGTAATCATGATGGGGTATCAAAAAAATATAAATGTATAATTATGTTTCCTTTTAATTATTCAACTAAACATAAAAGAACATTAATTTTAATTTATTTAGTCGTAGCAGCGCACGCCGGGCATTAGCTAGTACTAGACAAACATCCGGCCTCTAGTAATATCTAACAAGGATAGTAAGTCACTGGATACCATATATTACTTATGTCAAAACACTCGCCCAAGTCCCTGAACAACCTGTGAAAGTTTGTCGATATAATTCTGTTCCACTCGTATATCGATTTACTTCTTGGATATACTATTATATACTTCCAATAATATAGTTTTCATGGAGTCCAGTGTTTCTAGGCAAGTTGGTAAGATCTGATTTGTTGGTAACAGAAATCCATAGTAACCTGTATCTCTCAGTTCCCATTCGAATGTGTATGGAACTTTAAGATACGATTTCACCCAGTCCATACTTCCACCGGTAGCGGTATCTGAAAAAGAAAATCATATTATAGAGGTATAACAACGCCATGAGATTTTGAAATTGAGTACACAAACGAATAACCAATATTTCAGTAATTCCCTTTTACCTTTAAACAAGAAACATGTTATATAATTTGTCTTCACCCGCCTTGTCTTCAATTTTTTTTGCGCGATATTGCATTTTGTCGTACTTACAGCAATGGCAACCATGATTGAAAGTTCAACTTTCTACATTTCGGGGTTGCCAACCTTAATAACTATACTGTATATAACTATACTGCGGGAAGTAAAACCACTGCCCTTTATGTATACAACGTACAATGTATATACAAAAATGTATCCAAAAGATAGTGTTAATATACATTATACAAAATAAATCACTGTATTTTAAGTGAACAGAATATATTTGTTTGGGAAAGGATGTGGATGACCTCAAAATCGAAACAGGGAAAATAAAAAAATGTGAATTTTTTTAATATCTTGGGTCAATAATTACAAGTTTAGGTACCTATGAGAGAGATGTACAGACTAAAATTGAAATGGCAAAAAATGCAACAAAAACATTACATGGAATAATTTGGAACAAAAATATCACAATGGAAACTAAAATGAAAATTTATAAGAGCATAATATAGAATATTTTGTCATATGGTAGTGAAACTTGGTCTTTGAAGCAATTACAAAAATAAATAAATTTAGGACAGTTGAATTTGATTATTTTAGAACAAGCCTCCAAAAAAACAAGACAGGATAAAATAAAAAATGAATTCCTTTGGAGAGAAATGAATGTCACCACATCGGTTGTTAAGAGGATTGAAAATCAAACGCTTAAATGGTATGGCCATGTACAAAGAATAGAAAATGAAAGATGGCCAAAAAATATATACCAATGGTCACCCCCTGGAAGAAATAAACGTGGCAGACCAAGATGGAAATGGAAAACCTACGTCAGAACCATAATGGATGATAGGAATTTGGAAGAGGGAGATTGGAATGATAGAGATAAATGGAAACTGAAGACGGCAAACCTATAAATGGGGGAAAGCCGAAGAAGAAGTAGAAGAAGAACTTCATTTGAAACAATATAAAACAATAAATACGTACTTGCTGCCATTTGATGACTGATTGATGTCATGCCTGCTGTAGACTCAATGAATGAACACTGGCCACACTGTTAACGTTAGTCAGTTGTTTATAATGAACGCAAATATTTCCAACAAAGCTGTTATTGTACTATTATTTATTATTTTGAAAATACCATCGCGCAAAAAATAATGTACAACGCATATTTGAGAAGTGTTTTACAGAATCGAGAAAAATGTTTAAAAACCGAGCGATAGCGAGATTTTTAATTTCGCTATCGCTCGGTTTTTAAACATTTTCCTCGATTATGTAAAAACCACTTCCCAACCTCGCATCGTAATATACTAATTATTACGTCTGTTTGAAAAGCATTAGCTCAGGATAGGGATGTATGGAGAGCTTATGTCCGCGCGGCCATGAACCTACGGGTTCGATAGTGCCAGTGAGTTAGTAAGTAAGTAAGTAAGTAAGTAAGTAAGTAAGTAAGAGTTACGTCAGTTCATATTGTTGATTCGTACATGATGGTGTATGTTCGATTGATGTTTATTATAGCTTGCCACATGGGTACGGTTTTGGATCAGTTTGGATCGCATAGTGAGAGAATTTTTGTGAATTATAAGTGTTGGATGATGTGAGCCTATTCTTTTAATTGGCGATTGTCAATTTGTATTATTTCGGGAAGAAATCCATCATATGTAATGGTTTCTAGGATCGATGGAATCTCATGCGATAACGTGTTATTTTAAATAATTGTTTAAAATCTTAATGAACAGTAAACAATGGAAGTGATATATTGTGAAATAAATTATGTTCATCACTTGTTAATATCTATGGATCTTCAAACAATTATAGGTTTAATTTGCTATCAGTAATCCCTAAGTAATAATACTTTCTTGATCAGTAATCCCTAAGTAATAATACTTTCTTGATCAGTAATTCCTAAGTAATAATACTTTCTAAGTAATAATACTTTCTTGATCAGTAATCCCTAAGTAATAATACTTTCTTGATCAGTAATCCCTAAGTAATAATATTTTCTTGATCAGTAATCCCTAAGTAATAATACTTTCTTGATCAGTAATCCCTAAGTAATAATACTTTCTTGATCAGTAATCCCTAAGTAATAATACTTTCTTGATCGGTAATCCCTAAGTAATAATATTTTCTTGATCAGTAATCCCTAAGTAATAATACTTTCTTGATCAGTAATCCCTAAGTAATAATACTTTCTAAGTAATAATACTTTCTTGATCAGTAATCCCTAAGTAATAATACTTTCTTGATCAGTAATCCCTAAGTAATAATACTTTCTAAGTAATAATACTTTCTTGATCGGTAATCCCTAAGTAATAATACTTTCTTGATCAGTAATCCCTAAGTAATAATACTTTCTTGATCAGTAATCCCTAAGTAATAATACTTTCTAAGTAATAATACTTTCTTGATCGGTAATCCCTAAGTAATAACACTTTCTTGATCAGTAATCCCTAAGTAATAATACTTTCTTGATCAGTAATCCCTAAGTAATAATATTTTCTTGATCAGTAATCCCTAAGTAATAATACTTTCTTGATCAGTAATCCCTAAGTAATAATACTTTCTTGATCAGTAATCCCTAAGTAATAATACTTTCTAAGTAATAATACTTTCTTGATCAGTAATCCCTAAGTAATAATACTTTCTTGATCAGTAATCCCTAAGTAATAATACTTTCTAAGTAATAATACTTTCTTGATCAGTAATCCCTAAGTAATAATACTTTCTTGATCAGTAATCCCTAAGTAATAATATTTTCTTGATCAGTAATCCCTAAGTAATAATACTTTCTTGATCAGTAATCCCTAAGTAATAATACTTTCTTGATCAGTAATCCCTAAGTAATAATACTTTCTTGATCAGTAATCCTAAGTAATAATATTTTCTTGATCAGTAATCCCTAAGTAATAATACTTTCTTGATCAGTAATCCCTAAGTAATAATACTTTCTTGATCAGTAATCCCTAAGTAATAATACTTTCTTGATCAGTAATCCCTAAGTAATAATATTTTCTTGATCAGTAATCCCTAAGTAATAATACTTTCTTGATCAGTAATCCCTAAGTAATAATACTTTCTTGATCGGTAATCCCTAAGTAATAATACTTTCTTGATCGTCATCGATTCGGATTGAGAAATACCAACATTTTTATGGTCCTCTACGGGACTAAGTGTAATTTTGTAAACAATGTGTCCGGTCTGACTCCTGTTCAATTTTAGTAGATGATAAACTGAACATTCTTGTGCAAATGTGGTTTCACCAGCACAAGTTTTACTTGCCATCCGATAATATCTCACCTGAACATTGGAGGAAATGTTAAATTATTGAAATTAACAACTACTTAACTCGTGAAAATTGGTGAATCAGTAGATATTATTTCGTCACAATTTTAAACTTAAAATATTACATTTCCAGACATGGCTTCTAATCGCAACTCTATCACTTAAGAATTCTCTATACAACCAAAAAATCTAATAGAAATTCTGAATCACGGAATATAAAGGGATTTAATTAACTTCCTGTGGTCAGCATTACTGACTACAGTTCATAAGGTCCCGGGTTCGATTCCCGGTCATATCATAGGAATTTTTCTTTTAAGGGAATGATTCCTGTGGTCGTCCATGTTTTGGAATCTAGGTTAAATACTCCTGGTGCTTCATTATCATGTATCACCCATCATATCATCCGGGCAACGTAACTCCGTCTTCCAAGTGCCTTATCCTAAGAAATTGGTTACAATTCCGCGAATTCCAGGGGAGAAAGCCAGATATGTCACAAAAGACAACCTGCTGGCATTAGACAAAAAAAAAATTATTACATTTATCATCATGAAATTAAAATTGAACAATAATTTTACTCTGTACAAGTATTTTTTCTCAGAAATTATTGTAGTCCAAGATCCGGCTACAAGATTACTAAGTTCATCGAGTGTCTGAACAAAATCTTTTTTTCATAAAATTGTGAATTACTGAATACATTTTTGCCGAGTTGCCTATTAAAATTCGGCCGCCAGTATGTTTAATTAAAATATTAGGTATTTATTTATTCCAAATAATTTGATTTACTTGTTATTAAAATAAATTATAATCCAGTTCGCAGAAATCGATGTATAGAGCTTGGTTACCATTGCACACTTGGCCATAAACCTCCTCGCAGCTACAGCAGGCTATTGGGAATTTTATTCTATAGTCTTCTGCCCTAGGGTAGGTCTTTCATTGCAATCATACCATTTTCATGCTATGCTTTGCAGCTTTACTAGGGAATTATGGGTGTGGTGGATTCCCGTTGCTTTCCACGCCGCGGCCGGTGAAATGATGAGGATGATAATTATAATGATGATGATGATTGCCGATGATTTTCGGGAACCGTTGCGCCCTAAGCTTCCTGGCATGTCTTACGCAGGAGCTGTCCCGAATGGGAATCGAACCCGGACCCGATGCGTGACAAGGCAGCACGCTACCTCGAGACCACCAGCGGTGAACATTATTTAGTATCCATCACAGTAATTCTGCCCGAAGACAGGTCCTTCACTGCAATTATAGCATTTTCATGCTATGCTTGCAACTTTACTAGGGAATTGTAGGTGTGGTAGCTTCCCGTTGCTTTCCACACCGGTGAAGGATGATGATGGTGATGATGATAATGATAAGGATGATGATGATGGCCATATGATTTCGCGGACCGTTTGGGCCTTAAAGTTTTCCTAACATTTGTCTTACAGGCGAGAAAAAACCCCGATAAAAACCTCACCCAGGAAAACTGCCCCGATCGGGGATCGAACCCGGGCCCGCGGCGTGAGAAGGCAGCACGCTACCTCGAGACCACATCGGTGGACATTATTAAGTATAATACTTTAAAAAACTGCATTTTGAGATGGTTATTTTCTATATAATGTTCAGTGCATTTTCGTCACGTAAGAAGGAGGGAGAGAAATTTTATGTGTTATTTTACAACAGTGGCGTCGAATTGTTTGATGGCTGGAATAAAACAAGCAGTTGGCACGTGATCTGTAATTCCGTTCATTTAAAATTTAAGTGCATTAATTTACAGTCGGGAGGCGACTCTATAGAAGCGGGTGATCTCATCGATCCAGTAGTCAAATGTTTGTTTCTAATTAGTTTCGTAAAGCGATCTCCATTCACAGAGAAGAAAATCTCTGCCATTCACCTAAAGAGCAAAATTAGATTTTATAGACTTCGAAATGTTTAAAGAGGAAAGCTTAATTTAACAGTATTTTTTATATACGACAATATTTGAATTCAAGAGATCTACAAATAGACCTATTTCTTAAGTATAATGGAAAATAAAGTTGTTCCTTCAGTATTGTTACTCTATTTGAACAGTAGAGCCTCATGCTTACTCACTGGCACTATCGAACCCGAAGGTTCATGGCCGCGCGGACATAAGCTCTCCATACATCCCTATCCTGAGCCAATGCTTTCCAATCATTCCCTGTACAATCTACTTCCCTCAAATCATAGTTAATGTTGTTCTCCCACCTCATTCTTGGTCTACCAACTGGGCGTTTTCCTTCTGGCTTTCCTACAAGAAGTTTCCTTGCACGTCTTTCATTCCCCATACGTGCAACATGACCTGCCCATCGCAGTCTATGAGACTTAACTGTTCTTATTATATCTGGCTTCCTATAAAGACCATGTAGTTCATTGTTATGTAGTCTTCTCCATTCACCTGTCTGTTCATCTCTCTTTGGTCCAAAAATTTTCCTAAGAACTTTATTCTCAAATACTCGTAATCTCCTTTCCTCCCTTAAAGTAAGAGTCCATGTTTCGCACCCATATAATATAACTGGTAGAATAATAGTTTTATATATTTTCAGCTTTACGTTTTTTGAAAGGAGTTGTGACATCAAGAGTCTCTGCAATGCATAATAGCATGCATTTCCAGAATTGAGCCTATGTTTAATTTCTTTGTGCATCTCATTCCTATTTGTGATTATTGTTCCTAGGTATTTGAATTCAGCCACTTCCTCAAAATTTCCCTCATTTGTCATTAGCTGTCCATTTCCATTATATACTGAATTTCTACGTGTGACCATATATTTAGTTTTACTGATATTTACTTCCAGTCCTAATTTCTTAGTGTTACTCAATAGTGCGTGCGCGTTGAGAGCCTCATGCTATATATATAAAAAAAATCTATATTTCTATACGTTCGCTTTTCAAACTATGATATCGTGCTGCCATGCACTCTCCTATAATTGCAAATATTCTTACAGCAGTTTGATATATATTTGAACATTTTATTTTATCCAAAGATGAAGGCAGAATTTTGAAAAACAGCCAGATTTTCTCTTCTAAACTGTACGTATGCCGTCATTAATCAATATATCTTGTCGGACTAACAATAATAATTGATGTCCAATCTTGAAGCCACAGTCTCCGAAACCATATTTTGGGAAGTCTTTGGAATGCGAACAACATTGGTATATATATAATTTTAAAAAATTGCTTAACTGTTATGTTGGCCACAAGATGTCAGTCGGAACAACTTTCCGCTAACTCCTGTGTGAATTGAGAATACTACCTACATATATAAGAAAAATGCATGTTTGTGTTGGAATACTTCGGTAGCGCAGGTCGTTAGAGCGCTAAACGTATAGAGTTTAGAGACTCGGGTTCAAATCCCAACTCAAGCATTCATTTTTCTTTTCATATCATATATATATATATATATATATATATAAGCTCACTATTTGGCTTGGACCTGGTATTAATATTTATCCCGATTTTCTTCTCACCAATAGACTTTGCGATCACGAAACTGTGAATTTGACAAGTTGAAAATCGGTTATTTTGGACATTTCTTTTTCACTCTTCTTCCGAGGGATGGATGGACTTGACTTAAACGGCAACAGAAGTGTCACTATTCAACTTGGTGACAAAAATCATCAATTTGAAATTAATATCATTATTTTGTATTACTGTGATTGACACATGTGGATGTGAAGGACCAGCAGCCGGCTGGTAAAAGGGCAACCGCTGAAAAGTGGAAAGACCCTCAATCGGATTTTGTATTATTTTTCATGTCATCCCCCTTTCAGTCTCTGAAGTCTAGGGATCGAACGTGGGCTTAAATGTCATCGAGACTGCCACTAATCAGCTTTGTGACTCCAAAACCGGATCGGTCATTTTGGACATTATATTTTTGACACCTTCTCACCACCCCTTAGGTGTGCTGGATGATCAAACTTGGGCTTAAAATACATCGGGACTGTCACCAATCAGCAATCCAAAAAAACTGTGGATTCGTCATTAAACACGATCACTTTTAAAATTGTATTGCTCATTCGTTTTCGTCCGCCTCATTCTTCTTAGGGATGCTAGGATTCAAACGTTGGCTTAAGTGGAATCGGGACAGTTGCCAATCAGATTAGCCATCCCGAAAACTATGGATTAGACATTCATATCGGTCATATTGATTATTTTTACATGTCACCTTCCCTCATCCAAACCCTAGTTTTACATGCCCATCCTAGGGGCGAGAGGGATTTCTTGTCCCCAACAGTATATTCTCCGGATTGTCTGTTATAGGTGTACCGAATTAGGTTGACATTTTTCCAAGAATTCCAGAGTTACGCTGGAACATATATATATATATATATATATATATATATATATATATATATATATAAACAGTTTTCTTGGGTTTTCCGCGTCTTGGATTCAAGTTCAGCCTCTGGCCAATGATTCCGACGTTTCGGCATGATCCCACATGCCATTATCAAGGAATGATAAGTTCGAGTCACAGGTTTAGGTCTTATATAATAAAATACATAGAGTTTTCGCTGTGGTCCGTTTCCGAAGACGTACATCCATCCAAGGTTTAATTCTTATGTAGTTAAATATCTTCAGTTTTCAGTGTGGTCCGTTTTGGAAGCCTACACCCATCCAAGCGTCAACCACTCTCCATGTTGCCCAACCGTGGTTTTCTTCATATCTTCTTCGCTGTTCTGGAGATGACATGGTGGGCAGCGAGAGCAGTTTTCCATGTAGATGGTAATCTTTGGGCATCATCTCGGGTGTTCATGGAATGTGGCCTTTTCTCAATCTCTATTGCTTCTCTGTAGATTCTTGATTTTCAAGATCTATTTTAGCCAACGTTCTAGATCCTGTGAGGTCGATCTTGTGACCCCTCTGTTTCATATGTTGCACCAGAGTTGAAGTAGGTTCCTGACGATTTATTGCAGCCTTATGTTCTTGTATTCGGCAAGAAATTCGTCCGTTGTCCGTCCTACATATGTTTGTTCGCATGAGGTGCAAGGGATCTCGTAGATGCCTTGTGATTCTAGGGGTATTTTATCTTTAGCATACCTCTTTTTTTGGCCGTTTTATCATTATTTTTACATGTCCTCCCTTCTAACCCCTAGGAAAGCTAGGGTCTTACCCTTTACAGCATATTTTTCAGATTGTAATACATATTTGTACCAACTTTGGTTGAAATTGCTCCAGGCGTTCTATAGTTAAACTGGCACATACATAAATTGATACACATACATATATATACATACACCTGTGCCAGGATTTGAACCCGAGAACTGTAACTCTATACGTTAGCACGCTACCAACTGCACCACTCAAGCATCCTAGCACAAACGTTTATTTTTCTTTGTTTATATATAATTCTACATTCATGAGAGGCAGCGGAACATCGCAATGCATCGGTCGCACTGTCATTTGGTGGATTCTATAACAAGTAAGCAAACCCTCTGGCGGCACTATGGCCCTGGGGTTGACTCAGCCTCTAACGGAAATGAGTACCAGACGCTTGTTCTGGGGGTAAAGGCGGCCGTCACGTAGGGCTGACAACCCGGCTGACATAAAGTGCCGATTGTCTAGAAAAAAAGTGGGAGCCTTATCCTCCTACTACCCCAAGGGCCTCCGGGCCTGTTGTGGGATCACTTTACTTTACTTTATATATATATTGATTTAATGGGAAATTTCTAGAAAAAGTAAAGTAGGCGTACCTACTTTTGATATCATTCAGGATAGTGGATACAATATTCGTATGTTTTTACTAATTACTCAATTTTGACAAATTTATTTAATATCAACTGATATGATAAGTATCAGTCTGAATATATAATATCCGTATCAGATGATGAGTTTGAGAACTTTAACAACTCATACAATAAACCTTGCATACTTACAAATAACGTCATATATTGGCCCCACTTTGTACTGCGTGCCATATCTTTCTGCCAAAGAAGCAATTGCCTTCGTCCCAATTTCCATCTGTAAAAAAATATAAATAATAAATATTAGAAATGTAATTTTACTTATTATCTATCGTTTCTTGAATTTCAATGATCACATCGCGACTTTCATAATGTTAAGGTACTCGAATTCTGTCTGATTTGCGAATTATGGAGGAGTAAAATTACAGTGGGTTGTAGGAAAACTATTGTATTGTAGAGAAATTCCTAATAAAGAAGAAGAATATTATTTACTCGGACCAACAGATCTGTACCCCTGTAGCGCTGGCATCGTTCTTCGAAAAGTACATGTCTATACTCGCACCATTTCACCCGCACTCCCCTCCCATTACGTCAAACAACAGCCATCGAGGAGGGATGATGCCAAACTTCCACCAGTGTCATGGCTCTTGAATATTGAATAATGCAAGGTTGGAGTAAAGTTGATAACACTGAAGTGCAAAGACAGAGAGATAGAAAAGAGAGAGAGATATAGAAATGCAGGGAGGGAAATGATTTCCCGAGGCAGATAAGGAAGTAGGCTATAGTTCGCATATCTTACGGGGGCACAGATCCGTTGGATAGACAATTGTAATTAAATGGACTTTGAAATATAGAAAAGTTAGTATCTGCTCCTGGATTGCCTAAGTAGGACAATGGTTTTGTGCACCAACGAATAAAGCTGATGAAGGTTCAAATCTGGTTTAGGCAGATTTTTTTTAAAATTTTTGGTTGTGGGGAAAGAGAAAGAAATCAGTGAAAAAAAAAAATGATTGACTGAATCGTGCCACTGCAACGGGACACCTTTTACCAGGAACGACAAGCTTTGAAGTCGGGCTGCTTGCTGCGAGTGCCGTAGAGAATGTCATGGATAGAAATCAGAATAGTTTATGCAGAGCAAGAATTGTTCCTTTTAGAATCATTAATAAAGAGAGGTGTGCCTGAATAGGCATTGGAATATTTCAACTTTTTGATCTTGCTGAGTTCGGAGATAGATTTTTCTCTTTTTCCACACTTCAGGAAGTGGTATTTCTCACATTGTTACTTTTTTTTCACACAAAAAATACCACGAGTCCTGTGAAAGTTCTGTATACGAACTGTGCAAGAAACAATGTGAAAGGCAGGGTTACGTTGCCCCGATTATATGATGGGTGATGATGCTAGTGGTGCACCAGGAGAGTCCCTAATCCTAAGCTTAATCTAAGATGAATATGAGTGATAATGATTGCGATGGCCATATGATGTTCGGGGACCGTTAGGGCCTTAAAGTTTCCTGACATTTGTCTTACAGGTGAGGAAAAACCTCGATTAAAACCTCACCCAGGAAACTGCCCCGACCGGGGATCGAACCCCGGCCCGCTGCGTGACATGTCAGCACGCTACCTCAAGACCACAGCGGTTGACTTAACCTGTAATTGTCATTTTACTTATTCAACTAAAAATTCTTCTTCTTCCTTCCAAGTATTAGGCCAAGGCCTGTTACGATCCTATAGAAAAATTTCCCTCCAGCGTTTCATAGGACTGTCCAGAGATCTTCGCCCTCTTGGTATATAATTATAAACAGCTTTGGGGATCGGATTTGAACTCATTCTTTCAAGATTCTGTTTCCAATTTAGTTGGTACTGTTTAATATATTCCAAAATTGGCGTAGCCTTCAATTCTTTAACTAAAAACAAAATATTTAATTTATGGGTAGCAGCGCACGCCGAGTATTCTTCTTCTTCTTCTACTATTTCATGAAATTAGGCCTTCTGACCTGTTTTCACATCAAGTGAGATTTAATGAATCTTCCTAACTAGCAAATGGGCGTCCAACACTTTTATGTCCTGTTGGTTTGCATTAGTTAGTATAATATCTGTTATACTTACAAGTTCATCGTGATTATCAGCGACCTCAAGTGTGTGTCCAAATGGTATCATAAGAAGTTGGCTGTAGCTGTGCATACAGAAGTACACTGTTGGATCACTGGAAGTTATTGTTTTAGCCAATGTATCGTATTCCACTGTTGAGAATGGTTCAGTCCCAGCGTAGGTCTCCGAACATTCATTGCTACTGGCGCCGCCTTCCTCTGTCAAATTACAGTTTTACATAAATAATATATATATATATATATAGACGATATTTTAAATAAATGGAAAGTTTTAGTGAATCCAGGAATAAGAATGGATAATAAAGTGTGCATAAATAATCTTCTATTTGCTGACAATGTAATCATAATACAGAAAAATGAAGACGACTTACAGAAATATATGCATGCATTAAATGAAATATGTAAATTATATGATCTAAAGATTTCTGTAAGGAAAACGAAGACCATGGCTTTTAGTGGAAGAGATCCAGTGAGATCCAAAATTATTTTAGAAAATCAAAGTATAGAACAGGTGTCTAGTTTCAAATATTTGGGCTGTGATGTTGGCTACAATGTGGAAAGAGATATTGACTCCAAAATAAATAAATTTCAGACGGTGTGTGGAACAATACAGAGAACATTCAAAAATAAAAATAGAAAGGAAACCAAGATAAAAATGTATAATGTTATGGCGGTTCCCACAATATTGTATGGATGTGAAACTTGGGCTCCAGTGAAAAGACAGAAGGATAGAATACAGACGGCAGAGATGAGGTTCCTAAGACAAGTAAAAGGATATACAAGACTTGATAGAATAAGAAATGAGGATATAAGAGAAGAATTGAAAGTACAGCCTTTATTGGATAAAGTCACGAATTACAGACAGAAATGGATTGATCACATGGATGGAATGAGTAAGGAGAGATATCCATTGTTAGCAAGAAATTATCAAGCAAGAGGAAGACGTGATGTTGGAAGACCTAGAAGACGTTGGGCTGATGCATTATGAAGTCGGAACGGGCAATTGCCTAATCCCTGAAGTGATGATGATGACATAAATAATACAAGAGTGGATGGGAACAAGATGGGGACACAGTATATTTAATAATCTTCTTCTTGTAAGCCCTTGTTTCCCTCAACGAGATTTAAGTGCTCTCCCCCTACAGGGAAGAATTTGAACCATACTAATTTAGTTACACTTGTTTTTGTATAGATGGCATTGTAATGACCCGCGGTGAGCGTTCCGCCTCATACTGACATCTAGGAAACCAAGGTAGTACTAGGACGGAAAAATTCGGTAAATCTTGGTTAGAGGCCTTTTCATTCAGGCTTGAGGATCTTTTACGAGCCTCAAAATTTCAGACTCGGGACCCACGGCTTAAAGTTCCTCCCGGAGGACTTGCTCGATGGATTTTCCATTCTAAAACTTCCATCGACCACGGCCGGGTTTGAACCCACGACCCTCGGGACCAGAGGTAAGGAGCATAACCACTAGTCCACCGCGGTCTCACATATTTAATAATGTTTGTATTGTAAGTCTATGTTTTCCCTTTACAGAGATTTAGGCGCTCTCCCCCTACAGGGAAGAATTTGAACCATACTAATTTAGTTACACTTGTTTTTGTATAGATGTCATTGTAATGGCCCGAGGTCAGCGTTCCGCCTCATACTGACATCTAGGAAACCAAGGTAGTACTAGAACGGAAAAATTCGGTAAATCTTGGTTAGAGGCCTTTTTTATTCAGGCTTGAGGATCTTTTACGAGCTTGAAAATCTTCAGACTCGGGACCCATGGCTTAAAGTTCCTCCCGGAGGACTTGTTCGATGGATTTTGCATTCTAAAAATTCCATCGACCCCGTCCGGGTTTGAACCCGCGTCCCTCGGGACCAGAGGTAAGGAGCATAACCACTAGTCCACCGCAGTCTCACATATTTAATAATAATAACAATAATAATTTATCTTCCACAAAGTAAAATATTAAAATTAATTACTTGGCAGCTGTCGTCGTCCTCAACTAGATTTATTAAAAAAAAACTTTTAAGAACAGTTGGCCTTTCGAAAACCGGTTTCAATCATTAGCACAAGGATGATTAGTAGCGCATATCTTTCTGTCTGATGATAGAAACTGGTTTCCAAAAGAGCTACTATTCTTAAAAATTGTTATAACAATATCTAACCTAGTTAAGGATGACGACACGTGCCAGTTATTTATTTTAATATTTTGTTTATTATCAAGTAAGAAATAAATCCTACATCTTCGCAATTTGATAGTATGATAATTACATTTTTTATCTTATTCTCTTTTACTTTTTATTAATGTCATTCTGTTTTAACATTTAAGATCATTTCACGTCTAACACATTTAAGTTTATCCAGCAGGTTGTTTTTAATGTTACATTTTTCATGTGTTTACTGAAGACGTTCACTGATTTAATTTTAATTTTATTAAGAATAAGATTATATTTTATTCACAAATAAATGTTGTACACGACTCAAGTTGGTCAGCATGTATTTGAACTCGCGGTCTCCCAAATACGAGTACCAGACACTAGTGTCTGGGCTCGATTCTTCTTTTCTCGTTAAGAGGTGTAGAATATTCTAAAAAAAATCGAAAACTATATTTTGTAAATGAATCAAAGGACTTTTTTTATACTTTGGGTTACTACCTGTTACAAGCTCTTATAGAAAATCTTGGTTAACAGTACATTTAAGCTTGAAAAGTTAAGCTTTTTGATAGCTCTTTTCGTCGTGTAGTTCATGCATTTCACATTTCAATATTTGGATGAGGACCTCGTTCTTGAAAAGATTTTGTATTTTATCTTATGCAATTACTTACCCAACCAACGATCATCCCAATTTCTGTTTCCATCAACCCCATAACATCTGTCTCCAGGTGTTCTGGTTTTGCGCCACATTCGATTCTGTATGAAATTACATAAAATTGACATATATAAATAATAATCTAAACAGATTTTTTTAAAATAATATAACTTCAGTATATATTCTTCATTTACTTTTTTTGTGAATGAAAATTAACTTCAGGGATTTAGATCTATTGTTCCTTCGTAGTCTTGTATATCTCTTTTCGAGTAAACACCACTTATTCATATTGTTTTATCGCCTATAGGCTTTAAAGACTAATATAAATAACATTATCATGCCTAGAATGTTTTGTTGTACTAAATAGGTTGTGTATTAGTCATTCAAAATATATCTGCAGGCGGAAGAATCACGAAGCTCTGTTTGTTGCTATACGTGACGTCATATTAGGCAGTGTACACTGTCAGCGTCCCACGTCCCATTTCCCTCTGCACTCATTGATAGCAGTGTCACGTGTTCTATTCCTGCATAAACACGACTGCAGCGCCCTCCGTCAACAACTGCGCTTACTCCTTAAATTGGTAATATATCTACTACTTTTGTAGCAAGTTTTCTGTAGATGTTAACTAATTTATTAATTTACTAAATAAAACCATTAAAGTTTAATCGATACGCATAAATATTTATTTGAATCAATATCCTCCGAGGAGTGAATTTGGAAATAAACAGGGTGAAAATCCTACAAATTACATTTAAGAAGAAGAAGAAGAAGAATCAATATCCATGACAGCTGTTTCGATACACTGCATCTTCTTCAGATACCTACCACAAAATACAAATCCATCCATGCATCGAATGGATGATTGGCTCAAATTCGAGCTTTGGCCTCCCTTAACTTCTGCCTCCAATTGTTTCTATTTTGCGCAGCAAGGCTCCAGTTGCGACACTTAAGTAGGTTTGCAGCATCTTCCTTAATACCATCCTCCCATCATTTTTTCGGTCTTCCAACCCGTCTATTCCCCATAAAACTTGCTGTAAGCACCTTTTTTGGTGCTCGGTCTGTTGAGAGCCTTTGTACATGGCCAGTCCATTCTAATTTCTTTAACTTAATAAAATTGACAAGGTCAGGTTCATTGTATGTCATACAGTTCTTTGTTGTATCGTATACAAAATGCAAATACATTTTCTTATTCATGTAAATTAAAATAAATATTTATGAAAATCAATAAAACTGTGGTAGTTTCATTTAGTAAACAAAGAATATGGATTTTCATCAAGTAACAGCCAGATCAGTTCATTACTTAACTGATTCAAATTGAATTGATGCTGTATTATGGAATAGTGAATGTGATGAAATGAATCCTTGAACTTAGGCCTATGTCCTAAACAAGGATTTGTCTTAACGACTAAGGAAAATCAGAAAAACGCCGGGATTTGAACCCTGGATCTACTGAATACAAGTCTCTAACATTACATTGTTAGCCAACTCATAAATATGGAGATTCGGTTCATATAATTGTATTATTTTACAATACACAAGTACGTATTAGGCTATCATTTTAGATAATACAACTCTGGCGGTCCCTGTTAGATTTCCGATCTCGTAGTAGTTTTTAATATCTACCCTGATTCTGGGCATGTGTCTTTTTGACTTTTGATGTTTTCGGCAGCAGTATTTAGCATCCTATTAATCTGAGACTCATGGAGACCCGCGACAGCAGCGATCTTTTAGTTTTATGTTGGTGCCGACGACAAGTTACGCGTCTTGACCCAAATCTTAAGGTTTTGATCTTAGGAGGAAGGATGTCTGAGTTCTCTCTTAGTGTACGTAATGGACGTTGAAGGGGTTAGGTGTGGGAGTATCTTGTTTGAAATTCATATTAAAGCACCGTTGAGGTTATGTAATAAGATATTAAATATAAAATTGATACCCGGTAAGTCAGTTGTCCTCAATTAAGTTATTAAATTCCATCAAGTAGTTCTAATGTGGAGGCCTTTCAAAAACAATGTTTCATCTTCTGCATTTAACTGTTATTACTTACTTACTTACTTACTCACTGGCACTATCGAACCCGTAGGTTCATGGCCGCGCGGACATAAGCTCTCCATACATCCCTATCCTAAGCTAATCATTTCCTTTTAACTGGTATTACCAACTAAATTATTAAACTTTATCATGTAGTTCCAATATGGATTCCTTCTTCTTCTTCTTCTTCTTCCTTTCATGTGATAGATCTAGGTGGTCTGTTACGGTCTCAATCCAACGTTTGAAGAGTCTGCCCAAAGATTTCTGCCTGGTGACTGGTAATTTAAGATTTGACGTGGTATTCGAGTTCTGGTCAATCTTCTTACGTGAGATTTTCAGTTGTTTCTGTATTGTTGTACATATCCCATAACTGATTCAGTTTGTAATTCTTTGAGAATCTCAGAATTCCTTTTATGGTCTGTTCTTGAGTAACCTGCAGTACGTCTCATAAATTTCATTTCTGCCGCAGTTAGTCTTTGTTCATCTACACTGTGAATTGTCCAGGCCTCACTGCCGAACATAATATGGGTCTGGCCAGTGTTTTATAAATTCTAGAATGTGTTGCTGTACTGTGTTTGGCTTGAAAATATTATTTATAATTCCTGTTACTCTGTTAAATTTTATAATTTTTTGACTAAAATATTTTTCCTCTTCGTATGTAACTTGGTATCCGAGATAGTTAAATGTGTTGGTTTGTTCTAATATTTTATTATTAATAACAATTTTACTGCGAACTGGGTCTTTTCCTAGGAAAGCCATGGATACCTTTCAAAAGCAATGTTTCATCTTCTGCATTTTAACTGGTATTACCAGTTAAAATGCAGAAGATAAAACTTTTTTGAACTGGTAATACCAGTTAAAATGCAGAAGATGAAACATTGTTTTTGAAAGGCCTCCATATTGGAACTATTTGATGAAGTTTAATAATTTACTTGAGGACGACTGACTTACCAGGTACCAATTTTATATTTAATATCTTATCTTGTTTGGTTTTGTGTTTTTTCCGACCCTAGGTATAGTTATGGTGTTTATCTTATAGTGTTGCGTGTTCGATATAGGAGTAACTTATAGATTTATGTTGTGTGTTGTCTGCGGATCGGATACGTTTATTGTCATGATTACTGTAAGTTTCGGTACTATTTGTCTGATCTAATTTCATATGTAAGATATGTCTGTTATGCCATAAGAGTAGTCTATCTAGTGCGTAATTTAAAGTTCACTGCTCCCTGCCTGCAGGTGACTCTTCCAGTGTATTAGCCTGTAATTTCCATGGCGGTATAGATCCTAAAAGCTAAGTAAGGTTAAGATAGTAAAACAAAATGTAAATACTAAGCTAAGAAGGAACTCATTAAAATTACAATGTGTCAACTTACATAATCGAATGAATATTTGTAACCATCCGGGTTGACAATTGGAAAAATGTGCCAATCAAAATTTTCTGCTATTAATCTGATGTCCGGGTCTTCACTTGTGAGTAGCTCGTTAAGAATGCAAGTTGTCGTAGCCGGACAGACCCACTCCCGTGCATGAATTCCTATCACACACAATACAATTCTGATATTAATTATTTACACATGGCGTTGAGTAAGTAGATTTGCTTGTCATAAGCAAAGTTAAAAATTAAAATATAAAATATGTAATATTCACCTGAAAGGTCCGTCTCCTCAACTTAATTAATTATTTAACTGTAGCGCTTTCGGAACTTGTCCCAACATCGGCAGGATTCAAAGTCCCGAAAGCGCTACAGTTAAATAATTAATTAAGTTGAGGAGACGGATCTTTCAAGTGAATATTCCATAGTTTATATTTTAATTTTGAATAATACCTCAACGGAACACATCATGAATCTTATAAAAGTTGATAAGCAAAGTTAAACTTGAAAAAAAAAATTGTAATCTGCTAATTTATAAATTTACGAAGCACCACAGAATATGTGATATCCCTAACTAAAACATTTTTTTATTAATCAATGAACACCAGTTTGTCATTTAAACATTTCTGGTATTCTCTTTTGGCATTGGTGTATTGTAACCTATTTCTGAGGTATGATTGATGAAGATGCGCCAGGAGAGGTCTTGATCCTTTATTTAAACTAATGAGGTGAATATGATAATGATGATAATGATGGCTAGATGATCTTCGGGGACAGTTTGGGCCTTAAAAGTTTCCTGACATTTGCCTTACAGGTGAGGAAAACTCCATTCAGAAAACTTATCCCGACAGGGGACCGAAACCAGGCCCACTGCGTGACAAGATAGCATGCTGCTACCTCGAGGCAACAGCGGTGAACTAATCTACTGATGTTATAGAAAACTGCATGCTTTTATTATGAGCAAGTGACATCTACAACTAAATTATTAATAAAAAGCTATAATCTTGAATTATAAACATCAGACTTACTACTTTAAATAGGCATATTTTATAGAAAACAGGACGTTAGGATTATAATACAATAAAATTAATATTTTTATATAAAATTGCACACTTGAATTGTTAGCGTTTCTGACATATCATAGGAATTTTTCCTTAAAGGGAATTATTTCTATTGTTGCCCATGGTCTGGAATTTAGGTTAAGTTTAAGTTAAGAACTCTCTTGGCGCTTCATTATCATTTATCACCCATCATGTTATCGGAGCGTCCACCGCTGTGGTCTCGAGGTAGCGTGCTGCCTTGTCACGCAGCGGGCCCGGGTTCGATCCCCGGTCCGGGCAGTTTTTCTGGGTGAGGTTTTTATCGGGGTTTTTCCTCATCTCTAAGATAAATGTCAGGAAAACTTTAAGGCCCAAACGGTCCCCGAAATCATAAGGCCATCATCATCATCGTTATCATCACCACCATCATCCTTATCATTAACATCATCATCATCCTTCACCGGTGTGGAAATCAACGGAAAGCTACCACACCTACAATTCCCTAGTAAAGCTGCAAGTATAGCATGAAATTGCTATGATTGTAGTGAAGGACCTGCCTTCGGGTAGAATTACTATGGATGGATATCATCGGAGTAACGTAACTCCGCCTTCCAAGTGCCCCAACCTAAGAAATGGATTACAATTCCGCCAGTGTCAGGAGAAAGCCAGAAATGTCATAAAAGGCAACCTGGTGGCATTAGGAAAGAAGAGAACATTATAAAATTAAAATATTCTTAGAATATAATAAAGATAAAGTTTTAAATAATATTTATTTACCTGACTCAATGAAAACTACAGGATTATTCGGTTTGTAGGATAGTTTAACTCCCAGTATAGTTCGTTCTTCGTAAGTGGTGCCGCCTTCATAAAGTTCCACGATATCAGGGTATGTGTTTGCAATTTCCTTCATCCAGTCATAAATCTGAAAATTGTTCAATTAAATAAAAAAAGATCTAAAACATTTGAGTGTAAACTATTAAAATATTTGGATGAAATTATATACTCTTTCTGGAATATTAATTATATTTAATTGCAATTACATATAACTCACAATAAACATTTTTGTCCTTCATTGATGCTAATAAGGTCAGAACACAATGGGCTGATATCGTGTGTCTTGTGTTTCAGAATAAGTATTACAGACTTCTAGGCGTTATACAACACCTGTCGAGTTGGAGAAAGATCTTCTTGCACAAATTTTGGCGGCATCAGAAATTATTGAGCACACACCAGGTCTTGTAGGGCGTGTGTATTAAAACTTGCGTCGCAGGTACACTTAGTGCAACAAACAACAGGGTTCCCACATGGAACCACACTTGTAGTACAGGCCCTAGAAGTCTGCAATACTTATTCTGAAAGACAAGACATGCGATATAGCTAATTATGCTCCGATCTTTAAACCTATTTTACATCGAAATGGTACGTTTCCGGACATGGATTTCTTATCAGAACTTTATCTACTAAGTCCACTCTACAACCCCTAGAAGTCTGTAATACTTATTGTGAATCACTCTGTATCTGTCAACGTGATTCAAATGTTTGTCTACTAGTCCATAGATCTACTGATATAAATGCAAAACTCCAAGATCTAAATAAACTGACAGCTAATGCTGAACTTGAAATAATTAGGTTTTTTTTTGTATTGTAAGCCCATGTTTTTCCCTTTACAGAGATTCAGACTCTCTCCCCTACAGGGAAGACTTTGAACCATACTAATTTAGTTACACTTGTTTTCGTATAGATGTCATTTTGAGTGGTCCGTGGTCAGCGCACCGCCTCATACTGACATCTAGGAAACCAAGGTAGTACTAGGACGGGAAATTTCGGTAAATTTTGCTTACAGGCCTGTTCATTCAGGCTTAAGGATTTTTTACGAGCCTGAAAATCTTCAGACTCGGGACCCACGGCTTAAAGTCCCTCCCGGAGGACTAGCCCGTCCTAAAAAATCCATCGACCCCGGCCTGGTTTGAACCCGCGATCCTCGGGACCACAGGCAAGGAGCATAACCACTAGTCCACCGCAAAATAAATGAGCATTCATAACACAATTTATTCCGCGCTGTATTAGAAAAAGAAGCAATAGAAGCTACAAATTAATTTATAGATCTGGGTAGTAAAATATCTGTGATTGGTGGCTCAGATGAAGATGTTGATGCCAGCATAAAGGAAGCAAGATATGCTAACATTTAATTGAAATCAATTTGAAGGTCGAAACAAATTTCAAAACTTAAAATAAGATTATTTAATTCAAATATGAAATCGATTTTATTATACGGCTGTGAAAAATGGAAGGCTACAAAACAAATTGGTCAAATTTCAAAAACTTATAGGAACAATAAAACGCATTCTATTCCGAAAAGTACGCCCAGATACAATTCTAAAATTTTATAAAACAATGGCTCTTCCAACTCTACTTTATGGTTCTGAAACCTGGACTCTTACTACAGGTAAATTAAATAGGATAGTAGCTGCAGAAATGAAGTTATTAAGACCTTTAGCGGGTTATATGATCACATGCGTAATGAAGATATCCGCAAAGCTCTCAACACACCAGCAATAACTGAAATCATTCAAAAATATCAAAATAATTGGCATGAACACCTTCTTAGAATGCCAAACAATAGACTACCTCTGCAGCTATTGAACTACAGACCCACAGGGCGAGGATACCCAGGAAGATCTAAGAAGAGATGGAGGGATCAATTTATTTCCTGAAGCGGAACAGGCCAATGGCCTAATCCATGCCACTCTTGAGATTCATGTTCATTCTTACTTATAAGAAATTGGCAGACCTAGGGCAACATGGAGTAATACCATCAGGGATGAAGCTGAACAGGCAGGGATGAGTTGGAATGAAATTAAATTGGCGAGCTTTTATCAAGTCCCTACGCTTCCCGGCGGAGTGGCTAGGACTACTACTACTACTACTACTGCTACTACTACTGCTACTACTACTACTACTACTACTACAATGTGATTCATAACTTTTAATGATCATCACTTATAAAGTCATGGAGATATCATATTTACCCATTACTTTCGTTTTGATTTCCAATCTTTCCATCAGAGGCACTGAGTAACATTATTTAGCTTTTTATCGGATTTGTAATAAAAATTACATTGTCAAGCCAAACACAGTACATCAACGCACACGTTATATAATTTATAAAACACTGGCCAGACCCATATTATGTTACGGCAGTGAGGCCTGGACAATTCGCAGTGTAGATGAACAAAGACTAACTGCGGCAGAAATGAAATTTATGAGACGTACTGCAGGCTACTCAAGAACAGGCCATAAAAGGAATTCTGAGATTCTCAAAGAATTACAAACAGAATCAGTCATGGAATATGTACAAATACAGAAACAACTGGAAATCTCACGTAAGAAGAATGAGCAGAACAAGAATACCACGTCAGATCTTAAATTACCGGCCACCAGGCAAGGGATCTTTGGGCAGACCCTTCAAACTTTGGATTGAGACCGTAACAGACCACCAGGTCTATCACATGAGAGGAAGAAGAAGAAGAAGTAATATAAGCTAATTTTGCATTTTACAAATGCATATTCTTTCCAACTGGTACTTCATATTCTTTTTTATGTTATCTATTTATCTGTAAAAGTAGTTATTTTTCTATCTCTCTCTACCTATCTTCGGGTTTTTACAGCTGCTGCCGTCTTCCCGTGCCAAACCTCCAAAGCCTACGGTCTTGGGCATCTTCGATGCTTAGCCCTCTAGCTTGCATTACTGTCTTCATGTTTTCCTTCCATGTTAACCTTGGTCTTCCTCTTTTCTTCTTTCTGTTAGGATGCCATTCATATAGTTGCTTCGGCCATCGCTCATCTTCCATTCTTAAAACATGTCCTAACCACTTTAATTCCTTTTCCTCAATTCTTTCAATTATGCTTTCTTCTGCTTCCATTATGTTTCTAATTTCCTTATTTGTGACACGTTCTAATTTTGACTTTCTGGCACTTCTTCGTAAATAATCCATTTCTAGAGCTATTAGTCTATTCTTGTTGTACTTATTGATTGTCCATACCTCACTTCCGTACATTGCAACAGATTCCACCAATGTTTTACCAATATATTTTTTTGTGTCTTTCCAAATATGCTTATCCCACCATATGGAATTTAATGATGATATTATTTTGCTACTCAATTCAATTCTATGTTTTATGTTCTCTTTGCCTATACCTTCGATGTTATCCATAATCATTCCCAAATATTTAGTTTGTTTCACTTGCTTTATTTGGATTCCATCTTCCAATACTAAGTTTTCTCTTTCATTGCTATTTATAAGTAGTTATTTTTAATTTCTCATAATTGTCTCTTGAATTATCTACGAGTTATTTACAGTTACATTGTTAATGGAATTAGATAACACTTTCCAGTATGTAATTACTTCTGCTACCATTTACTATAATGAAAAAAAACAAATACTAAACTTAAGAGAACGTCTTGCTGTGCGGTTCCATGGTGTAATGGTTAGCACTCTGGACTTTGAATCCAGTGATCCGAGTTCAAATCTCGGTGGAACCTTAAACTTTTTTTCATTACAATTATCTTAGAATTATGACTAAGCTGTCAAAATGAACTTTTATACATTGTTAAAGGATATACCACGTAAGATAAATAAAAAATTAACAAATGTGTGAATTTAACTGTTACAGGATTTAATCACTATTAGGTTTAATTTATGATAACACTAGCTGGCCCGGCGAACGTTGTATCGCCTTTAAATATTTTTACGTTAATTTTTCCGATGTTTTAATAGTTATCTGCTATTGGGGGCGGAAACAAATCCAACAAATTAAAGATCATAAAAATCGGCCCAGCCGTTCTTGAGTTATAAATAGTGTAACTAATCCGACTCCTCACTTCATGAGACGTGAATTTATCGATAATTTGGAAATCAAGAGTGGCATTTGTTAGGACTATTTAACGAATAAAATTAAGCTGTTTACTAAAAAAATAATTATTTGAATATAGTTACCGGTGTTTTAAAATGTTTATATAGTTAATGTAAACGGCGATGTTTGAAAACAAATTAGAAATGTGAGGTTATGTATATTCATTGCAACTCGATCATATTATTTATTGCCAAATAGGATCGCAATATTGTAAGAATGCGCTCTAGTGGAGAAATAAAGAAACACCTCAAACTATTATAATCAACATTATACGTTAAACATTTATATTTTGAATAAACAACTCAGTAAAATCACTGAATCTATTCATTATTTGCTATATTCAATGTATTTGTTGGAGAAAAATAATGGTCTAACCTGTTCAGAATATTAAAAAAGCAGGAGCTTTCTTTATCACAAAAGCAGGAGCTGATAAAGAGAAATCGATAAAGAGCGAGGTGAAACACGACTGTCATTGGTGTAAAACAGAATTCATTGAAACGTGATTGGTCATTGACTACCATTTGCGACATGAGTTAAATAGTCATTATAAAGGCAACCTATATTATAATTGAAAATAAACTATTAAAAAAGTGAATTAAAAATAATATCAGTAGCTATGCATCGTTGTTTCTTTTAATAAGAAACGGGGAAATCGATAAAGAGCGAGGTGAAACACGACTGTCATTGGTGTAAAACAGAATTCATTGAAACGTGATTGGTCATTGACTACCATTTGCGACATGAGTTAAATAGTCATTATAAAGGCAACCTATATTATAATTGAAAATAAACTATTAAAAAAGTGAATTAAAAATAATATCAGTAGCTATGCATCGTTGTTTCTTTTAATAAGAAACGGGAAGTTTCGGAAAGATGAATGTTTATTCTCTTCGACACTTACAACATCCAGATCATAATAAGAATGCCAGTCAAGTCTCGAATTTGATGATCTTGACTTCACCAGTTCTTCTTCCGCTTTCTCAATTCCTCTGAAAAAAAAAACAAATACATAAATCAGTATCATTTTATAGAGAGCAAATTTTTTAGGGTATTCGAATGAGGATGATTTTTCTGGATCTTCAATTATTTTTTTGGGCTCTAAAATAATTATATAAAATAACAGTAAGGAACAGACCTTATAAAGCTTGATTATAATTATTTTCTAATATTCTATGGTTAAAAACATATGGAAATAATCCTAAAAAAAGATTAAATATCCATCCATAGTAATTCTGTTTGAGGGCAGGTCTTTCACTGCAATCATAGCATTTTCATGCTATGCTTTGCAGCTTTACTAGGGAATTATAGGTGTGGTAGCTTCCACACCGGTGAAGGATGATGATGATAATGATAAGGATGGTGATGATGGCCGGATGATTTTTGGGAGCCGTTGGCCCCTAAGCTTCCTGATATTTGTCTTACAGGTGAGGAAAAAATCCGAAAAAAGAACCTCACCCAGGAGCCTGTCCCGACTGGGAATTGAACCCGGGCGCGCTGCGTGACAAGGCAGTACGCTTCCTCGAGACCACAGCGGTGAACTCAAGTAGCCTATAAAAATTAAATTTTTAATTTCGAAGTATTTATTCCAGTCCCTAATTAATATCCAAAACCACCCTATTCCATTCGGTGCTCATATTTCATTTTAATATTGGATTATAATAATCAGATATAAACCAAATCAATGACAATAGCCAAGGACCCACGACGTGTTAAATTAGAAATAGAAGGGAAAAGTATAGAACAAATTATAATATTTAGGAGTAGAAATTAATAGCAGCAACAGAATAACAGATGAAATCCTCCATCAAGCAAATAATGCAAACAAAATATCGGGATGTTTAAACAATACTGTTTGGAAAAATAAAGATTTAAGAATAGATACAAAAGTAGAATTTACAAATCTGTCATAAGACCAGTTCTAACATATGGTTGTGAATGCCGAACAGAAACTCAAAATAAATCAATGAAACAACCGAAATGAAAGTTTTAAGGAAAATAGTAGGAAAATCGCTGAGTGAGAAAATTCGCAGCTCTGTTATTAGAGAAGAATGTGAAATTGAAGCTATGAACCTTTGGATAAATGATAGAAGACTAAATTGGAACGATCACATAGATAGAATGGAGAACAGTAGATTAGTGAAGAAAGTAAGAGACTGAACACCTCAGCAGAAAAGGCCATTAGGCAGATCACAACTACGATGGAAGGATGTCACCATACTCCGGACCTGTAGTGAATGAACACGCAATAAGCTGCCAGCTTTCATGCGTAGAGGAAGAAGAAGATGATGAAGAAGAAGAAATATAAATAACTTCAACACATGTTAACTCACATAGTTTTTATCTGAGACTGAGTTTCTTGCTTCATATTTGTCATAAACTACTCTACCTTTATATATAAAAAAACAGCCTGCATATGTTTGTGACTTCTAGACTTCTAAACCTAACAACGGAGCTTCATAAAACACTTGTACATACAAGTTTTCAGGTATGGCGAGTGTTTTGTCGCTATCTATTATGTTCTAAAACCATTGTTTGTATGAAAATTTAAAAATCTCTCTAGCGGTCGCAATTTTCGATGTTTCACAACGAAACTCATTATACAGTAAACCTTTTTTAATCCGGAACGTGAATAATGCGGAAATCTGTCCAATGTGAACAAATGTATTGGTCCGGACGAAATAATAGTAATTTTACGTATATTTATTTTGCATAAAGCGGAATCTGTCCAACGCGGAAACGGAAGGATATTTCTACACAATTGATGAAAAAATTATAAAGCGGAAAGACAGAGAGATAAATAAATTAGTTTCCACTTCATTGAATTCCCGTTAGGCCAAAAAAGTAATAAGGAATGATTCCTGCCGCCGGATGAAGTACAGTAAAAGTTTCTTATTCGAAGGTTAAAAATTGTGACACAGTTGCTATATTCGCGGGTAAAAAATTCTTTATTCGCGGATCCAGGCGTTATATATATTTATTAACCATCAGCAGTTTTTTTTTTACTGAACACGTGGAATGAAATTTGAGGGGAATAAAAGGATGTGGACGAAAGTGTAGTTAGTGAGCGAAAACCGAAACTGCATACTTGGATTTCATGATACGCTCCTAAGAGAAATTTTAAAATTTTTAACGCTGACGAAATGGGACTGTTTTTTTCCGGCGTTACCGTCCAAGTCGCTCATACATACTATACTTCACTTTTCAACGGCAGCTGAACTACAATTAATCCAAGGTACGTAAAAAACATATACGGTGCTCTATAATCTAAGATTATTAATAAGTTGTAGTTTTTTATATTGCGAAAATTTCTCTAATGTGGAAAAAAATTGGTCCCATGCGATTCCGCTTTGAGCAAGTTTTGCTGTATCATATTAAAATAAACCCAGGTAAGCAATTTCGAAAAATCAGCCACATTGACCGTTAGAAATTGGGGTTTTCCTAAAATTTGAAATTAAAAATTGACTCTAGCAACCCAATGTTTGGTTCGTTGCAGAATGTATATACATCTAACAGGCAACTAAGGTATGAGTAGGATGTTGAGGTCAGTAAATTTTGCTTAGAGGCCTCTTTATTCAGGCTTAAGGATCTTATACGAGCCTCAAAAATCTTCGGACTCGGGACCCATAGCTTAAAGTCTCTCCCGAGGATTTGCTCCTTGCATTTTTCCGTTCTAAAAAATCCATCGACCTTGGCCGACCCTCGGAACAGAGGCAAGAAACATAACCACTAGTCCGCCGCATCAAAAATATACAATTAAGAACGTTTTCTTGGATTTTCCACGTCATGGATTCAAGGTTGGCCTCTGGCCATTGATTCCGACGTTTCGGCATGATTCCACATGCCATTATCAAGGACGTTTCGCCATGGTGTCTCATTATCATTCCTTGATAATGGCATGTGGAATCATGCCGAAACGTCGGAACCAGTGGCCAGAGGCCGAACTTGAATCCCTGACGCGGAATACCCAATAAAACGTTCTTAATTATACTTATATCCGCGAAAATGTGCAATATAGTCCATCCATAGTAATTCTGCCCGAAGGCAGGTCCTTCACTGCAATCATAGCATTTTCATGCTATGTTCGCAGCTTTACTAGGGAATTGTGTAGGTGTGGTAGCTTCCCGTTGCTTTCCACACCGGTGAAGGATGATGATGATGATAAGGATGATGATGATGATAGGCATATGATTTCGGGGACCGTTTGGGCCTTAAAGTTTTCCTGACATTTGTCTTACAGGTGAGGAAAAAACCCGCTAAAAACCTCACCCAGAAAAACTGCCCCGACCGGGGATCGAACCCGGGCCCGCTGCGTGACAAGGCAGCACGCTACCTCGAGACCACAGCGGTGGACTACAATATAGTATATATATATATATATATATATATATATATCCATCCATCCATAGTAATTCTGCCCGAAGGCAGGTACTTCACTGCAATCATAGCATTTTCATGCTATGAATACAGCTTTACTAGGGAATTATAGGTGTGGTAGCTTCCCGTTGCTTTCCACACCGGTGAAGGATGATGATGATGATAGGCATATGATTTCGGGGACCGTTTGGGCCTTAAAGTTTTCCTGACATTTGTCTTACAGGTGAGGAAAAACCCCGCTAAAAACCTCACCCAGAAAGCTGCCCCGACCGGGGATCGAATTGCAGCTTTACTAGGGAATTATAGGTGTGGTAGCTTCCCGTTGCTTTTCACACCGGTGAAGGATGATGATGATGATGATGGGCATATGATTTCGGGGACCGTTTTGGCCTTAAAGTTTTCCTGACATTTGTCTTACAGGTGAGGAAAAACCTCACCCAGAAAAACTGCCCCGACCGGGTATCGAACCCCCGGGCCCGCTGCGTGACAAGGCAGCACGCTACCTCGAGACCACAGCGGTGGACGTATATATATATAACTTAATTAACCCTTAATATTTAATTTATTCAGGCGTAGCAGCGCACGCCGGGCATTAGGTTGTAGGCCTAACCAGATAAATTTCTTCGGTTTAATTAATTTATGTCCTGAAAATAAGCCGAAGAGTAAGAAGAAATAGAATGTTTTCTCAGTTGTCAAAAATTGTATCAAAGAAATTATAATTGCTAAGTTGTCACTTATTTCACCTATAAATATAATGTTTTATTTGTCTTGTCAGGAAGTACATCCACAAACAATAGACATATACCAAGTTATTAGGACTATTTAACTCATGCCCCAAATGGGAGTCAATGACCAATCACGTTTCAATGATTTCTGTTTTACAACCAATCAGAGTCGTGTTTCACCAAATATTTATCAGTGTTATGATTACCATATTAAAGAAAGCTCCTCCTTACAATATTGCGTTCCTTTGGCAATAAATAGTATGATCTGGTTGCAGTGATAAACAAAAGAAGCAGTAGAAGCGTACCTATCGTTTCTCATTTGTTTTCAAACATCGCCGTTTACATTAAATATATAAATATTTTAAAATAACTATAGTTAAATAATGATTTGTGAGTAAACAGCTTAATTTTATTCGTTAAATAGTCCTAACAAATGCCACTCTTGATTTCCAAATTCTCTAGATAAATTCACTCCTCACTTCGTGAGTCGTGAATATATCGATAATTTGGAAATCACTCGTGACATTACTTATGATAAGATAAAAATTGATATAAACATTACCTTTTGTTAATTAACCCTTAAATTGGCAAAACACAAATTTCTTCTGTTAGTTATTTGAACGTGGCGGACCGCAATGAAAACGGAATCTTGTGTAACTGTTATTATTATGTATATTGGACAATTATACACATATTTAAGTGGTTTCTTTCTGTTCGTTTTCTTCTGATTTATTTAAAATATTAAATTAATTAAATCAACTGATGTATCCAAAAGGATACATTACGAATTTAAGGGTTAAAACTTACAATTGTAAATTCTCGTACAAAGTGTCATTTTTCATATTAAGTTTTCCAACGTTCTTATGAAAATCCTCAAGAAGTTGTGGTGGTACTCGAACATCTACGAAATCGCTCAGTTTTCTTGGAATTGTCCAGAAATCCAACTGAAACATAATAATTACGTAATATAGATCTACTTACAGCTTGGTTTGTCCGTAATATTCTTATTAAAGGCTTAAAGAGTATTTTACAATACTTTACACTGAAACCAAATAAATATTATTTCTCAAATTACATTTTTACTAAATTCAAACGACTGTATCAAACACAAAATAAAATTAATATAATATCCTATCGCATTTTCCTGCTGAATATTTGTTTTTATATCTCACTCTGTTCACTGTGGCGTGACATTGTATTGCAAATCAGACGTTATGTAGGCCTATTGTTGTGTTACTTTCAGTAGTGGCGAGGTTTCGTACCTCGCAATTATTTTCTATTTTTATTATTTGCTATGTGAAAATTTATTTTATCTACTATTATCTATTATAAGTATTCTTTCTATAATAATTCCTATTATGAAGTTACGTAAAATGAATTCCCAATTTTGTTTTGTGTACAGTAATATATAGGCCTACCTCTAAAACACAACAAATGCTTCCAATCATCGTTAGAGATGATAACTAACTAACTAACTAATTCACTGGTACTATCGAGCATGAGCTCTCCAAACATCCCTGTCCTGAGGTACTGTTTTTTCAATCATTCCCTGTATAATCTACTTCCCTCAAATCATAGTTAATGTGGGAGAATAACATTAACTATGATTTCAGAGTATGATTGGAAAACATTAGCTCAGGATAGGGATGTATGGAGAGCTTATATCCGCGCGGCCATGAACCTACGGGTTCGATAGTGCCAGTGAGTTAGATAGTAAGTTATCATCTCTAGCGATGATTGGAAGCTGATAAGGCGAGGTACATTTGATGACTACTCTAGCATGTGCTATTTTTATTGCACGTTCTTACAAGGGAACTGTCAGCCATTGCACACCGAAACCTACCTTGAAGTTTCACCCAGAGAACCTTTGTGACGTACCAATGCCGTGTCAAAAAATAGCTGCCCTATTTAACTGCATGGCACAGAAATCTAAACCAGAATCCAGCAATGTCAACCCTCTTTATTCGGAGCAAATGGGGTCCCTGCATGAGTAAGAGCAGTGTGAAGTGAGGCGTGACGCTGCGTGGACGACAGGTAGTTAGTGTTATCCAATCTATCAATCCATGTGTTGTATGTTCACCGCTGTGTTCTCAAGGTAGCGATCTGCCTTGTCACGCAGCGGGTCCGGGTTCGATCCCCGGTCGGGACAGGCTCCTGGGTGAGGGTTTTCTCGTGTTTTTTCCTCACCTGTAAGACAAATGTCAGGAAGCTTACGGCCCAACGGTCCCTGAAAATCATCCGGCCACCATCATCATCCTTATCATCATCAACCTTCACCGGTGTGGAAAGCAACGGGAAGCTACCACACCTATAATTCCCTAGTAAAGCTGCAAAGCATAGCATGAAAATGCTATAATTGCAGTGAAAGACCTGCCCTCGGACAGAATTACTAGATAGATAGATAGATAGATAGATAGATAGATAGATAGATAGATAGATAGATAGATAGATAGATAGATAGATAGATAGATAGATAGATAGATAGATAGATAGATAGATAGATAGATAGATAGATAGATAGATAGATAGATAGATGTGTTGTATTGCTTCCCTATGCGGGGACACGCCGTACGTAGTGGTTAAGGCACTGCGCTACAAGCCGGAAGGTCGAAAGTTCGAGTCCCGGTGGGATCAGGATTTTTAAACTGGCCCAAACTTTCTGGCGGCACTATTACCCTGGGGTCGACTCAGCCTCTAACGAAAATGAGTACCAGACGCTTGTTTTGGGAGTAAAGACGGCCGTCACACAGAGCTGACAACCCAGCTGACATCAAGTGCCGATTGTCCAGAAAAGTGGGAGCCTTAACCTCACACTACCCCAAGGGCCTCCTGAGGCCTGTAGTGGGATACCTTTACCTTTTTAGCCTTTAGAGCTCAGCGTCCTTCCGTACGAAATAGAATGACGTGATGGTAAATGCCGACTTTGCTACGAAACGGACAGGAAGTGCCGTAGCATGAGTGCTCACACACCGTTGCTTTCCTTGTTCCGTATGAGTAAGTGATTATATCACAGGGACCCTACTGATGGTTATTGCTGAAGGTACTGATATCTTATCTTAAATAAATATATTTTAGGCATGACATAGAAACACAAGTGAAAATATAAACTTCGGTATTTAATAAGATACTTGCCCCTTCTGAATTCTGATAGAGTTGGTGGAGATATTTCAATTGGTGATCTTCTTCTGGCCAGAGTCTGATCACTTGATGGTTGTCAAAACGGACTTTAGCTGTCGCCGTCACAGCAAATAATAAACTGATTACCAGTTTATTCAACATTTTCCTGTGAATCATTTAATAAGAGTTCTCTTAATATTCTTCTATTCTATAGTTTACACTGGTCAACATGATTTTTGTCTCATGAGTACCAATAGTTGTACTTAATGCAGTTTTTTTATCGTGTTTTCAAATATGTATTCGGAATTTCTCCATCACCCACAGTTTTTTTATTTCATTTTCAATTAATGGACTTAAATAATTATTTTTTAATAAACTTTTTTCGTCCATTGTAAAATAAAACCAAATGAACTAACTCAAATGGTTTCAGCTATGGAAAAGAGATATCAAGGCAAATGGAATCGTAATATGCTGGCCGATTATTGTTCGACCATCAAGAGGGATTCTCCACAGGCGAAATATAGCAGGAAATCGTCATTTCTTACTTCCTAGGTGAGTCCAAGTGTTCGAATATTGTGTAGTTACGAATGTAGAAGATATTAAAGTGTTTTAAATTATAAATTCCTGTCTCTCGCAAAAAATTGCGCGATGGAGAAAACCCGATATCATATTTGAATTCAGGAGAAAAAATACTATCAGGATCACATTTTTTCTGAGATAAAAAAAATATTTTTTGTTGCTCAATATTATTCAAGTAAATTCTTACCTTCCAAATACATTTAATAAATATTTATCAATTTTGGCATGGATTATATTTTTTTTCTGTTACGTTTCTTTCTTATAAGCTCTTCATATATAATATATAATAAAAACATAGTAATAAACATAATTCCTATAAAAATAAAATGAAAATATAAATTAATTAATAATATAAGCAACTTATTGGAATATGTAAATTTGGGTGTTTATTATGAGTAGTCGCTCGGATCCGGGATCAGTGTATATAATTAAATTGTTGTAGAAAGATAATTAAAAAATGGAATTAAATAAAGAGTAAAATAATAGGCCTACAAAAATTAGAATTAGATAAAATGTTTATTCTTTGTTAAATAACTTAATGTGAAATACAGCCATAAATGTTCAGAAAATAGTTCATGTTTTCAAAATTTGAGAATAAGCACATGCGAAATGAAAATCTTAAGAACTATTCAGGGGAAAACATTATTTGATAAAATACACAACACAGAAATTAGGGACAAATGCCATATTCAAGACATAACCAAATTTATTATAGATAGACGAAAATATTGGAAGGGTCATATAGAAAGAATGGAAGAAAACCGGCTTGCAAAAAGAGCTAAAGAAGATAGACCAATGGACGGGAGAAGAACAAGAGGAAGACCTGCCAAGAGATGGATAGGCAGTGAATGTACATCCAGTACGTCTTCCTCCGAGGAGTGATTTTGGAAATAAACAGGATGAAAATCCTACAAATTAAGTTTAAGAAGAAGAGAAATCAGAACCATCGTACACAAACATCACTATTTGTTCTTTGAATATATGGAAGAAAGGGGGCACGCCGTAGCGTAGTGGTTAAGGCACTGAGCTACAAGCCGGAGGGTCGAGGGTTCAAGTCCCGTTGGGGTCAGGATTTTTAAACTGACCCAAACCCTCTGGAGGCACTATGGCCCTGGGGTGGACTCAGCCTCTAACGGAAATGAGTACCAGACGCTTGTTCTGGTGTAAAGGCGGCCGTCACGCAGGGCTGACAACCCTGACATCAAGTGCCGATTGTCTAGAAAAAGTGGGAGCCTTAACCTCCTACTACCCCAAAGGCCTCCTGAGGCCTGTTGTGGGATCACTTTACTTTTTACTTTATATATGGAAGAAAAAAAATATATACATAGGCTATAATAAATTCTTTTGAATGGATAAATGAAGCTGAAGTGGCCAAACGCCAATGTTTCTTGTAAGTGCTATATTATAATAAAACACCTAAATTCAATATGTGTACCGGTATACAAACGCTAGAGCAGATCTGAAATATAAATAGCCATACTCACTCTTTATAGAGTACAGACAAGCAACTAGATATATTATTTTTACTTCTACTGCCAATAACAAACTGTTGCACTGTATAAAGAAATGACTTTTATACATGATTTAGGTCAACATTATCATTTGAACTTTTTATATCTTTAAGAAAGGTGTTTTACAGAGGATTATGATCTTTAGTGTTTACATGTCTATCTAAAGATAAGGCTCTTACATTTCAATGTTACCATTGTATTTTGTTATACCGGTATTATTATTATTATTATTATTATTATTATTATTATTATTATTATTATTATTATTATTATTATTATTATTATCTTTCAGGATGCATAACCAATTGTTGGATAGGCTTATAGTTTTTTAGAAAAAATATACTTTTTTTTAAAATTTCGTAATAAAAATTCCACATCAAATGAATTGGTTTATTGCGTTATGAAATGAAGGTCCACCCGAATTTTTGTTTCCATATTGTTTTACTTCGTCATGGCCTTTCTAGAATCTGGCGTTTCAATAATACTTACTTAATACAGGCTTTCCACTTTACAGCAGTTTGCCCTAGATTCCTGCTTTCCAGAGATACCTATCTTCCCATTGTCCTTCTTCCATACCCCTCTTCATCATGGCATCATATATTCCCTCATACCATGTTCTTCTACTTCTCCCCCTCTTCCTTCTGCCTGGTACCATCCAATCTAACACATGTTTAGGCCACTGGTCTTCCGACATCCGTTGTACATGTCCATACCATTGTAAAGCTCTCTTTGTTATCCTTTCGATAACAGATTCTTGTGCATTCATTTCTTGTCTGATATATGTATTTCGAATATGTTGTAGCCTGGATATTCTCATACTTCTCCGCAATCCTTCCATTTCTGTCGCCAATATTCCTTTCTGCATCCTTTCATTTATTGTCCAGCTTTCTGATGCATATGTAAATATACTTTCTATTATTGTCTGTATAATCTCTATTTTGTTTTTCTGGTCAAATTTCTATTCCGTAAAATACCATTCAGGGATCTAATCGCCTTCCTTGTACAATTTACTCTGATAATAATGTATTTTTCACAATATAATAATAAATGCATTTTTAATAATAAATGCATTAAATATGAGGGTATTTTCATTTTAGAATAAAAGCTGATGTTTGCTATTCTGTTGGAGACAACTGAAACAAATGCCACTCTCGTAAGTAGTCCTATCAAATGAGCCGTTTCCATAAATATAATCCTGCATTTAAGTTGTTCATATCTGATGGTTTCTAACATAGTTACTGAAACACCGTGTGTGTTTCAACTTACAATAGCGTCTACAGTCCTCTCACTACTTTCATTGGAAATTCATATATCATCTCTACAAATCAATGTTTTATATTGAAAACTCAATTTTTTATTCAATGCATTTCATATGACATTTAACCTTCCGTCGGGCGCATCTGATCTGAGAGACACAAATTGTCAATTTTGTTCCATCCCACTGCCATGAGACGGCGTTGCCGGCTGGTCATCCGAGTAGCTGTTTCGTTTTACATGCTCTAAAACAACCACCCCACTCAGTTTGCTCTCGACCGTTACCACGGAGGGTTGTAAATATTTTGTTCAGAGAAGCTCATTGCGCCCGAAGTCGTTACATTATTGAATATGTGTATTTTTAAAATATTTGCAAAAAAAAGTTTATTTAACTTATTTAGACTAAATAATGTTATATTCTTGAATAATTTTGCTAAAAACATAGGCTAAATGTTGATATGTGAACTATCTTTTAAAAGAAATCTAAATTTATATTTGCTCTAACCTCGACTTCATCATTACCTAGTGTAAGGTACATACTCGTATATAATTGGTGTTTTCGTATAATTCATCATATTTATACTATTATTATAATTATTATCATTATATTATTATTATTATTATTATTATTATTATTATTATTATTATTATTATTATTATTATTATTATTATTATTATTATTATTATTATTATTATATGTTCGAGACAACATGCCACGCTTGTAACTAGTCCTATCAAATGAGCCGTTTCCATAAATGTAATCCTGCATTTAAGTTGTTCAAAGTGTCTCTAAACATATCTGATGGTTTCTAACATAGTTACTGAATCACCGTGTGTGTTTCAACTTACAATAGAGTCTACATTCCTCTCACTACTTTCATTGGAAATGCATATAGCATATCTATAAATCAATGTTTTATATTGAAAACTCAATGCATTTCATATGATATTTAAATGTTTTTTGTTTGTTAAAATGCATAAACCCATATTCTCTCTTTTTTGTATTTTCTGTGTCATCTGGTACGAAAATAGAGCGATTTTATCTGTCTATATAAATAGTCTCTGCGATAAATTCATATTTTAACGTGAATTGCAGTCATTGTGCTATGGACTTATATAAATTCTTCCATTAATATTTATTTTACAGGAAGATGAAACAGAATAGAGAGAGAGGGAGAGAGAGAGAGAGATTACTTTTGAATATTCCACATTGTTTCGAATGTACCATACTTATGATACACTTGTAAATCCTTGGTGGTTTAGGAATATTGTCTCCGCCTTTGGACTCAATCACGTATTCGTTTCTAGCAAATTTTATGGTATTTTTTCAATAATTTAAGTTCGGTGATGTGACCTATTTTGGAGGAAAATTTAAAAGTTTTTTTTTTAAAGTGATCGCACTACAGGCCTCAGGAGGCCCTTGCGATAGTAGAAGGTTAAAGCTTCCACTTTTTTCTAGAAAATCGGCACTTGATGTCAGCCCTGCTTAAGAATAGATTACAGAATATTGTCTTCAGAAATGAATTATTGTGGCGCTCGGTCAGTATTTATACAAAAGATGGAATAAGAGACAGAGAAACGATGAACGTATAAATTCATCGATATATTTTGTAAAAAGTAGACAATGGAATGGTTTGCACATTTTAAATGATGGATGAAGATATATTCCCAAAAACTGTAAAATGGAGTCGTCTGCAAAGAGAAAAAGATGAATACAAAATAATCTCAATGGAAGAATGTTTAAGTAGCAGAGATAGAAGATTTGGAAGATGGATACTATAAAATAAGTGCAGACATACTTAAACATCTGAATATTCATCCATCCATAGTAATTATGCCTGAAGGCAGGTCTTTCACTGCAATCATAGCATTTTCATGCTATGCTTTGCAGCTTTACTAGGGAATTGTAAGTGCGGTAGCTTCCAGTTGCTTTCCACACCGGTGAAGGATGATGGTGATGATGATGATGATGATAATGATAGGATGATGATGATGATGATGGTGGTCATATGATTTCGGGGACTTTTGGGCATCTGAATATAGGTTATCATTATTTTTCTTTGGATTGTTCAATCAACTTCAAGGCCATAGTCGCGACACTGAAAAAAAAAAAAAAAAAAAGTAAAATAATAGTTCTCTGAGATCCCTGCATAAAACGACGTATAATTTATCACTTGTGTGATCGACTAGCCAAAATTGTAATATATCCCTAGGCATCCACAATTGCGTGGCAGATTAATACAGGATGCTCTAAAATTCTCCTTACAAAGTTCTAGAACTTGTAGAGGGGACTGAGTTGATAATATTTAGAATTGGAAACCATGTCCGGAAACTTATCCTTTCCGTGCTACAGCCGTTTGAAAACATGTTTTAACGCGACCACTTTAACAAGTAATTTATTATGAGGCGTGACACAGTACATCACTTGTTTTACAATTCAACTCATTAATAACCAAAGAAACAAATTGGAAACTGAATTATGACTTGCATTAATAATCCCGGATACACCCTCCACAATCAATTTTTGCAATTATCAAAATTTCGAAAAAAAAACACAAAGAAAAGAAACAAAAATTAAATTTTATAAAGTAACGGCTGTTCCTGCATTGATGTATGGATCAGAATGTTGGACGATCACTAAAAGACGAGAACAAAGATTGGAAGCAGCTGAGATGTGATTTTTAAGAAATATAGCAGGATATACTCTGCTGGATAAGAAAAGAAATGAAGATATAAGAAAGGAACTAAATATTTTCAAACTTACAGACCGAATAATTAAATATAGGAACGACTGGAAAGAACATATTGATAGAATGCCAGAAGAAAGATTTCCAAAATTATTGCTAAATTATAAACCGCACGGAAGGAGAAATGTTGGTCGCCCACACAGAAGATGGTCTGAACAATTTTAACAATTCTAGCTTTCATGAAACCGGAACGAGCCAACAGGCTTAATCCCTGGATGATGATGATGATGATCAAAATTTCGAAAAATGTTGACATTTTTAAAAAAACACCAAGTTTTGGAATACTGGATAGGGAAATTTTCGATTTAGACGTATCGCGAAGCTATACTTGTTGAGACACGTGACATGTTCAGGAAATGCTTGTTTTCAAATGGCTGTAGCACGGAAACGGTAAGTTTCCAGACATGGTTTCCAATAATAAATATTATCAACTCCGTCCCCTCAGTCCCCCCCTGCAAGTCCTAGAAGTTTGTAAAGGGAATTTTAGAGCATCCTGTATATGGTATACGTTTCATTTATCAAACTTAATCGCAAAATACACCCATTGATAGCTATACCTCTTCCGAGCTTGTAATGTAAACAAACCATATGTATGTATTGACGTAGACTTTTACGGCCGGAGTCGCTATGATGATCTTGAGGATGCCAGACGCAGTCTCTGGCGAAACGTCGGGGAATTACAAGCCTCAAGACCACGACCTACAGCCCGAAAATCTTCAAGTTCATGAAAACCAGATTATTATTGGGTTTTCATTGGCCGAATACTGGTTTTATCTTTAGCCCTACGCCTTTACCTCAGAACAAGCATCTGGTACTCATTTCAGTTAGAGGCTGAGTCGACCCCAGGGTCATGGTAAAAAATATATTTTCTAGCACATGTCTGTATAAGTTATATGGGAAAATCTTAAAATATGTAATTACAATTTCAATAGAATAAATAATAAATAAACAATTAATTGTTTAATTCTTACGCATGTGCAGTGCAGAATACATTAGAATTTCAATTGTGCCAAATGGCTGCTTCTCCTGTACAATTTTTAAAGCATAACAAAGAAAAGCCTTTGAAAAGCGGAGAAAACAAATTATTTGTAATTTTTTTTAAAACAGTTTAGTGAAAAATATGTTACATTAGACATCGGGGATTTGTTGAAAATAACAGCACAGTTTACAGGTAAATCAGCATGGAGCAAAAATTCTGCTCGTAATGAAATTGTAACTAAAGGAAGTTTGTTGACATCAAGGAAATAGCGTAAACGTCTAATTAGGTAGACCCATATATAATTTTTGTCATAAATAAATAAGACATGGAGGAAGTTCCTAATTATTGGTACCATCTTACTTTATATTCAGTCTTATTTCCCATAAATTATGAACAATGTTTCTATCGACGACAGTTTCGTACACAATTCAGTCACATGGAGGGTAAAAGTGTTACAACGGCTCCCCCAATAGACGGTGGCGGTGAAGTAATAACTTATGCAAGTTTGTTTACAGTACAACTGGAACTTAGCTCGGAATTAGTATAATAGCAAAACCCATACTCCTCTAAGATGAAATGAGAAATACTGCTAAATTAATAGATGTTGTAAGAACAATTAAGTTATTTACGAAGGAACGAGAAGGAATTCAAATAAATCAAGTGAAATAAACTAAATCATGTCTGAAGAAGGTACAAAGTACCGAAACAGCTGTAACTGATTTATATTATAATAAATATGAAAATCATATAAAACTTTAAGTTTTAATTTTATTTAATTAAATGAATTATGGATTTTATCAAGTAAACGCCAATTGAATTGATTATTTGGGAATAATTATGGAAAACATTGAAGGTATAGGCAAAGAGAACATAAAGCATATAATTAACTTGAGTAGCAAAATACCATCGTCGTTAAATTCCATATGGTGGGATAAGCATATTTAAAAAGACACAAAAGAATAGGGTATATTGGTAAAGCATTGGTGGAATGTGTTGCAATGTATTGATGTGAGGTATGAACAATCAATAAGTACTACAAGAATAGACTAATAGCTCTAGAAATCGATTATTTACGCAGAAGTGCCAGAAAGTCAAAATTAGAACATGTCATAAATAAGGAAATTAGAAACATAATGGAAGCAGAAGAAAACATAATTGAAGGAATTGAGAAGAAGCAATTAAAATGGTTAGGACATATTTTAAGAATTGAAGATGAGCGATGGCCGAAACTACTATATCAGTGGCAACCGACCAGAAAGAAGAAAAGAGGAAAACCAAAGTTAACATGGAAGGAAAACATGAGGATAGTAATGCAAGCAAGAGGGCTAAACATTGAAGATGCCCAAGATCGTAGACTTGGGAGGTTTGGCACGGGAACACGGCAGCTGCTGTAAAAACCCGAAGATAGATAGACAAAGGAAAAAAACTTTCTTATTGCTTCTAATTATTTTATTATAGTTCAAATTTTGTCACTTACAACACTCCACAAGCATTATACTGACCATATTCTGTATTTAAAAGGTCTAATAGTATTTTATCAAGCAGTATTATAATATTCATTATTACGAATATAACTAAACTTTATTTTCTACCACTAACTAGACAATGGAGGGGGCACGCCGTAGCGTAGTGGTTAAGGCACTGCGCTACAAGTCGGAAGGTCGAGGGTTCAAGTCCCGGTGGGGTCAGTTTTTTTAAACTGACCAAAACCTTCTGGCGGCACTATGGCCCTGGGGTCGACTCAGCCTCTAACGGAAATGAGTACCAGACGCTTGTTCTGGGGTAAAGGCGGCCGTCACGCAGGGCTGACATCAAGTGCCGATTGTCAAGAAAACGTGGGAGCCTTAACCTCCTACTGCCCCAAGGGCCTCCTGAGGCTGTAGTGGGATCACTTTACTTTTAACTAGACAATGGAAGCTATTAACCCCTAAATATATTGGACGACCCCAAAAAAAGATTGGATGACGTTGTGAAGGATATAAAATTGATGATAAAAAAATTGAGACAAATGTGTCCAGAATAGAAAAGTGAACTCGTTGAGAAGGCCAAAGCTTTCTGCAATTGAAGCTGTAGCTCCTATTAAGAAGAAGAAGTAGCTAATAGTGTCAATCCGATTCAACATTGCACAGACGGGAATAGTAAAGTTTGACTCGTTTCTCGAGAATTTACCCTCAGAGTGTCTTCCAAACTTTGAACTATATTCTGATGACTTTGCTGTAAGTTGAAACTAAAGTTTCATAAATAACAGCTCGCATCTAAAACCACCCGAACTACATGAACAATCCTAGGTGTAACCATAAAGTCAATAGACTTCTGTGTACAGAGTGATTATAAAATTTATATTAATTCAGAATATCTTAATTTGTCCACCGCTGTGGTCTCGAGGTAGTGCGCTGACTTGTCAAGCAGCGGGCCCGGGTTCGATTCCCGGTCGGGACAGGCTCCTGGGTGAGGTTTCTGTCGGGTTTTTTTCCTCACCTGTAAGACAAATGTCAGGAAGTTTAGGGCCCAACGGTCCCCGAAAATCATCCGGTCATCATCATCATCATCCCTATCATTAACATCCTTCACCGGTGCGGAAAGCAACGGAAAGCTACCACACCTATAATTTCCTAGTAAAGCTGCAAATCATATGATTGCAGTGAAAGACCTGCTCTCGGGCAGAATTACTACGGATGGATCTTAATTTTCAGTGATGTAATTTGGTAGTTTTCATCTTCTGATGATGGAATGAGTTCTGAAATGCCTATAAAAAGTGACCAAGTTTAGGACGGCGGTGCTTCAAAATGCATTAATTTTTTTAACTTGGTTTATGAGTAAAAAGTGAACGTCTGAATTTCTTAGTATATTTGTGTTTAAAATAAACATTAGGCAAGTTTAATAATAAAACAAAAAAAATTGGATCATTCAGAAACAAATCAGAAAAATAACATATAATAAATCATGATTTCCTATTCCTCCTCAATTAAGGTAATAGATAATAATACCCGACACAGTGGAACATTGACCTGCATCGTTTGTGGATGAAATGCAAACTAATGCCGCGTCATCCCGCGTACACTTGCTTCGCGTCAATCTGTGGCGTCAAGGAGTGCAGATATTACCCTAAGTAAGCTGATCAAGTGTTTCATTTGCTATTTGTTCCTGACTATAGATTGTTAGTATATATGTCCATGCGACGCAGCAACAGTACTGCTATGACTGGAGGTAAACGTTCCGCTGTTCGTATAATCGTCATCATCAACAATCACGGATTAAGCCCATGTGGCTTGTTCCGGTCTCATAGTTTCTCATTCAAAAAGTTGAATCCATCTTTTTTTCGGTCTACCAACATTCCTGTCTCCCTTTGATTTGTAATCAAGTATAATTTTTGGAATGCGATCATCTTTCATTCTTTGAACATGCACTTTCCAGTTCTTTTCTAGATTATTTTATTTTATCTAAAAGTTTAAAAATATTTAGCTCATTTCTAATATATTCACTTCTTCTATCTAGAAGTTTGCAGCCAGCCACAGTTCTCAGAAATATCATTTCAGCTGCTTCTATGATGTTCTCTTCTCTTTCAGTTAAAACCCAAAATTCATTACCATAGAATAGTAAGGGAACTGCCACTGCTTTATAAGATTTTAGTTTTGTTTCCTTTCTTGTGTTTTTAAATATTCTCTTAATTTATTACGTTTGTTAAAGAGATCTTCATTTTTAAAATAGGAGATTTCATAATCCAGGTATTTAAAATGGTTCACTTGTTCAATGGGTTTCCCCTCCAGAATTATTTTAGCTCTTACTGTATCTGATCCCTTGAAAGATAAGATTTCGTTTTGCTTATTGATCCAGATATTAGTACTTGGTCGTCTGCAAATAGTAAGGTATCTAAGATCTTATTTCTTATTTTGAAATGTGAGTCCAAATTTATCTGCCAAATTTATATTGACGATATTGTATAATAAATTCTCTTCTTCATCCTGTACTTATGTTTGATACAATAGAGTGACCTCGTTGATAGGTATTCTTTACATCTCATATCAAACAGAGGAACTTCATGGAGAACTTATAGGCCTGTAAGAATATAATACTTTGAGTTAAGAGTTAAACCAGTCAATGCAATTATCTGACGGATGTAATGTTTTTTTAGTCTGGCTAATAATATGACAATATCATATTATCATAAGCTTTACCAAAATCAAGAAGAATTAGTGTTGGAAGTTTTCTTCTGAAGTAAGTTCTCTAGTGTCCTCGACAGTGTCAAGAAATGCAGTATTTTTATAATGTCCTTTTCTGATATATAATAATAATAACAATAATAATAATAATAATAATAATAATAATAATAATAATAATAATAATAATAATAATAATAATGGAAGAATGGAAGAAGATTATTCTACCAGTTATATGGATGCGAAACATGGACTCTTACTTAAGGTAGGAAAGAAGATTACAAGTATTTGAGAATAACGTTCTTAGGAAAATTTTTGGACCAAAGAGAGATGTACAGACAGGTGAATGGAGAAGACTGCGTAACAGTAAATTACATGGTCTTTATAGGAAGCCAGATATAATAAGAACAGTTACGTCTCGATGGGCAGGACATGTGGCACGAATGGGGAATGAAAGACGTGCATGGAAGCATCTTATAGGAAAGCCAGAGGAAAAACTCCCAGTTGATAGACCAAGAATGAGGTGGGAGAATAACATTAGCTATGATTTGAGGGAAGTAGATTAAACAGTGAATGATTGGAAAACGCTGGCTCAGGACAGGGATGTATGGAGAGCTTATGTCCGCGCGGCCATGAACCTGCGTGTTCAGTTGTGCCAGAGAGTTAATTAGTTAGAAGGAAGAAGAGAGAATACCAAAGAAGATCCTTAATTGGAAAGCTAATGGAAGAAGTGGAAGACGCAGGCCTAGAGAACGATGGATGGATGGAGTGAAGAGAAGTATGGAAGCTAGAGATTTGAGGGAAGAAGATGCTTCAGACAGGAACCTATGGCGAAAAATCACTTTGGGTTGAAGGAGAAACACTGTATTGTGGAATAATCCTAAATAAAAAATAATATTTTGCATATCATTTAATAAAATACGACAGAATTAGGTATGCTTAAAACTGTGATAAAACTTTCATAAATTGCGATAACTTATGAGACACATTATAAAATAAAGATTATTCTGAACAATGTAACTGTGCACGATCCGGATTATGTTACTAAAGATCACTTGATATCCATTTCATCCAGAAATTGAAACTTGGATGATTTATGGCAAATATGAATCAAGTTATAAGAAAATCACATAAAAAGTGAACTTAAGTGCAGGTTATTTTATCATGCATGAACACTGCCTTATAAACTTGTAAGAAATAAATTTAACAATTTTATAATGTTATGTAAAATTCACTCATGGACAAAAAAAAAAAAGAATCCTCAATGACAAGTTCATTTGATTAAAAAGTGAAGTGACAGGTTGATTATCATAAGTAATGCCACGAGTGATTTCCAAATTATCGATAAATTCACGACTCACGAAGTGAGGAGTGAATTTATCTAGAGAATTTGGAAATCAAGAGTGGCGTTTGTTAGGACTATTTAACGAATAAAATTAAGCTGTTTACTCACAAATCATTGTTTAACTATAGTTATTTTAAAATATTTATATATTTAATGTAAACGGCAATGTTTGAAAACAAATCAGAAATGTGAGGTTATGTTCATTCACTGCTGCTTGATCACATTATTTATTGCCAAATAAGATCGCAATATTGTAAGAATGCACCCAAGTGGAGAAATAATGAAACACATTAAACTATATATCATAATCAACATTACGGGTTATTCATTTATTTTTTTAGTAAACAACTCAGTAAAATCAAGGAATCTTTACATTATTTGCTATATTCAATTTATTTGTTGGAGAAAAATAATGCTTTGATCTGTTCAGAACATTAAAAGGAGGAGCTTTCTTCATCACAAAAGCAGGAGCTGATAAAGAGAAATCGATAAAGAGCGAGGTGAAACACGACTGTCATTGGTTGTAAAACAACATTCATTGAAACGTGATTGGTCATTGACTAGCATTTGTGGCATGAGTTAAATAGTCTAGAGAATTTATAAATCAAGAGTGGCATTTATTAGGACTATTTTCTTCTTCTTCTTCTTCTTCTTCTTCCTTCCAAGTATTAGGCCAAGGCCTGTTACGATCCTACAGAAAATTTTCCCTCCAGCGTTTGAGGGAAATTCTCGTATAAGACTTGAAAGCATAATAATAGTCCCTTCGATTGGTTGCTGGCCAAAGGAAGGCAAGACCAGTGATGTGGCTGCCATCTTATAGCCTCTGGTCAGGCTTTTCTGGAGAAGAAAAGAAAATAAAGGAAAGAAGAAATGGAAGAAAGGAAAGACTCCCTAGCCCTCGGATGCCCTAATAGCGTCGGCGTCAAAAAAACAAGAGTTAACCAAGAGAGGTTAGATAGTAAAGTTAAAAGAGTGCGAAACACAAGTAAGTGGAAGAAATGTTTTGCACAGCTTGGGCACCTTGTGGTCGCCATCCACATATCCCCTAGATGAGGACCCCTGAGGGGTATTATTTAACGAATAAAATTATGTCGTTTGCTCACAAATCATTATTTAAATATAGTTATTTTAAAATATTTATATATTTAATGTAAACAGCGATGTTTGAAAACAAATGAAAAACGGTTGTTATGCTTCATTTGTTCATCACTGCAACCAGATCATATTATTTATTGCCAAAGGATCGCAATATTGTAAGAATGCACCCTAGTGGAGACATTTATAATCAACAGTATAGGTTATTAATTAATTTCTGATGTCCTATGATGTAAATATGTCAATTATATTTTTCTGGAACGTAAATTCCTGGGGAATAATACGTTTAAGAAAGTGCAAACAGTGTTTTTTTGTGGTATAATCAATTTTATATTATATTCCGCAAGCACTATCTGCTAACATTCGTGCACTTTATATACAATTGGTAGCCACATGCAGTCACTGCAAAATAATGCTATGGCCTACTCAGAATGTTAAAAAGGAGAAGCTTGATTTTAATGTGATGCAATTAAATTTATAAAATCGAGGTGAAAAAGGACTGTGATTGGTTGTAAATAAAAAATCATTGAAATGTGATTGGTCATTGACTCCCATTTGGGGCATGAGTTAAATACTCAAGGAAACAGTATATGATAAAAAAATTCAGACCAAATTATTAAATAAATATCCTCAACTCATGTCCAACTCAGGGTCGTGTCGAGGAATGAGATGAGATGAAGCCCCTATATTTGTAGAGGTATGCGAACGACAAGAGTGCCGGCCGACCACTCCTGACGCACCATCATAGGGGCAGATGAATGAAAATGAAACAAAATGGAAGAGATGAGTATGGAGAAATGGTGGAATGAAATTTGTGGCAGGGGAAAACGGGAGGAACCCCGAGAAAAACCTGCCCAAGCTCTGTTTCGTCCCAATATCTTTATGATTAGTTGAAAATAATCACCGTTTCAAATACTAGAATGTCTGAGGATTTGCTAGATTGTCCTTTTTTTATTTATTAACGCATGCTTTGTTTAAGGCATTATTATTTATATGACCACGAAACCCACACGGAGTGACCGAGACTCAATCTCGGGACCCCAGCGGTGAGAGACGAGCGTCTAACCGCTTGCGTCATGGAGTCACATACGGATTTCCATAATTATTAAAAAAAGCATAACTTCTCTCAAAACAAATTTAATGTTATAAAAAATACTAATATAACTTCAAAATAACTATTTTCTGTATGTCGTAATATTGAATTTAAAATTTCCTCCGTGACTGGCCATAAGACTGTAGTATTAACAAAAAAGTATCAGTGTAAAGAATAAAATCTATAACAAAAATAGATTAATTGCTCTGCCATCTGCTGACAAAACTTGACACTACTTGAACAGTGAGAAGAATGTATGCTCAGACCTCTGTAGATGGCAGCATCTTAATTTTTCTCCATAATGTGGCATAGAACTATCTTGTCTCAAGCCCTTCAATGAATTTAATTAACCGGCATTTGGGATATTATTATTATTATTATTATTATTATTATTATTATTATTATTATTATTATTATTATTATTATTATTTTATTATTTTATTATTATTATTATTATCTTCTTCTTCTTCTTCTTCTTCTTCCTTCCAAGTATTAGGCCAAGGCCTGTTACGATCCTATAGAAAATTTTCCCTCCAGCGTTTCATAGGACGGCCCAGTGATCTTCGTCCTCTTGGTACATAATTATAAACAGCTTTGGGGATCCGATTTGAACTCATTCTTTCAAGATGGTGTTTCCAATTTAGTTGGTACTGTTTAATATATTCCAAAATTGGCGTAGTCTTCAATTCTTTTAAGATATCGGTGTTCCTTTTCCGATCCCATCTGGTGTAACCCGCTGTTCTGCGCATGAATCTCATTTCACAAGCCGTTATTCTGCTTTCATGTTGTTTTTTTAGTGTCCATGCTTCACTACCATAGGTCAACACTGGTCTAGCCAAAGTGTTATATAAACGTAACCTGGTGTTTTTTTGTACAAGGGATGGTTTCATAACTATTATTATTATTATTATTATTATTATTATTATTATTATTATTATTATCATTATTATTATTAAGTATTAAGTAAGTACCTCAACGGAACACATCATGAATCTTATAAAAGTTGAATTATTTTGAAAATTGCGGCCAAAACATAACTTATTTATGATATCTCGGTTTCAATCTTTATAAGTTAAATAACTAACGAGGGACAGTTGTTTTACTTCCCTTCCAAAGGATGCCACACACAAGATTTTTACTAACTTAAAAGTCCATTTATCCCAACCAAATAACTTGGAATTCAAATACCAGCAACATAATCAGTATATGCTCGCTACTGAGAATAAAGAAATCGGTGATCAACATCAGATGTTACGATTCTCTGCTTAACACGTCTATCTCATGTTTCCACCGTGTCGTGCTGCTCGAAAAATATTTCCAATGTCGGTGGATGTTGCCTGAAATGACAGTATATTGATCAGGCGGTAATGGAATCGCATCATTATTACAACAGCACGCCGGGGAGCTCGTTGCTACGGAGAAAAGTTGGTTGGTTTTACTGGAAACTTCATTCTCAAACTTCAAGAAACATACCGGGCACAATAATATAGGATGTAACAAAACTAACGCCAAAATTTCAGGAATGAATTTCTCACATTGGCAGAAAAAAAGAAGTGTAGTTCAACATGGGTCTGGAAATTTATAATTACAGAGTTATTAGAAGTTTTATGAACGGTGGTGAATAACGACATACCTTGGTATCTGGATAAAAATGCGAGAGACTGTTTACAATCGTTATATAAGGAGATATGTTGCGAATAAAATTGCTGTTCATCTGAATACTTGTTTGCGCTCGCAACTGATTTGCCGTCATGCCTAGGTTACTCAGCCGTATCTGATATGTTTGTTGGGGTTCAGTTTGTACAAGTGATGGGGCTGCCATCTTATAGCCTCTGGTTAGGCTTTTCTGGAGAAGAAAAGAAAATAAAGATCTGGATAAAAATGCGAGAGACTGTTTACAATCGTTATATAAGGAGATATGTTGCGAATAAAATTGCTGTTCATCTGAATACTTGTTTGCGCTCGCAACTGATTTGCCGTCATGCCTAGGTTACTCAGCCGTATCTGATATGTTTGTTGGGGTTCAGTTTGTACAAGTGATGGGGCTGCCATCTTATAGCCTCTGGTTAGGCTTTTCTGGAGAAGAAAAGAAAATAAAGATCTGGATAAAAATGCGAGAGACTGTTTACAATCGTTATATAAGGAGATATGTTGCGAATAAAATTGCTGTTCATCTGAATACTTGTTTGCGCTCGCAACTGATTTGCCGTCATGCCTAGGTTACTCAGCCGTATCTGATATGTTTGTTGGGGTTCAGTTTGTACAAGTGATGGGGCTGCCATCTTATAGCCTCTGGTTAGGCTTTTCTGGAGAAGAAAAGAAAATAAAGATCTGGATAAAAATGCGAGAGACTGTTTACAATCGTTATATAAGGAGATATGTTGCGAATAAAACTGCTGTTCATCTGAATACTTGTTTGCGCTCGCAACTGATTTGCCGTCATGCCTATGTTACTCAGCCGTATCTGATATGTTTGTTGGGGTTCAGTTTGTACAAGTGATGGGGCTGCCATCTTATAGCCTCTGGTTAGGCTTTTCTGGAGAAGAAAAGAAAATAAAGATCTGGATAAAAATGCGAGAGACTGTTTACAATCGTTATATAAGGAGATATGTTGCGAATAAAATTGCTGTTCATCTGAATACTTGTTTGCGCTCGCAACTGATTTGCCGTCATGCCTAGGTTACTCAGCCGTATCTGATATGTTTGTTGGGGTTCAGTTTGTACAAGTGATGGGGCTGCCATCTTATAGCCTCTGGTTAGGCTTTTCTGGAGAAGAAAAGAAAATAAAGATCTGGATAAAAATGCGAGAGACTGTTTACAATCGTTATATAAGGAGATATGTTGCGAATAAAATTGCTGTTCATCTGAATACTTGTTTGCGCTCGCAACTGATTTGCCGTCATGCCTAGGTTACTCAGCCGTATCTGATATGTTTGTTGGGGTTCAGTTTGTACAAGTGATGGGGCTGCCATCTTATAGCCTCTGGTTAGGCTTTTCTGGAGAAGAAAAGAAAATAAAGATCTGGATAAAAATGCGAGAGACTGTTTACAATCGTTATATAAGGAGATATGTTGCGAATAAAATTGCTGTTCATCTGAATACTTGTTTGCGCTCGCAACTGATTTGCCGTCATGCCTATGTTACTCAGCCGTATCTGATATGTTTGTTGGGGTTCAGTTTGTACAAGTGATGGGGCTGCCATCTTATAGCCTCTGGTTAGGCTTTTCTGGAGAAGAAAAGAAAATAAAGATCTGGATAAAAATGCGAGAGACTGTTTACAATCGTTATATAAGGAGATATGTTGCGAATAAAATTGCTGTTCATCTGAATACTTGTTTGCGCTCGCAACTGATTTGCCGTCATGCCTAGGTTACTCAGCCGTATCTGATATGTTTGTTGGGGTTCAGTTTGTACAAGTGATGGGGCTGCCATCTTATAGCCTCTGGTTAGGCTTTTCTGGAGAAGAAAAGAAAATAAAGATCTGGATAAAAATGCGAGAGACTGTTTACAATCGTTATATAAGGAGATATGTTGCGAATAAAATTGCTGTTCATCTGAATACTTGTTTGCGCTCGCAACTGATTTGCCGTCATGCCTAGGTTACTCAGCCGTATCTGATATGTTTGTTGGGGTTCAGTTTGTACAAGTGATGGGGCTGCCATCTTATAGCCTCTGGTTAGGCTTTTCTGGAGAAGAAAAGAAAATAAAGATCTGGATAAAAATGCGAGAGACTGTTTACAATCGTTATATAAGGAGATATGTTGCGAATAAAATTGCTGTTCATCTGAATACTTGTTTGCGCTCGCAACTGATTTGCCGTCATGCATAGGTTACTCAGCCGTATCTGATATGTTTGTTGGGGTTCAGTTTGTACAAGTGATGGGGCTGCCATCTTATAGCCTCTGGTTAGGCTTTTCTGGAGAAGAAAAGAAAATAAAGATCTGGATAAAAATGCGAGAGACTGTTTACAATCGTTATATAAGGAGATATGTTGCGAAATAAAATTGCTGTTCATCTGAATACTTGTTTGCGCTCGCAACTGATTTGCCGTCATGCCTAGGTTACTCAGCCGTATCTGATATGTTTGTTGGGGTTCAGTTTGTACAAGTGATGGGGCTGCCATCTTATAGCCTCTGGTTAGGCTTTTCTGGAGAAGAAAAGAAAATAAAGATCTGGATAAAAATGCGAGAGACTGTTTACAATCGTTATATAAGGAGATATGTTGCGAATAAAATTGCTGTTCATCTGAATACTTGTTTGCGCTCGCAACTGATTTGCCGTCATGCCTATGTTACTCAGCGCGTATCTGATATGTTTGTTGGGGTTCAGTTTGTACAAGTGATGGGGCTGCCATCTTATAGCCTCTGGTTAGGCTTTTCTGGAGAAGAAAAGAAAATAAAGATCTGGATAAAAATGCGAGAGACTGTTTACAATCGTTATATAAGGAGATATGTTTGCGAATAAAATTGCTGTTCATCTGAATACTTGTTTGCGCTCGCAACTGATTTGCCGTCATGCCTAGGTTACTCAGCCGTATCTGATATGTTTGTTGGGGTTCAGTTTGTACAAGTGATGGGGCTGCCATCTTATAGCCTCTGGTTAGGCTTTTCTGGAGAAGAAAAGAAAATAAAGATCTGGATAAAAATGCGAGAGACTGTTTACAATCGTTATATAAGGAGATATGTTGCGAATAAAATTGCTGTTCATCTGAATACTTGTTTGCGCTCGCAACTGATTTGCCGTCATGCCTAGGTTACTCAGCCGTATCTGATATGTTTGTTGGGGTTCAGTTTGTACAAGTGATGGGGCTGCCATCTTATAGCCTCTGGTTAGGCTTTTCTGGAGAAGAAAAGAAAATAAAGATCTGGATAAAAATGCGAGAGACTGTTTACAATCGTTATATAAGGAGATATGTTGCGAATAAAATTGCTGTTCATCTGAATACTTGTTTGCGCTCGCAACTGATTTGCCGTCATGCCTAGGTTACTCAGCCGTATCTGATATGTTTGTTGGGGTTCAGTTTGTACAAGTGATGGGGCTGCCGTCTTATAGCCTCTGGTTAGGCTTTTCTGGAGAAGAAAAGAAAATAAAGATCTGGATAAAAATGCGAGAGACTGTTTACAATCGTTATATAAGGAGATATGTTGCGAATAAAATTGCTGTTCATCTGAATACTTGTTTGCGCTCGCAACTGATTTGCCGTCATGCCTATGTTGTTACTCAGCCGTATCTGATGTTTGTTGGGGTTCAGTTTGTACAAGTGATGGGGCTGCCATCTTATAGCCTCTGGTTAGGCTTTTCTGGAGAAGAAAAGAAAATAAAGATCTGGATAAAAATGCGAGAGACTGTTTACAATCGTTATATAAGGAGATATGTTGCGAATAAAATTGCTGTTCATCTGAATACTTGTTTGCGCTCGCAACTGATTTGCCGTCATGCCTAGGTTACTCAGCCGTATCTGATATGTTTGTTGGGGTTCAGTTTGTACAAGTGATGGGGCTGCCATCTTATAGCCTCTGGTTAGGCTTTTCTGGAGAAGAAAAGAAAATAAAGATCTGGATAAAAATGCGAGAGACTGTTTACAATCGTTATATAAGGAGATATGTTGCGAATAAAATTGCTGTTCATCTGAATACTTGTTTGCGCTCGCAACTGATTTGCCGTCATGCCTAGGTTACTCAGCCGTATCTGATATGTTTGTTGGGGTTCAGTTTGTACAAGTGATGGGGCTGCCATCTTATAGCCTCTGGTTAGGCTTTTCTGGAGAAGAAAAGAAAATAAAGATCTGGATAAAAATGCGAGAGACTGTTTACAATCGTTATATAAGGAGATATGTTGCGAATAAAATAGCTGTTCATCTGAATACTTGTTTGCGCTCGCAACTGATTTGCCGTCATGCCTAGGTTACTCAGCCGTATCTGATATGTTTGTTGGGGTTCAGTTTGTACAAGTGATGGGGCTGCCATCTTATAGCCTCTGGTTAGGCTTTTCTGGAGAAGAAAAGAAAATAAAGGAAAGAAGAAATGGAAGAAAGGAAAGACTCCCTCGCCCTCGAATACCCTAATAGCGTCGGGGTAAAAAAAAAAAGAGTTAACCAGGAGAGGTTAGATAGTAAAGTTAAAAGAGTCTGGTATAAGTAAGTGGAAGCAATGTTTTGTTCAGCTTGGGCACCTTGTGGTCGGCATCCACATATCCTCCTAGAAATGAAATGAATGGGGAAAAACCACTAAGGGCCAAGTAACCAAGTCTTTCTTTCCAACAATACACGACAGGCTAAAATTAAAACTCAACCTGACATATAAATTAACTATAATGTTAACAGGTCATGGGAACATCAGATCCTATCTAGATAGATTCAAAATAATAGAAAACCCAAATTGTCCCTGCTGTGATAAAGTGCAAGATATAAACCACATATTACAGGAATGCAAATTACTAGATAAGGAAAGAGATAAACTGAAATCAATAGTTATAAGAAACCAGAATTGGCCAATTAAGAATAATGAACTTGAACCGAAAGTGCCTTTTTTCGGTTCAGTTATACATCTGTGTGCTCCTCCCTACTGAAGAACATTTGTGAAGCCTGCCAATGTTCCTGTGTTCCGTGTGGTTACCCCTTCCCTTTTTACCCTTTCCTCGCGCATTTCTACTGCGCACATCCCTTCCACTCGCGAACCTGATAAATGCTTGGTTATCGCAACGGACTTTATCTTTCGATCGGCTCACTAAGTGGCGTTTGGTTCTTTAGAAGGGGATTCAGTGTGTGAATCCAACTCAAGTGCACCATGAACTGGCGAGGTTAATATGGTGATTGAGAAGATGAGCTAGTGGATTATAACCGAGGAACGGTTAGATTTGATTTCGTCTAAGTAAACATGGAAGAAGGATTTCCAATAGGACTTAGACAAGTATGCGTGTGATAGTTTAAATGGTACGTTATTGTTCTATTATATTTTGGTTATTATTTGTGCTTGATCGATGGATCAAACATTAATTTTTGTTATGTACTCATTATTTTGTCTTTTATATAATCCACACTTATATTCTTATTAAAGCTTATCTTTTATGTTACGCCCCTTGTTCTTATTTAAGAGTTATTATCATTCTCTATCCTATAACGAAGTTAGTTCAATCCATGCAAGTTATAGTCAGTATTTATATTTATATGCATGTTCAATTAGGAAAGAAAGATGAATGGTTAGCCGCCTTCTATGGGCCCGAGGCAGGCTGTTTTCTTGTAAATAACTTCATTAGATATCTAGAACACTTTACTAAAATACAGCATTACCATAACCCAGCGATCCCGGAAGGTAGCAGCATCGTAATCTCTCTCTGCGTACTAATAGTTAAAGCAGAGCGGGGTAATAATAATAATACGCGACAAATAGTTAGGCAGAGCGTGGTTCGTTCAAAACACGCGACACAAATGGTTTCTCAGAGCGTGGTTAAGGGTTTGGTTTTTTGGGGTTTAATTGCGCCCAAATGGTAGCAAGGCATTCGCTTTGTGCTTTTCATATTGAAAGATATGCTGTATTTAAGTTGAAGTTATTAAGCATTAGTTTACGTGTTTGTTTTATGTTACGTAAACATCAACTCATCTTTCTTTATACCAGAACAGAGACTGATTTATGTATGTAATACTACGTTTGCCTATAATTGTTTACGTCTTGTGTTTATTATACTTAGTAAACATGCCTAGCTGGGTAGATATAATATCCAGAGATAAGCTCGTTTGTGAATTAGGCATGCTAGGTATGGAAGTTGAAGGTGATGTAAACACATTACGTCAGCGGCTTAAGGATCATATGAATTCTCTCTCCCAGCCTGAACAAATATTAATAAAACGTAAGTTCATTGTCGATAACGCAACTCAAGAGGATTATTTCGCAGAACAGCATAAGGATATGAGTGATCGTAGACTTAGCTCTATCAAAGATTTATCTAGTGGAACTGTCTCCAACCTTTCTTCTTTTATGGAGCAGAATAATCAGCGGATTTTCCGAGAGTTGATTGGAAAGGTAGATCCCTGTGATGGTGAAGATAAGGAATCGCTAGTGGTCTTCCTCATCAAAATTAACTCGATTTTCGAATTGAAATTGGTTCCCGATGAGTATTTTGTGAACTCAATTTTGAGTTGCATCGGAGGAATCTTATTGAAAATCTGGAGTGAAGTTGTTAAGTCGAGATTCTCTTGGATGGAAAGTTTAGAATATGTGAAGTGTTCGTTGTTGCCTCCTAGATTGTTGGAAGACTTTTGGATTAGATTTGTGTCACGTCGATTCCAAATGCCTAAGGAATCTTTGTTGGAATTTATCGCCAATATACAAGGAGCTGCACTTGTGTTGAATCCTTTATTTTCTGAAGAAAAGTTAATGGATCTTATTCTGCAAAATATGTCCCCGGCTACTAGACAGCATTTGATTTTTGCTATAAAACCTCAGAATGTAGCCGAAATGTGTCCCTTAGCCAGGAAAGTGGCGGATTTTGAAATTGCTGAAAGACAGAGGGACTTTAGTGAAAGAAGTAAAACTGACAATTTAAGTAAATCTAATACTTCGACGAATCGTCCTTCTTGGCAATCAAAAAAGAATCTTCAATGTTGGAAATGTCAGCGGTATGGGCATCTGTCTAGAGAATGTCAATCTTAGTTTACGTAGTTTGTTTATATATGTATATATGCTCGTTTAGGATAGTAGAATATAATACTGATGAATATAAGTATTTGGGCTGATTGTGTCATTCTTTTCGATGTTTGAGTTACTAGAATGAGTTTCTGTATAGGTGGTTCAGGTCTTACTAATGTGACGCAAACTAAATTCTAGAAAAGAGTGAGTAGAAGTTAGTCGGCGTCCATGACCACATTGTAAAATAACATCTTAGGCAGGTCAAAATATGTAATACTATCGAGTAAATTCAAGCATGTTTGTTATAAATGAAAAGAGCTGAATGTTAAAGCTAGATACTTTGTATAATGACACATGTTAAATTAACATATCTATGGTTCTGCTTTCCTGTTTGCGCCTGTTCTTTGTTTCAGTTACCTTTCCTTAAACATTGGCAGTTCTACAGTCTGTATGCCTGGAGTGTTCGGCAGTCGAGCGCTTGGAGGATCCGGCCGACCCCCGAGTGCCAAGCTGACCGACATTGTGGCTTTGGAACTATGGATTCCTGGAAAGCGGTGGAACGGGATTGCGATCCGCCAATCCGATGATTATCGTCACCCGAGTCTTCACCTGGAACACCGCAATGTGGTGCTATGGCGGCTGAAGCAAATTGGAGTATATTTTTCAGCGCTGGAATAGTCTACATGAAAGCGGGTGTGGTGATCGTGATATTGGGGACGATGGAAGATTTGCTTTGAAGTTACCGCTGGAATCCAATAGTGTTTATGTTCCCCTCCCAACGTGGGATTGCTTCTTTGGACATTACGTCAAGCCTATGGACTCTTTTCTGTTACCCTGAGGGTGTAGGGAGAGCTATTGAACCGAAAGTGCCTTTTTTCGGTTCAGTTATACATCTGTGTGCTCCTCCCTACTGAAGAACATTTGTGAAGCCTGCCAATGTTCCTGTGTTCCGTGTGGTTACCCCTTCCCTTTTTACCCTTTCCTCGCGCATCTCTACTGCGCACATCCCTTCCACTCGCGAACCTGATAAATGCTCGGTTATCTCAACGGACTTCATCTTTCGATCGGCTCACTAAGTGGCGTTTGGTTCTTTAGAAGGGGATTCAGTGTGTGAATCCAACTCAAGTGCACCATGAACTGGCGAGGTTAATATGGTGATTGAGAAGATGAGCTAGTGGATTATAACCGAGGAACGGTTAGATTTGATTTCGTCTAAGTAAACATGGAAGAAGGATTTCCAATAGGACTTAGACAAGTATGCGTGTGATAGTTTAAATGGTACGTTATTGTTCTATTATATTTTGGTTATTATTTGTGCTTGATCGATGGATCAAACATTAATTTTTGTTATGTACTCATTATTTTGTCTTTTATATAATCCACACTTATATTCTTATTAAAAGCTTATCTTTTATGTTACGCCCCTTGTTCTTATTTAAGAGTTATTATCATTCTCTATCCTATAACGAAGTTAGTTCAATCCATGCAAGTTATAGTCAGTATTTATATTTATATGCATGTTCAATTAGGAAAGAAAGATGAATGGTTAGCCGCCTTCTATGGGCCCGAGGCAGGCTGTTTTCTTGTAAATAACTTCATTAGATATCTAGAACACTTTACTAAAATACAGCATTACCATAACCCAGCGATCCCGGAAGGTAGCAGCATCGTAATCTCTCTCTGCGTACTAATAGTTAAGCAGAGCGGGGTAATAACACGCTACAAATGGTTTGGCAGAGCGTGGTTAGTGTTCTAAAATACTCGCCACAAACTCATTAACAATTACACTAAGGAATTTTCAAAATTTTCAAATACAATTAAATTTGATACACTTTAGGTTAAGTAAAACATAGAACAATTGATTGTATATAGTTAACCATCTAGCTTTAAGTAAGATTAATTGTAAACACTGTTTAATTTTATAGTTGTATAATAAGAACACCACAATGCATGTAGTATTACTCCACGTAATGGAGCATGCAGTAGAATAATAAATAAAAAAAAATAAAAAAAAATATCCTCCTAGATGGGGACCCCTGAGGAGTCTCCTAGTATCTAAAACATTTAAAAGTTGGGAAAATACAATTCAACATATTAACACATACCAAGTCTATTTTTTTAAATTTTATTTTAACATATATTTCTTTATAAATTAGGCTCATTCAAATAAATAACAATTACAATGAATTGGAAAACTTTCCAGTTAATGAATGTAATTCCACACCAGTTTTAACTATAAATAATTTAAAATTCGTATTTAACCCTTAAATTAAAAATGTATCCTGTTGGATACATTGATTTCATGTATTTAATATTGTTTTTAGATCAATAGGAAAACAAATGAGTAAAAATTACTTAAATTTATGTCAAATTAAGCAATAATGTATATTAATAACACAGTTTAACATTAATTTATTTTCCTTGCGGTCCGGAACATTTAAATAAATGGCACGAGAAAATATTGTATTGGCAATTTAAGGGTTAAAAAAATGTATCTGATATATCTTAATTTACAGCACATTTAACTTATTTTTTGACCGTCAAACAAATTGTGTTGAAGAGAATGTATAATTAAATTTCAGGTACAAAGTTTTACCACAGTTTGCTTCGTTACGAAGAGTTAGATCTATAAAATTCTCGTAAAATCATGTCTCTGTTATCTTTTAGAATTGACATTATGGCATCGAGCGTCTCCTGTGCTGTAGGGATTATCTCTGTTGTAGGCAGAATGAAGCCATGTTTTCCCGTGTCTCGCAACTCCACAGCGTAAACTATAGGTATGCCCAGTACACCTTTCACCCAATCGACGCTGCCTCCACTTGCTATACCTGGTGTAACAAATAAAATTACTTAATATTTTAATTATTTATTTATTTTACTTGATGGAGTTAAGACTGTAAGGTTATTATACATATAATAACAATTATAAATTATTTACATGTCGATTAATAATACATAATAGATATAGGCTAGACGATATAAAGTTGACAAGGGAAAGAAAGAAAAATAGTAATAATAATAATAATAATAATCTTCTTGTAAGCCCATGTTTCCTTTAACAGAGATTTAGGCGCTGTCCTCCTACAGGGAAGTTTAAAAATCCTGACCCCAACGGGACTTGAACCCTCGACCCTCCGGCTTGTAACTCAGTGATTTATTTTATTTATACCAATAGTTTACTTAATGCAGTTTTTTATTGTATTTTCAAATATGTATTCAAAATTTCTCCATCACCCACAATTTTTTTATTTCAATTTCAATTAATGGATTTTTGTAATAAACGTTTTTTTCGTCAATTTATTTATCTTGGCGCAGTGAGCAATGAGCACGAGGAACACTTTGATGAGGAGATTTCAGCTATGGAAAAGAGATATCAAGGCAAATGGAATCCTATATGGTGACCGATTATTGTTGGACCATCAAGAAGGATGCTCCACAGGCGAAATATAGCAGAAAATCGTCGTTTCTTACTTTCTAGGTGAGTCCGAATGTTCAAATATTATGCAGTTACAAATGCCTGTTCTCTCGGAAACCTTGCATAATGGAGAAAATCCGATATCATATTTGAATTCAGGACAAAAAATATTATCAGAATCACATATTTTTCTTTCTGAGAGAGAAAAAAAGTTTCTTTTTTGTTGCTCAGTGTTATTTGACTACGAATATCAACTGTTAGGCCTATATACTGTAGATAAGACAATGTTTCTCTCTGTGCATTCCATATTTAACCTAGCTATTTGATCCTGAAGAAAAGAATATTAATGAATACTGGAGAAGTTTTAAGTCTTGCATTTTAAAATACTAATTACCATATGTGCCTGCGATGCTTCCAGTAATATATTCTGTTCCATATCTGGCCTGGAGGACTTTAGAAGCATTTTTTGCAACATTTTCCTGGAATAGTAATGGACATACAATCATTATTTATGTTTTAACTATTGGCAATATGTCATCAAATCTTTTTAAATATTTATATCTTACCAGATAGTCATAATTTGACACGTGATTTATTGTATGACCATAAGGAATGAGGAATTTCTGACCATAGCTATGGAATGCCAGGTAAATTTGTATCTTCCGAGATATGTTGTTGATGAATTGAGCCAAACTTCGCGTTTCTATTTCAGAGAAAGCTCTTTGTCCTGCATAAGTTTCAGAACAGGGATGTCTGCTGGAACCTCCACCTGAAAAATAAGATATGCGGATCGCTTTTTAATTGATTGTACCTAAGTTGGATAGAAGTTAGTCGAAAGAACTCTTTGATATATTGAGATTGGTCTGTGCTTACATGAAGAGTAGCACAACAGTAAAGCATAGCAATAATAATTAAGCCGTCTCAGCGGATATAACTAATACTTTATGTAATTCATTGTGTTTTATCATTTACATGCGCATTTACCACCAGTTATATATCTTGTACATATTATATATTTAATTCCTTAAATTTAGAGTAAATCAAAATATATTATAAATATTAATTGTATTGTATTCATAACCTGTAATCGTTTATATATATATATTGTAATTTAGATTTAAGACTATTTTTTTTTTGTTTGTATTTTTTAAACCTGGTTGAGTGGTAGACAAGGCCTTAAGGTCTTAATTCTGCCAGGTAAAATAAAGCTATTATTATTATTATTATTATTATTATTGTTATATATATATATATATATATATATATATATATATATGACAAGATAAGAAAAATAAATGCCTGGACAGGATTTGAACCCGGACCTCTGAGTTGATATCTCAGTACGCTACCACTTAGCTACCAGGCGAATACAGAACAAACATTTATTTGTCTTATACATATTCTCTATTATTACCAGATGTAGCGGGAACTCGGTCTCCACTGCCACCTAGTAGCTACTATAACAAGTAAGCAAATTAAAGAGAATATTTTTATTTTATAGCAGTGACGCTTTTTCGATGTTATAATTAAACCTTTTTTTACATTGAGCAATGCAAGCTTAATATGACAAGATAAGAAAAATAAGTGGCTGGACGGGATTTGAACCCGGACCTGTGAGTTGATATCTCAGAGCGCTACCACTTACGCTACCAGGCGATTCCAGAACAAACATTAATTTATATATATATATATATACTTTTTCATCAGATAAAATCACTCTCAACTTTATCGATTGTGATTTTTTTCAGAAAAAACACAACTTCTTGTTAGATTACTGTTGATAATTGAATTGCCTATTTGCTGTAAGAGAAAGAGATTCGTATTGGACATATGCCATTTTTGTGTTACTTAATTCATAGATTGTGTTGAACTAGGCCTATATAAAATAAACTTTATAACTGGACACAGCTATGTTCCGTATCGGAAAAATGCAAATCAACAGATGCTCTCCGAAGATGACGTAATCAAGCATTCAAAAACATTAAGGGACATTGCACACTAGAAAATAAAGAAATTTTTCATTTTTTTTTAAATTCTCTTAAAAGATAGATCATGTATTTGAGAATATCTGTGAAGTTTCATGCAGGAATATCTATTATTTTTGGAGACATTAGACATGTTGGAGAACCTTATTGGAATAAAGAGTGTGTCGCTGTCAACTTTAAAGCCATTTTTTTCAAAGCTATTTTTAAATACAGAAAACACAATTTAAAAAGCAATTTAATTGATTTGCTTGAAATTTTGGATAAACATTTTACTTACAAAGTAATTGTCAACCAGTGCATGTTGAAACCTTCCATAAGATTTCTTCCAGAGAAACGTTGCAATGTAGAAAGATCGTGTCTAAAAAATATCTGCCTTTTTTTAAGTGTAAGGCGCTAAAATCATTAAAATTATCGAAAGTAATAAACTCCTGTCAACAATAATAAAATGCATGATAAAATCCGTTAAAAGTTAAAAGTTATAATATAAAATTATAAAATAGCTACCTTCTTCTCTTGTAAGCGCATGTTTCTCTTAACAGAGATTTGAGCGCTCTTCCCCTACAGGGAAGAATTTGAACCATGCTAATTTAGTTACACTTGTTTTCGTATAGATGTCATTTGAGTGGTCCGTGGTCAGCGTTCCGCCTCATACTGACATCTAGAAAACCAAGGTAGTACTAGGACCGGAAAATTCGGTAAATTTTGCTTAGAGGCATTTTCATTCAGGCTTAAGGATCTTTAAGAGCCTGAAAATCTTCAGACTCGGAACCCACGGCTTAAAGTCCCTCCCGGAGGATTTGCTCCTTGGATTTTTCCGTCCTAAAAAATCCATCGACCCCGGCCGGGTTTGAACCCGCGACCCTCGGGACCAGGGGCAAGGAGCATAACCACTAGTCCACCGCGGCCGATTATATAATAGTTACCTAAAATAATTAATAATTAATAAGTTGAGGAAACGGACCTTTTAGGTAACTATTTTATAATTTTATATTATAATTTGTAACTTTGTAACTCCTGTGTTGGCAGGCAGGATAACCCTCAATACCCGTAATTCACTCCGTTCTTAACTCATGCAGGATAACCCTCAATACCCGTAATTCACTCCGTTCTTAACTCATGCAGGAATATACATCCGCTCCACTTTGGATTGCCATTGTTGGATTGTGGCTTTGATTTCTGTGCCTTGCGGTTAAAAACGGCAGATAAATTATTCGACACGGCCTTGGTAAATCACATCGCTTCTCTGAGAGAAATTCCAAGGTAGGTTACGGCATGCAATGGTTAAGTTTCCTTGTTAATATATCATAGAGGATGACCTAAAGTAACGAATCTGGAAGAACATTTTATTTGGAATTTCAAAATGCTTATCCTGTAGTAGAAATGTACTGTGACGCAAAATGCGCTGTACCTTACTGATGAGACTTAGTGCCGTTTATGTATGCAACGAGATCGAAAACTGTATACAAAGAGACGCGCGCTGGCACTGACCATACAGACACCCAGGCATCTCTTACACCTACAACATTGCATAGCCGCAAAAATTGAGGTTATAATATCGCAAATAAATTTTCTAACTAATTACATAACACTAAATGTATGGAAGCGACTAAATGTATGGAATCTGACATCGCTACAATACTTTTTTGGAAAAACTGCACTTAAACTAGCGTGAAATATTTTCGAAGTCCTATAGAACAACAGTGCGCATGCGCCAGAGTTTATAGAGCCAGTGATAACCCACAATCGAACCACATATCGATTATCATCCTCGATTATTATCCGTCGCTATGAAATTTAAATGACCAATATTTGCAATAAATCCCCAAATCTATGTTAAAAGATATAGAAAAAACTGCACTTAAACTAGCGTGAAATATTTTCAAAGTCCTATAGAACAACAGTGCGCATGCGCCAGAGTTTATAGAGCAAGTGATAACCCACAATCGAACCACATATCGATTATCATCCTCGATTATTATCCGTCACTATGAAATTTAAATGACCAATATTTGCAATAAATCCCCAAATCTATGTTTAAAAAAATATATTAGTAATATTAAAATTACCAAACGTTTATTTAAAATGGGTGTACACTTACTTATCACTCCCTAACGCTGATCCAACCAGCGATAACCCAAAACAGCGATAGAAAAATCATAGACTAAGTAATATACTCTGTGGAGGAAAATAGCAGTTAGCATCACAATATTGTCTAACAGTGCCATAATATTGAGATTTGCATATTAAAATACTGTATATACTTCAAAATTATCTAATAATGTTATAAAAATTGTTTGAAAAAATTAAAAATATTAAATAATGTTAGTAAATAGAGAAGAAGAGCTATAGTTTACAACAATATAACTGACTATTTAACTCATGCCTCAAATGGGAGTCGGTGACCAATCACGAATCAATTATTTTTTATTTACAACCAATCACAGTCGTGTTTCGCCTAGAATTTACCAACTAAAGTTTATCATAATGAAGAAAGCACCTCCTTTTTAACATTCTGAATAGGTCATACCATTATTTTGCAGTGACTGACTCCCCAAGAAATACAGCTACCAGATTGTATATATATATAGTGCATGAATGTAAACACAAAGCGCATGCAGTATAATATAAAAAACATTTGTAGCAATTCATTACACCACCAAAAAAAGAAACCACTGTTAGCACTTTCTTAAATGTATTTTTTCCCAGGTAACATTCCAGAAAAATATAATTGTCATATTTACATCATAGGACATCAGAAATGAATTAATATACAGTTTGATGTGTTTCATTTATTCTCCATTGGAGTGCATTCTTACAATATTGCGTTCCTTTGGCAATAAATATGATCTGGTTGTAGTGATAAACAAAAGAAGCAAATGAGGCGTACCAATCGTTTCTCATTTATTTTCAAACATTGCCGTTTACATTAAATATTTTAAAATAACTATATTTAAATAATTATTTGTGAGTAAACAACTTAATTTTATTCGTTAAATAGTACTAACAAATGTCACTCTTGATTTCCAAATTCTCTAGATAAATTGGAAATCACTCGTGGCAGTACTTATGAAAAATCAAGCGCTAGTAGAAGTACAGTTGAGCCACATTTTTCTTTTGGTATAGTTGGCTCTAAGCTCTAACTGTGGCATACGAATGGTTCGTAAAAAGGAAGATTGCATCTATCATAATTGTATCAAGTAGTCTTTTAATTTCTGAATTTACGAACGCGCCCTGTGGTACTGGTATGGCAACATTGACAAACAGTATTTCCGGTGTAACAGTATGCTTTGAAGTTTGTTAGCGTCAGTACCAGTCCGTACTAGTGCCGGCATCAAGCTTAAAAAAAAAAAAAAAAAAAAAAGACAGTGACAACGTAGAGTGCTTCGTAGCTACATTTACAGACTAATCAAGATGCTAATTAAGTTGTGTTTACAAGAGGTAAATATATGCATGAAAGTGAGGGAAAATAGTGTATAGAAAATAATGTAATTAGAAATAATTGTAAATGCAGAACTATAAGATCCGACTACACAATCAATTATTCGTAAGATACTTTGTGTGTCAAATACAAATTAATTGTATTCACAAAGGAAATATTTACGGTTTTCTTATATAAATTAACAGAGAATGAAGGCAATTATTATTACCACTTTCACCTCATTCTCCAGACGAGGCACTACTAAAATTCTTCTTCTTCTTAAACTTAATTTGTAGGATTTTCATCCTGTTTATTTCCAAAATCACTCCTCGGAGGAAGACGTATTGGATGTGCATTCACTGTTTATCCATCTCTTGGCTGGTCTTCCTCTTGTTCTTCTCCCGTCCATTGGTCTATCTTCTTTAGCTCTTTTTGCAAGTCGGTTTTCTTCCATTATTTCTATATGATCCTTCCAATATTTTCGTCTATCTATAATTAATTTCGTTATGTCTTGAATGACATTTGTCCCTATCAAATAATGTTTTCCCCTGAATAGTTCTTAATATTTTCATTTCACATGTGCTTATTATTTGTTTAGTTTTTGTTGTATCAGCCCTAGTTTCTACTCCATATAGGATAACTGGCCGAACTAACGTTTTGTATATGTAGGTCTTGCTTTCTATTGCCATATGTTTGTTGCGCCAAATTAAATCTTTCATATGTCCTGATATTTGTGCTGCTTTATCAGCTTGTTTCTTTACTTCTTTTATTAAATTTTAGTGTTTCTTATTCTTCTTCTTCTTCTTCACTTCCTGGTTTAGGCAAGAGTTACCTAAATAATTAAATTCTGATACTTGTTCAATAATTTTTCTTTCCACTTATAATTTGCATTTTATTGGTTATTTTGATATTGTTAAGCATCTTGTCTTATTCGTGTTAATTTCCATATTGTATTTTATGGTAGGCCTATTCATATTAAATTGATGTAAAGATATTTGTTAATTATCTTCAGATTCTGAAAGGAGAACATCATCTGCGTAACATATTAAGTGAAATCTAGTGTTTCACAAACTACTAAAATTAATTACTTACTCACTGGCACTATCGAACCCATAGGTTCATGGCCGCGCGGACATAAGTGCTCCAGACATCCCTATCCTGAGATAATGCTTTCCAATCGTTCCCTGTATAATCTACTTCCCTCAAATCATAGTTAGTTATTCTCCCACCTCATTCTTGGTCTACCTATTGGGCGTTTTCCCTCTGGCTTTCCTACAAGAAGCTTCCATGCAAGTCTTTCATTCCCCATACGTGCAACATGTTCTGCCCATCGCAGTCTACGAGACTTAACTGTTCTTATTACATCTGGCTTCCTATAAAGACCATGTAGTTCATTGTTAAGTAGTCTTCTCCATTCACCTATCTGTTCATCTCTCTTTGGTCCAAAATTTTCCTAAGTACTTTATTCTCAAATACTTGTAATCTCCATTCTTCCCTTAAAGTAAGAGTCCATGTTTCGCACCCATATAATATAAGTGGTAGAATAATAGTTTTATATATTTTCAGTTTAACGTTTTTTGAAATGAGTTGGGACATCAAAAGTCTCTGCAATGCATAATAGCACGCATTTCCAGAATTGAGTCTATGTTTAATTTCTTTGTGCATCTCATTCCTATTTGTGATTATTGTTCCTAGGTATTTGAATTCAGCCACTTCCTCAAAATTTCCCACATTTGTCATTAGCTGTCCATTTCCATTATATAATGAATTTCTACGTGTGAGCATATATTTAGTTTTATTGATATTTACTTCCAGTCCTAATTTCTTAGTGTTACTCAACAGTGTGTGCGTGTTGTCCTTTAGCATCTCCTCGCTATAGGCCAACAATATTACATCATCAGCATAAACTAACAGCTTATTAATACCATTGAGTTGTAAGCCTTCCTCATTCTCTGAAGATTTAATGGCATGCTCTAGTAGAAAAACTGGAGTTAAATAATTTAAGTAACAGGCAAGCGAGTTTTTGTTACGTAAATCTTAACAAAATAGTGTTTTTACGTGTGAAACAAATGATACATTTTTATGCAGTATTTCTAATTCCATATGAGCAGCTGCCAAACTTATGTGAACCCAAAGTATTCCTATCAGATGTGTACTATTCACTCATATACAAATTCCGGTTAAATTGAACTATATTTTGTTAACTTTTATCTAAAATTGTCAAAACGTATGAAATCATGTTGAACGGTATTCGCCAACTATGAAAAAACAACTTTAACTCTGTACAGTTTCACATTTTGAATTAGTTGTAAAAATGTGTTCCCGAATGCGCATATTATTTATTATAGATTTCATTTGGGACAGGCCTGGGTCCTGAAAATTCTAAACATGGGATAAAAATATGAATACATGAATGAAACCTCAGAAGTAGGAAAACGTAATACTTACTTACTTACTCACTGGCACTATCGAACCCGTAGGTTCATGGCCGCGCGGACATAAGCTCTCCATACATCCCTATCCTAAGCTAATGATTTCCAATCATTCCCTGTATAATCTACTTCCCTCAAATCATAGTTAATGTTGTTCTCCCACCTCATTCTTGGTCTACCAACTGGGCATTTTCCTTCTGGCTTTCCTACAAGAAGTTTCCCTGCACGTATTCCATTCCCCATACGCGCAACATGTCCTGCCCATCGCAGTCTACGAGACTTAACTGTTCTTATTATATGTGGCTTCCTATAAAGACCATGTAGTTAATTGTTATGTAGTCTTCTCCATTCACCTGTCTGTTCATCTCTTTGGTCCAAAAATGTTCCTATGAACTTTATTCTCAAATACTCGTAATCTCCTTTCCTCCCTTAAAGTAAGAGTCCATTAGGAAAACGTAATGTATTTTTTTTTGTATTTTATGTCTTTCGGGCCAGATGACCATGGTCTGGTTTTAACACTCAACGTTTCGTCCACTACTGCGGTAGACATCCTCAGGAGATTATTCGTTCTCTTTGACCTCTTAACTCTTCAAATGTCTGCAGCCGACATTTAAAGAGTTAGGAGGTCAAAGAGAACGAAGAATCTTCTGAGGATGTTTACCGCAGTAGTAGACGAAACATTGAGTGTTAATAAAACCAGACCACGGTCATTTAGCCCGAAAGACATAAAATACATGAATCAAGACATCCGCCGTGAAAGTCTACAATTTTACATAATATATTTTGTTTTGCAGTATTTTCCTCCAGATGTTGTAGGTGAGGATTTGTTGAATTGCAAAGCATATTTTCTAATAATCCCCAAATATAATGTTTTTGTCTCGAGTATATATTCGAAAACTGCATAATTTTATTGATAACGCCAAATTTTCTCATGTGTTACAGGCTAGTTGTACTACAAGCGACCTTCGAACAACAAATGGGGCAGAGTCTTTCAATAGACATTTTATAAAATCATCATCATCATCATAGTACATTCACGAATTTAGGCCATTTGTTGACCTGTTTCGGCCTCAAGAGAAACACCATCCGAAAGTCTTTTGAGTGGACGTCCTGGTCTTCTTCTTTCTGCAGGTTGATATCTTAACATTAGTTTGGGTATTCTGTGATCTTCCATTCGATGAACATGTTGTATCCATCTTGACTTATAATCAGAAATTTTGTTTTCTAAAGATTCCATGTGTAATTCTTCTAAGGGGTAGTGACGTGTGTATAACCTCTTCTACCCAATTCTCATCCTCACCTTCTCGTGGTACAACCCGTTTTCACATACGAGGCTCTGAGGACCGAGTCACGGCGGTATAACCGTTCCATCGGGTACTGAGTAAATGCGGTATCCTAATGTCTGTCCAGAGACTAAAAGGTAGCAGCCCTACCACTGGGGCCAGTAACCCGTCCTAAGGAACTTCAAAACTACTTTCAAGTCTCAACACGAAAAAATCCAGAAGGAATTGAAATATGACGACCCACAGCAAAGAAATTTTATAAAAACAATTTCATAACTCACGTCCATCTGTTCATGTGCTGACTGAAATGCTTCATCAAGTACAGAGAGAATATACACCTCTATCAATTATATTCAGAACAGAAAAGTTACAAACATATAATATATAAACACACGTGCAACATGGATTTCTGGAAACATTATTCAACTGGTACATCATCATTACTACAATTCATCAAAACTTCTTCTTCTACTACAAGGTTTAGGCTATGCAGCCTGTTCCGGCGAAGTTAAAAGTGGAGTCCATCTTCTACGTGGTCGGCCAACATCTCATTAAAACTTTGTCACCGTTATCAGCCACATCATCTCTGAAGAAAATGAATGCTATGGGGAATCCTTCGGAGGATACCGTGGACACCACACTTTTATTGTAAGGTAAGCCTTAATATTTATTTTCATTAACAATAGGCGTAAGCTATTGTTGGGGTACTGTAACAATGTCCATTTGCGTAAATAGAACGAACTTTTCCGTAAAGGTAATGCACTGGAATTATAATATAGTAAACGCATAATGCACTATAATCCATTTAAATATTATAATGATATTGTGAAAAGAAAAATTAATGCCTGAACCAGAAATCGAACCGTGGACCTCTCCTTCTCCGTAGGAGTGTGTAGCCCATTACAACATTCTAGACTTGGTACAAACACCAACAATTCTTTCCACATGTACAAATCTATTATTCTCATTTCGTCCGCTGCCAGGTAGGTGTCACTACCATCGCCAACGTAGGGCTTCGTTGGAAGTATCTATATTTGAGAATTTTACACCACCACTTTTATAAGCAGTAAACGATGTTATTTAACATTTTCCAATATTGTTATTTTAACACAGTTCCAATAATGGACCATATTATAATATTATAATGACATTTGAACTGTGTTAAAATAACAGTATTTGAAAATGTTAAATAACATCGCTTACTGCTTGTAAGAGTGGTGGTGTAACATTCTTAAATATAGATACTTCTAAACGAAGCCGGCCGTTGGTGATGGTAGTGACACCTACCTGACAGCGGACGAAACGAAAATAATAGATGTGTATATGTGGAAACATTGTTGGTGTTTGTACCGAGTCTAGAATGGTGTAGTGGGCTGCACACTCCTACGGAGAAGGAGAGGTCTATGGTTCGATTTCTGGTTCAGACATTAATTTTTGTTTTCACAATATCATTATAATATTATAATATGATCCATTATTGGAGCTGTGTAAATATCGTATTGGAAAATGTTAAATAACCCATTTGAAATTGACATAATTTATAATTCCCCATTCGCATTATGATGCATAACTAGAGTTGGAACAATTCCTTCGTAAACACGACATTAGGGTATGATTAACGCCACAATTGTACATTATGTCAGAGGGAAGGGAGTTAGAATAGTGTTCTGTACTGTCTGGTTACAGCAACAGTTTAGAATAACCGCTTTATATTAGTTACATTTCACTTCAAATGTTCCGGATAGTAATGCGTAACTTTTATATTGCACTGAAGTATACTTTGTAAGTCTCAAACCTGCGCTTGTTTACATGATCGCTCGCTCTTCGCAGTAACCTCTACGTATCGTTGAAACTTAGTCAACCTCGCGTCATTAAAAGAGGTTTCAACTCTATACAAAACAAGTACAGCATTATGTCTGCAGCACTCCATATATCAAATACGGACGTCCCCTGTGTCGGATTACGAGGTTGTTGTCGTACGAGCATGCTACAATTCTCGCCTGATATTAGCAATATTTGAAATATATTCTCTTGTTTTTCTTAATTAAAATATAAAATTATGGAATATTCACATGAAAGGTCCGTCTCCTCAACTTGATTAATTATTTAACTGTAGCGCTTTCGGGACTTGTCCCATCATCGGCAGGATTCAAAACTGGTGCTTCACTGAAGATCTGGTAGAGAGGGTTAGAAGTACTGGGTTCGTTTTCGTTTATCAGATTGTTGTTAGCTGCATTCCTGATTTCCATATCTTCGAGTACGTTTATGTTCTCTGGATTATTTTCTCTGTGCATTACTGTTAGGGTGTTTTCAATATTTAACATGCGATGTCCTTCATGGATAACGTGTTTTTCTTGCCAGCGTTTTATTCTTTATCACTCATGTTAAAGTATTTCGTGCTGGGAACCATGTACTTTTTTCTATTGACAACATGGCTAGCTCACACAATCTTTCTTTTTTCATCGAATTTCGCAGGAAAGTATTAATACGCTACAGTGAAGAGTAAAAGCGTTCTGGTTCCGAGTTGGCATTGGTGTAATATTCTGAGTAGCGCAGTGACTCACTAAAAAGCATAGTCTAAATTACTTTTAACAAATAACTAAAGCAAAGGCATATAGCTCCATCCGTTTTCCTAAAGTCACGTCGTTCATAGAGAATATTTAGGGTCAATTTCACAACAGAGGTAACTGTATTACGCCAGTTTGCCCTGTGTATAATGCATAGCTTAAACTGACGTAATACAGTTGCCTCTGTTGGTGAAACTGGCCCTTAGTTCAGCACCGAAGTTTGTCCTTGTTCATATTTTGATATTGTTAAATGGTCACTTGCGAAAAAATGTCCTGGGAGAAATGAGAATATTCCAGAAAAGTAGGAATCTAATAATTTCGCAACATCAAGATGACTGGAAGATTTAACTGTATTCTTTAATATTTATTTTTATAATTTTATTTTTTTATGCGATCACATACTTCTTTGGCATCCGAATCTCTTTCAATTCCTAGATTTGTAGACACTGGTTCGATGCTCTCATGTATGTTCTATACAGAGCCATATTACATACAGAGCTACCGTTATATTACACCTTCTCAATAACACAAATCACCAAAATAAAATATTGATTTGGTGATTTGGATTTTATTAATAATATGTAATACAGTTTTATCATAAGTAATGCCATGAGTGATTTCCAAATTATCGATAAATTCACGATTCACGAAATGAGGAGTGAATTTATCCAGAGAATTTGGAAATCAAGAGTGGCATTTGTTAGGACTATTTAACGAATAAAATTAAGCTGTTTACACACAAATCATTATTTAACAATAGTTATTTTAAAATGTGTATATATTTACGGTCTTACTAATAAAAATCTCTAATACAGGCTTTCATCAGTTGTTTAGTTATACAATATATAAGCCTTATGTAGATCACGTATAATTTCCTTACTAATAAACGTTGTGCCGGAGCTATATAACAAAACAGCAGTTATACACAATACGTCACATATTCGTCATCATAGTGACGTCAGAACAATATTACTCGCAGTTTGTAACAGAAATAAAACATCAACTAGTGATTATTGTGTAAGAAATGAATATGGATAAGAATTAATAGAGATTCCCTAATTGAGGAGGTACGAAAAAAATAAGTGTGTTTTAATTTATATATATTTCACTTCACGCTTTGTCAAATAAAACGTAGAATTGGTTTCACAGATGATGTGCTGCCATCTAACGTCAAGAATTTCGACCAATTCTTGGAAACTAATAAAAGCTTTGCCCATTACTTATGAATTATATGCAGTATTTTAAGATGCGTTAGAAAAACGTTCAAAATAGTAGGAAATGTTACCGACAACAAAATATCATTTCAAGCGAAAAAAAAAAATCACTATAGTTCGACCGGGAATCGAACCTACGACCTCACGCATGGCAGTCAGAAGCTCTAACCACAGGACTACCAAGTTAACATGTAAATCTTTGCAATAATAGTACCTCTATACTAAAATACATTTTTATATCGGTGTGTGTGTTATGTATTATAGATGCAAGAAAGTTTTCTTAAAATAATATTATGAAGCATTTAAACTACATTCAGGTTAAATCTTGTCTACAGCAATTATTGTAGAACATATCCTTTTGTGATTCAATGTTCAATTTTAAAATATTTTTAGGCCTAATCGAGAATGAGTGTAACGAAAGGCATTTTATGATGCCTTTATTTTCCTACCCAGAGCTTTATTAATATTATTTATGCCCTGTGCATCCATCAAACATTCATTAAAGTGTTGCATTTTGGGTTAAATTTAAGGAAACTTTCATCAAAATCATAAGAAAACAGTCAGTTGATCTTGATGTCGGACATTTTGTCTAGTTATAGAATCCTTAAACAAGGGTGGAGGCATGTATAACGATTCCCATGTAGAGTTGTACACCTCTTCTACACTGAACAGCTAATACAGTGTTTATTAGTAAGAATTTTCAACTGAGATGTGTATAAACCTTGTATAAAAGTTATATATGGATTATTAGTAAGAGGGTTAATGTAAACGGCGATGTTTCAAAACAAATGCGAAACGATTTATGCGTCATTTGTTCATCACTGTAACCAGATCATATTATGTATTGCCAAAGGATCGCAATATTGTAGGAATGCACCCTAGGGGAGAAATTTATAACCAAGATTATAGGTTATTAATTAATTTCTGATGTCCTATGATGTAAATATGTCAATTATATTTTTCTGCAACGTAAATTCCTGGGAAATAATGCTTTTAAGAAAGTGCAAACAGTGGTTTCTTTTTCTTTTTGTGGTATAATCTATTGCTACAAATGTTTTATATTGGCCCGCAAGCATTATCTGTTTACATTTGTTCACTCTATATACAATCTGGTAGCCATATGTGGTTACTGCAAAATAATGCTATGACCTATTCAGAATGTTAAAAAGGAGGAGCTTGATTTTAAAGTGATACAATTAAACTGATAAAATCGAGGTGAAAAAGAACTGTGATTGGTTGTAAATAAAAAATCATTGAAATGTGATTGGTCATTGACTCCCATTTGGGGCAATAAGATCCTATTTATTAATATAGAGATACCTTTGTGTACCTTTATGGTATCAATCTGGCTGGATTGGATTTTCCTATATAGATTTTCGACTTGAGTCATTTCCCTATGAAAAAACACAAATAAAAAAATAATAAAAAAACTTCATCAAATTGAATCTGAGGCGTCATGCTTCCTGCGCAGATTTATCCGACTGTGAAGATTTTTTCAATTTATTCGTGAAATTTAATAGAAGTTCTAGATTTCCATACATGGAATTAATTATTTGTGACTTAAAATTCCATCTAATTGATGATAGGTATGAAATATTACTTCTGCATTCTTCCCCTAATACTGAGTTTCTTTTGGGGGACCGGTTGAAAAAGTAATAAACCGAGAAAGGATACAGAAAAATACTCTTGCTGATTTATTTTGCGACCATCCACAGCTATCCACCATCCCTTCTTTCCTATGTGCTTGACAGATAACTACCTGAGATGGACCACAGAGCAATTAATTCCTACTACAGTAACGAGTTCTTATCTGAATAAAATTTTTAAAGGAAATCTCTGAAAATTAAAAGGCAGATCTAGTAAATTTAACCGAGCAGAGACTACAAAATTAGAATAATTAAGGTATTTTCTAAGGACTTCGCATTATTAGAACTAAGAGATCCAATTGAATTATTTAAAAATAGGAAAAACTGCACTTAAACTGACGTGAAATATTTCCAAAGTCCTATAGAGCAATAGTGCGCATGCGCGAGAGTTTATAGAGCCAGCGATAACCCACCATCGAATCACATATCGATTAACAACCTCGATTATTATCGATATAGTACCAAAGTTCAAAAATCTTATAGTAGATGGCAGCATGTCGCTATGAAATTTAAATGACCAATCTTTGCAATAAATCCCCAAATCTATGTTAAAAAATATTAATAATATTAAAATTACAAAACGTTTATTAAAAGTGGGTGTACACTTATCACGCCGATCCAATCAGCGATAACCCAAAACAGCGATAGAAAAATCATAGACTAAGTAATATACTCTGTGGAGAAAATATCAGTTATCATCACAATATTGTCTAACAGTGTAATTACGTTGCGATTTGCGTATTTAAATAAATTCTTGAAAATTGTTTAATGTTAAAAAATTGTTCGAAAAAGTTTAAAATATTAAAAAATAATGTTAGTAAATACAATAAATACAAAGTGTAAATAATGTTTCTCCATTATGGTATTAAAATCATGTACAGATAAAAAAGTAAATTTTATAATTCAATTGTTTTTTTGTTCTTTCATATGACAGACAGACTCTTGTTTTTTTACAAAATATTAGAGAATTATTGTTTAAATTTACAATTAAATATACCTGTATTTTTTAAATTTAATATGAAACACAGTTGAGGCCACTATATAAAAGATCGTTTTACCTCATCTCTAGAATCTCCCTTAAAGCTTCTTATAGTTTTCTTACCTATCCAATGGAAATCCCAGTTCCTATTTGGATCAGCGCCTTTGCATTCTCGGTGCCAAGTTCGACTTGTGGTTTTACGCCAATTTCGATTCTGCAAACACATAAGCTATTAAGTTCAACTAAAATGCTAAAGCATAGTATGTAATACAGTTTTTTTTAAAAACAAATTCTTACAGTAGTATGTGAAAACTGATATCCATCAGGGTTGACGCTAGGGAAAATATACCAGTCATAATTTTCTGCGACGAATCTAACATCAGCATTTTCACTGTTAAGCAACTCGTTTAAAATCCAAGAGGCTGTGGCAGGAGCGATCCATTCACGTGCATGAATACCTGAAATTAAATTCATCTTATTTATTTTCTTGTGCGAATTCGAAAAATAAAGTATTTAATTTTTGTATGTGTAAAATAGTGTCTCAACATTGAAATGTGTTATTCAATTCATTTTATATTCTATAAAGTTACAAGTATCAAAATATTGGATGACAATTGAAAACTCCCATCAAACAAAATTATGTATGAAGGGGTATATGGCATAGTAGTGCAAGTCATTTTTCTTAATTCTGAAAAAAAAAAACAGTGTTTTGTCAGTTAGAATTCAAAAAATCGGGTTAGCTTAATATTGGTAATTATGGAGATATTTATTGCCCTAAGAGATCGTATTAATTGTTGATGTATCTGAAATACAGGATGTAGTTTCTTCTTTACAACCGTGTACTTTACTCATTTTTGTAATAAAAACACTATGACGTATAGGCCTAACCCCTTGATATTACATTTTCAGTACCAATAATAACCAACTAACTAAGAGGTGGCAATGATCTTAGCACTGTCCAGTGTGCCGCATTTGGAACCAGTTGAGGCTCCCTGGTGACTAATATCTTAAGTGCTTATTGCTTTGGGTTTAACCACTTAGCCCTCGCGTGATTATCGGCGTCGATGTTAAGCCGAAAGTCGATGTAAAATAGGGTGAAATGAGGTGTTACCTCTCTAGGGGAGGGCATCTTAAATCACACGGCCGGACAAGCGGAGAGTCCGAAAGCCGACAGTCCGGATTGAGCCACGCTACTCTAGCTATAGCACAGCATTCATTTCATTGGTCTGGGTACATCAGCGTGGGGGTCTTGCAATTGCTTCGATGTAAATCACGTTGCTAATATTGCGAATAATTGGATACTGATAATTAATGGTAAGATGAAACATGTGGGTGACATTATGGTTAGTTATTGTAGTTCAATTTACGGAATTTGTACTATGTTGCGTAGCTCTACGATCCTCGTGTATAATGGGACAGAAAAAATAATTTTAAGATATTTATTCTGCATTATTTGAACTTTTTTTGCCAAGCAGCGAGGATACCCCAGGCTTCACAGCCTTACAGCAACATGCTGCGGATCACAGCTTTATAAAGAGCTTGATCCGAGTCGATAATGTAGGCGATTTGAAGAATAGATGTAGTAGTGCAATTGTAGCTTTATAGTTATGGATGAGATGCCGAATGTGAATTTTGAACATAAGCTAGGAATCCAGATCAGTTCCAAGATACTTGACTGAAATCTCGAGGCGCAATTGTTGAGCTCCCACAGTGAATCGAGCAGGAATTCGTATGTTGGTTACTATGAACAAGATAGCTTGTCTTGTTCACATTTAGTTTTATATTCCACAGACGTAGCCAGAATTGGATAGAGTTAAGACAGATTGGAGTTTACAGATGCAGTAGATACAGTAGATGAAGTAGATGAAAGGAGTCTGATAATACACACACGGTTTGATGATAGATTATAAACGCTTGTTCAATGATCAAAAACTGAGAATAAATGTATCATCAGCAAAAGTACTATGTGGATATGGTCGAAAGTAGGAAAATTTGACTCATAGTGTGTACAGTAGGGGTCATAGAACTAAACCTTGGGGAACTCCCGCCAGGATGGTTTAGCAGTCTGATTAATACCCACTAAACTTCGCATAAAATTGCCGATTAGTAAGAAATTTAGCAATAAGTTTAGTCATATTAGACGAAATGTTTAATTTGATTAATTTGTTGTTGTTTTCAAATGTTAGTCCTCTTGCTTCCCAATAAAGTCCTGCGATATATTTCCTGTCATTTTTCTCTGGGTCTAGCCGCCTGCAGTACAGCCAGTGTTCCTTGCTTAGGAGAATATTTTCTCCACACAAGGAGCATCCCCTAGTTCTACGGACAAACCCCATTCTATGAAGGTGGTCATTCAGACAGTCATGGCCTGTTTCTAATCTGAAGAGAGCGACTGCAGTTCTTCTGTGGATTAATTTGTACGTAAATTCATTTATCCAAGTCGTATCAAAAGCTTTCTCAGTATCAAGAAAAACTGCCATAGTACTTTTCTTACAGCTGAATTCCGTGACTATCTGGTCAATCAGTCTACCAAGCTGTTGCAGAGTGCAATGTGATTTTCTAAATTCAAATTGATGATTAAGAATTAGGTCTTTCTCTGATACCTCTTTTTAGTCTTGTCATAAGTAATGCCACGAGTGATTTCCAAATTATCGATAAATTCACGACTCACGAAGTGAGGAGTGAATTTATCTAGAGAATTTGGAAATCAAGAGTGGCATTTGTTAGGACTATTTAACGAATAAAATTAAGCTGTTTACTCACAAATCATTATTTAACGATAGTTATTTTAAAATATTTATATATTTAATGTAAACGGCGATGTTTGAAAACAAATGAGAAACGATAGGTACGCTTCTACCGCTTCTTTTGTTTATCACTGCAACCAGATCATACTATTTATTGCCAAAGGAACGCAATATTGGAAGGAGGAGCTTTCTTTAATATGGTAATTATAACACTGATAAATATTTGGTGAAACACGACTCTGATTGGTTGTAAAACAGAAATCATTGAAACGTGATTGGTCATTGACTCCCATTTGGGGCATGAGTTAAATAGTCAAAATAAGTTTCTTCGTTATTTTACTAAGCATGTCGGTAATGCTGAAATCTAACAAATATCTTTTTTTTCCGATTATGCTCCTTGCCTCTGGTCCCAAGGGTCGCGGGTTCAAACCAGGCCGGGGTCGATGGATTTTTTTAGGATTGAAAAATCCAAGAAGCAAGTCCTCCGGGAGGGACTTTAAGCCGTGGGTCCCGAGTCTCAAGATTTTCAGGCTCGTAAAAGTTCCTTAAGCCTGAATGAAGAGGCCTCTAAGCAAAATTTACCGAATTTTCCCGTCCTAGTACTACCTTGGTTTCCTAGATGTCAGTATGAGGCGGAACGCTGACCACGGACCACTCAAATGACATCTATACGAAAACAAGTGTAACTAAATTAGTGTGGTTCAAATTCTTCCCTGTAGGGGGATAGCGCCTAAATCTCTGTTAAGGGAAACATGGGCTTACAAGAAGATGTTACGCATCATGAAATAAAATTGTATATCCAAGTATATAGCTAGTAGGCTATTGCAAACGTCAGTAAGAAAGCTATGTAGGCCTATAGATTTCTTTGAGCGAGAATATCATTATTATTTTTAATTCAGTGAATGATAAGATTTCATAGGATTCAAACGCAATTTTAATATTTCAATTGGTTTTTATATTGTTTTAGGTAATATCTTCACTATGTTCCTTTGGTAGCTATCAGTTTATAGATTTTGAAACATCATTTAATATTAAATCATCTCGTTGAAAAAATAAGTGTTTTTAGGTATGAAAATTTAATATCTCGTTAAAAATATTTAACTTCAGATCCTTAATTTTTTATTAAACAAAATAGCAAAGAGAATTTACGGTCGTACAGAACTCTGTCATTCGGAGAGAAGGCCAGAGGTCAGTTGATCAATAAAATCAAAGCGGCGGAAGATAATCTGCTGTGATGAGACAGACGTCCTGCTGAAATCTCATTTGAATGTCCTATTTTCAGAGAATTTGCGTATAAATTACGTAGCTTAACGTAAACAAAGCTCAAGAGTACAGCCTAATCTCATAAACTTATTTACAACATGCAGAAGATCTATTATATTTTTAGTTCACGAAAAAATTAAGAAATGTAATGAAAATAACATTTAGGCCTAAATCAAATAAGTTATATCAAGTTTATGTAACTTAATTCGGTTCATATTTGAAGCTAAGTTCTTTTATAATAAAATGTTATTCATGCTTACAGGTTATTAAACGTTTATTTTCCTTTAAAATATAAGAGACTTTACTTTTTCTTACAAGAATTTGATAAGCGAAATTTTAATGTTCCATGTTCATTACATGTATGTAGCTAAATTTTGTGCATAACCAAAATTTGGAAACAAAATAAGAGAAAGTGCTATAGGCCTATGTTTATTGAAGATATTTACTCAATGACTCAGAAATCTCTTTTATTTCATATTGTCTCATTTCTAAACTTCGTGATCTCACAAATTTATCGACAAATGGAACATTAAGTAGCATGTATCGGTGTTGGTTACCCCCAACAAAACAGGCGCTACTTTCACCAAATCACATGGACGAACTTGATTGGCAATTTCACAAATAATATTTAATGAAAATTTATGGACGTAAACACTAGGTTTTTGTCATTAGTACTTGTATCATTAAAAGGCTACTAAAAATAAATTCCATAGTTACAAAAAAGTATTTTCTTGATGCATGCACTCTGCCAATTGGCAATATTGAACGAATTTATTCCAGTGTTCTAAGTAATAAATTATTGCAATAATCAATTGAGTTGGTGTTTACTTGATGAAAATCCATATTTATTAATTAAATAAAAATAAAACGTAGTTTTATTTGATTTTCATATTTATTATATAATTCAGTGACAGCTGTTTCGGTACACTGAATTATATAATAAATATGAAAATCAAATAAAACTACGTTTTATTTTTATTTAATTAATAATTATTGCAATGCTTACCTACAGTTCATAATTATGAGTTTACAAATGCCTAAATATTTTGAATATGTTACATTTATTCGTAATTTTTTTTTTTAATCATTCATTCATTTTGAGAATTTTCCTAATCATTGAGGGTTTTCTCCAACCTTTCTTTATAATTAACATGAGCTTTAAAAATACATAAACTACAAGGGCCTATATACTATCAGTTTGTAACATTCTCAAATGTCCCTTAATTAAAGTTTTTCATCGATCTCTGTGCTCTGTGTTTTCATCCGTTACACCAAATTTCCTCATTGAATTCTGAATGTTATTCTTCCAGGTCTTCCTTTTCTGTTCCTTCTTTCAATTTTCCATGCATAGACGGCCTTTGGTTGTCTTCCATCCAGCATTCTTCTTACGTGTCCATACCATTTTAGCCTTCTGTGTTCAATCTCATCAATTATACTTCTTCCTGCATTCATCCATTTTCTAATTTCTGTATTTCTAAATATTTCCAGAAGAGTTTTTCTCGCAGCTCTTCTCCAAAAATCCATTTCAACTGCAGTTAGTCTGTTGATATGTTGTCATTGTCCAAACTTCTGATCCATATAACATTATACTTTCTAGTAAGGACTTATAAATTAGTTGTTTTGTCAATGAAGTTTTTACTCCATAGTATAGAGTTTAACATTCCTATGGTTATTCTTCCATTACTGATTCTTTTGCTATCTCTTTATTTGATGTTCCATCTTTCTCTATAATTGATCCAAAATAACGAACTACAAATATATTTTTTTATATTTACCCCATCAATATACGTGTAATTCATCTGGGTCATTTGTTAAATACTCTTTTTTTTCTTGATTTTCAAACTTCTCTTACTCTTAATATGACTATTTAACTCATGCCCCAAATGGGAGTCAATGACCAATCACATTTCAATTATTTCTGTTTTACAACCAATCAGAGTCGTGTTTCACGAAATATTTATCAGTGTTATAATTACCATATTAAACAAAGCTCCTCCTTTTTAATATTCTGAACAGGTCTGACCGTTATTTTGCAGTGACTGAGCCTATAAGAAATACGGCTACCAGATTGTATATATAGTGCATACATGTCAACATTTGTAGCAATTGATTATACCACCAAAAAAATAAACCACTGTTTGCACTTTCTTAAATGTATTTTTTCCCAGGTAATAATCCAGAAAAATATAATTGTCATATTTGATGTGTTTCATTTTTTCTCCACTAGAGAGCATTCTTACAATATTGCGTTCCTTTGGCAATAAATAGTATGATCTGGTTGCAGTGATAAACAAAAGAAGCAGATGAAGCATACCAATCGTTTCTCATTTGTTTTCAAACATCGCCGTTTACATTAAATATATAAATATTTTAAAATAACTATAGTTAAATAATGATTTGTGAGTAAACAGCTTAATTTTATTCGTTAAATAGTCCTAACAAATGCCACTCTTGATTTCCAAATTCTCTAGATAAATTCACTCCTCACTTCGTGAGTCGTGAATTTATCGATAATTTGGAAATCGCTCGTGGCATTACTTATGGTAATGAGTTCATTCTGAGCTTATTTATGAGTGACTTTCGTATTATTACTTAATTCGTACAGTAAGTGTTAATAATTATTTATTAAATATAACGAAATTTGACATAATATGAAATAAAAACATCTATGTTGCAAGAATGTAAAGTTATTACGAATTCATTTGATATTAAATGAAATTATGTAAGTTGCAGTTTTTTTACGAATTCGCTATGAAATATCTGCCGAAGCGTAGCTAAACTGATTTCTAAAACTCACTTTCGATCCTTGTATGATAAATGATTATTTGAGGTGTATATACCTTCATGAAATATTTATACTTTAAATGCTTATATTTACGCCATTACGACTTTTTACACGTCCATACACCCATAGTAATTCTGCCCGAAGGCAGGTCCTTCACTGCAATCATAGCATTTTCATGCCATGCTTGCAGCTTTAATAGGGAACTGTAGGTGATCGAACACGGGCCCGCTGCGTGACAAGGCAGCACGCTACCTCGAGACCACAGCAGTGGACTATTTACACATAATATATTGAATATTAAAATGATGGTATATTAAAGTTTGTCATTAGGTCAATCTTTGGAACAATAGCAATGAAAATCTATATAAAAATAAAAATTAGTGCTTAGAACTTTCGTAGGTTTTATTCTTCGTATAGTCTATATAAATTTAGTACCTGCTTCTATAAATATTCCTGGATTATTTCCTTTGTATGATATTCTAATTCCCTTAATTTGGCGACCCTCGTAGGTGTAACCTCCAGTAATTACAGATGCCGCCTTCGGATGTTTCAATGCCATTTGGTCCAACCACGAGTACAGCTACTGAGACAAATAAAAGAAAACTGTAATTATGGTCACATCGATAATGTTTCTCACCAGAAAGAAAGTGGAGCATCTCTAAAATATACATTTTACAAATTGGGCATTTCGAGTTTACGTATTCATTCTTAGGGACATTATGTTTTTATGCACGTTATATACCACTTATTTATATGTTTTACCTAATGGAGTTAAGACTGTAGGGTATTCTCTTCCACTTCATCAGGGTTAAATTATACATATAATAATTATGAATTATCTACAACTTGATTAATGATATACATAACAAGCATCCATCCATAGTAATTCTGCCCGAGGGCAGGTCTTTCACGGCAGTCATAGCATTTTCATATAATGCTTTGCATCTTTACTAGGGAATTATAGGTGCGGTAGCTTCCCGTTGCTTTCTGGTGAAGGATGATGATGATAATAAGGATGATGATGATGGCCGGAAGATTTTCGGGGACCGTTGGGCCCTAAGCTTCCTGACATTTGTCTTACAGGTGAGTAAAAACCCCGAAAAAAAATAAAAACTTAACCCAAAAGCCTGTGCCGACCGGGAATCGAACCCGGGCCCGCTGCATGACCTCGCTACCTCGAGACCACAGCGGTAGACATAAGAAGCATAGGCTACCCAATTTACAATTGATAAGGAAAGAACAAAAAAATATTAAAGTAATAATAATAATAATAATAATAATAATAATAATAATAATAATAATAATAATAATAATAATAATAGCAATCTATAATTCATTAAGTGATTGGCTTGGTAAATAAAAAAAGCTGCTGGGGCGACAGGCCTAGAAGGCGCTTAGCCTACCAGCCGTCTGCTGGACTGACGTCCACATGTATCAATCACAGAGGTAGATGATCATCCAGCCAGTGTAGGGGTGACATGTGGTCAGCATGTCGAGTCCCCCAACCGTTATAACTGGTTTTCTCAACCTGGAGCCGCTACTTATTGTAGCTACCCAAATGCCTCACGATGCTGGGTGGGCACCGGTCCCATACTGGCCGAAATACCATGAGAAAATGCCTTCCCCCCATGGAGACTCGAACCAGCGCAAATCCCGTAGCTCTGCGCCAAGGCTTCCTGCCTTAACCGCTCGGCTACGGCGCGGGACGGCTTGGTAAATAAAGTTTAAAATAAAACAATAATAAAAATATACCTGGAACACGGTTATACATTATATTGTCTAAGGATATATTTAGTGAAGTTTTTAACTGTTTTTATAGCTCTAAATGCAATTGTAAAAGCGTAAAACTCTTGGAATATAGAGAGGGGGAATTGAGTTGTAAAATTTAGTATTTTTGGGATGTGTCACTTTTCTTGCGGATGAGCGAACATAACACTAATATTTTCGTAAATAACTAGCAAATATAATACTTACAACAGTAATATTATGGTAGTCGTTCCACCCGAATTTAGAGGATCGAACCGTTGGACGTTCCTCGTCTATTAGACTGAAAAGTTAACAAGAATTATTAACAAAACCAAATATTGTTAAAAGTTAAATTGTCATGATGCTTCGTATTTTTTTAATTTCCCAAAGATAGAATACTACTCTTAGAATGTTAAATACGTACCCTAATTCATTACTTATTGCCAAACTGAGGGGAAATAGTACGGAAATAATGTGTTTAGACGCTTACAAGCACTTTGTGACTTAAGTCTAGACCGAAAAGGAGGGAGTACGGCAATTACGTCATGACCATGTTATCTACAGTTAACATAGCCAACGTAACTATTAATTTCAGTGGTGAACAACAGGCGAATTAATACAGTTGTGAATATATAAGTTTGTAGTACTTCCAGTTGTCAGAGTAAGACTGTACCATGTACACAGAGCAATAGGCATCACTAGCTTCCCATCTGTCCTAACATTGCCTGAGGCAGTCGCTAGCACTTTGTAAACATAGTAAGCTCGTTTGTTCGTAATTTCACACATCGGTACTATTTCTCCGGAGTTTGTTTATCATAAGTAATGCCACGGGCATTTGTTAGGACTATTTAACGTATAAAATTAAGCTGTTTACTACAAATCATTGTTTAACTATAGTTATTTTAAAATATTTATATATTTAATGTAAACGGCGATGTTTCAAAACAAATCAGAAATGTGAGGTTATGTTCATTCACTGCTGCTTGATCATATTATTTATTGCCAAATAAGATCGCAATATTGTAAGAGTGCACCCAAGTGGGGAAATAATGAAACACATCAAACTATATATCATAATCAACATTACGGGTTATTCATTTATTTTTTTAGTAAACAGCTCAGTAAAATCAAGGGATCTTTTCATTATTTGCTATATTCAATGTATTTGTTGAAGAAAAATAATGCTTTGACCTGTTCAGAACATTAAAAAGGAGGAGCTTTCTTTATCACAAAAGCAGGAGCTGATAAAGATAAATCGATAAAGAGCGAAGTGAAACACGACTGTCATTGGTTGGTTGTAAAATAACATTCATTGAAACGTGATTGGCCATTGACTAGCATTTGTGTCATGAGTTAAATAGTCAACAAAAACTAAAGGCCAGCCGCTGGATCCCGGCCCTAAAGTTTGGATTATGCGAGGGGTAAAGGGAGAATTCGCTGTCTACAGCCAATATGGAAATGGTTGATTTGGGAGTGGACGTCTATCACAATCAATCACTGCTCTTGACGCAGCTATAGCACGCTAGTAAGGTTTGAAATTGCTGAGATGTAGTCAGCTATATATCTGCTAACCGCAAACATAAAGCGGCCCCTCGCACTGAATATCCATATCTGCAACAGGGTCGTGAAAACGTCAGGGCCGAATAATCAGTGGCTGGACTATAGTTTAGTTGGAGCCGCAAAAACAAAACTGTTCTCCAGATCATGAATATAGCATAAAAGGCAATAAATACAGTTTCATAACATCCTCTAAGAGCAGGGCACTCTTTCGAAAAAAAAATACAGTAGCCCTAGATTAACAATCCCAGCCAGTTGTGTAGATCTACTTGAGAAAGTACAAGGTACTGTATATGTTTCATTCTTACACTTTGAGTCCTGCAATGGTATTAGTACCACGGCATTTAAATGACACTGAAGTCGAAGAAAATTAAATCCCTCGGCATGCCTGTGCTGGCAGATTTACAGGGGCGTTTTTCTGAATTAAAACCCTCCGCATGCCTGTGCAGGCGGATTTACAGGGGCGTTTTCTGCCCCTGTGAATCTGCCAGCACAGGCATGCCGAGGGATTTAATTTTCTCCAGCTTCAGTGCCATTTAAATGTCGTGGTACTAGTACCACCCCCGGACTCAGTGTTAAGGATAAAATGCATCTTTAACCCTTAAATTGGCAAAACACACATTTCTTCTGTTAGATATTTAAATGTGGCGGACCGCAGAGAAAACGGAATCTTGTATAACTGTTATTATTAGGTAAGTAAAGTGATCCCACAACTGGCTCGGAGGCCCTTGGGGTAGTAGGAGGTTAAGGCTCCCACTTTTTCTAGACAATCGGCACTTTGTCAGCCGGGTTGTCAGCCCTGCGTGACGGCCGCCTTTACTCCCAGAACAAGCGTCTGGTACTCATTTCCGTTAGAGGCTGAGTCGGCCCCAGGGCCATAGTGCCGCCAGAGGGTTTGGGTCAGTTTAAAAATCCTGACCCCAACGGGACTTGAACCCTCGGCCCTCCGGCTTGTAGCTCAGTGCTTTAACCACTACGCTACGGCGTGCCCCTAGTAAAGTGATCCCACTACAGGCCTCAGGAGGCCCTTGGGGTAGTAGGAGGTTAAGGCTCCCACTTTTTCTAGACAATCGACACTTTATATCACCCGGGTTGTCAGCCCTGCGTGACGGCCGCCTATACCCCCAGAACAAGCGTCTGGTAATCATTTCCGTTAGAGGCTGAGTCGACCCCAGGGCCATAGTGCCGCCAGAGGGTTTGGGTCAGTTTAAAAATCCTGACCCCAACGGGACTTGAACCCTGTTATTATTAGGTATATTGTATAATTAGACACATATTTAAGTGATTTATTTTTGTTCGTTTTCTTCTGATTTATTTAAAATATTAAATTAACTGAACCAACTGATGTATCCAAAAGGATACATTACGAACTTAAGGGTTATCATCACCATTGACTTACAGATTTATATTGCATAAATGCATTACTTACATTAAATTAATTATTACTTACTTCTGGACATTGTCTATGAATACTTCACTCCGTAGACTGAAAGCTTCAGTAAGTGCCAAAAATTGATCTTTCATTTCTGGAGGCACCATCACGTCCACATGAGAATGAATAGAACTTGCACTGCTCCAGAAATCCAACTGAAAAACATTTCCTAAATGTCAATAAAAGTACCGCCTCAGTGGTCTAGTGGTTATGTTCATTTCCTCTAGACTCAAAGGATCGCGAGTTCAACCATGGGCCCCGAGTCGTGCTCGTAAAAAACCTCATCCCTAAATTAGTGCCTCTGGGTAAAATTTAACCGACCTTCCCAACCAAGTAATAACTTGGTTGCCTATTACACGTCTCATTGAGGCGATATGCTGACCACTTATCACTCAATAACATATGTAGGTGCATAAGCTAAACTATAAGCTTGGACAAAACATTTCCCGCTAGGGTTGCACCCATGTGTCCATGAGGTACGTATATAAATACATATAGCCTATACAATAAACATGCCATGTTAGTCTTGCATTTAATAATGTTTCGGCTATGATATAAGACTAAACGAAGAATTCCCAAACTCAATATGTCGATAGAAATGCTGTTTTCTATATTCCAACATGAATCTCGAGGTAGCTTGCTGCCTTGTCACGCAGTGGGCCCGGCTTCGATCCCCGGTCGGGACGGTTTCCTGGGTGATGTTTTTATCGCGGTTTTTCCTCACCTGTAAGACAAATGTCAGGAAACTTTAAGGCGCAAACTGTTCCCGAAAATCATCTGGCCATCGGAATCATCATCATTCATATTCATCTTAGATTAAGCTTAGGATAAATGGCTCTCCTGGAGTATCACTATCATCATCATCACCCATCATATCATCGGGGCAACGTAATCTCGCCTTCCAAGCGCCCCAACCTCAGAAGTGGGTTACAATTACGCCAATGCTAGGAGATAACACCAGAAATGTCCAAAAGGACAACCTGGGGCATTAAAAAATATTCCAACTTGATTACTTTACAGAATGCGATTAAATTAACACAGAATTTAATGTTGAAACCCAGCTTTCTTTCATTGATTTTAAGAAAGCTTTTGATAGACAATATAAATCAATTATTAGTAATTTTGTCACAGGGCAACCTGCCACAACAGATTGTAAATAACACATATACTATTTATAAAACGACATTAATTTCTGTTAAAACTAAGAGTATATCAGAATGGCTCGAAATGAATGCAGGCGTTAGACAAGACCAGAGTCTACCCCTCTTTTCTTTATAATTTACATACTTACTTACTTACTCACTGGCACTATCGAACCCGAAGGTTCATGGCCGCGCGGACATAAGCTCTCCATACATCCCTATCCTGAGCCAATGCTTTCCAATCATTCCCTGTATAATCTGCTTCCCTCAAATCATAGTTAATGTTGTTCTCCCACCTCATTCTTGGCCTACCAACTGGGCGTTTTCCCTCTGGCTTTCCTACAAGAAGCTTCCATGCACGTCTTTCATTCCCCATGCGCGCAACATGTCCTGCCCATCGCAGTCTACGGGACTTAACTGTTCTTATTATATCTGGCTTCCTATAAAGACCATGTAGTTCATTGTTATGTAGTCTTCTCCATTCACCTGTCTGTTCATCTCTCTTTGGTCCAAAAATTTTCCTAAGAACTTTATTCTCAAATACTCGTAATCTCCTTTCCTCCCTTAAAGTAAGAGTCCATGTTTCGCACCCGTATAATATAGCTGGTAGAATAATAGTTTTATATATTTTCAGCTTAACGTTTTTTGAAAGGAGTTGGGACATCAAAAGTCTTTATAATATACATGAATAAAATTATTCAAAAATTGAGAGAAATGTGTTATGGTTACTTCCAAATAAACAGAAACTTAAAATTGATTCACATATGTTTGTATCACATATTTTAATATCACCAATTGAAAATGATTTACAATATTCCACACATAATTTGGATATTATTGCGAACAAATATAACATGAAAATAAATACAGATAAAACAATGCTTATGGTCTTCTGTAGGAAATACTATGTTTGAGAAACAAAATCGTATGAAGAGTGAATGATTTCACATATGAGTTAACATTTAATGATAGTATGGACACAGGAAGCAAAATTGTAAAATGTCAACAACTATGGAAAAAATTAACAAATAAATGAAACACTTGTACAGAAAAGTAGAAGAACAAGGCCTATATAGTACCTTGGCAAGACCTGTTCTAACAAAATAAGGTCCAAAAACCTTTAAATATCTTAATAAAACCATTTATAAAATTAAATCATTAATATGTTGTGTCAATAGATCCTAGACATGGAGACGAATAGAGGAAACTAGAATAAAATCTAAAGAGATGATATTTATGAGGCTCACTGCAGGAAATCATGAAAAACTTGGTCTGGAACCAGTGCTCTATTTATAAAGAATACGCGGCGTGCGCTGTTACGCCTAAATAAAAGAAAATTAATGTGCCTTTATATTTAGTTGTAATAAGTAAAATGAAAAATAAATATAAATTTATACTTTTAGATGCCCCGTGCTGAATAACCGGCGTTGCCCGGGAATTTACTTATCCTGATCTTCTTGACATACATGAGCTGAAATACGAAAATTAATGTACTTCTTATGATTAGTTGAATAAGTAAAATGAAAAATAGCCTAATTATAAATGTATATCGTAATTATTTTAAGATTCTCCGTACTGATTACCCGGTGTTGCCCGGGAATCTACTTATCTCGATCTTCGTGACATAAATGAGCTAAAAGTCAAAATTCGTTATTGAGAGTTATCCGTAAAAGAATACCCGCCATGTGCTGCTATGCTTGCACAGGAATCTACGTACTTGTCTGTCTCGATCTTCTTGGCATCAATGAAAGACAAAAATGGTTATTGTGAGTTATCCGTAAGAGATAAACATATGCTGTCGCGGGCGTTTTTGTAGAGCTTTTTCAGATATTCAATTCTGTGTACATTAATTTTGTGTACTTGTTATGGTTTAGGCAGCGTAAGCCATTTAAGCGTCAAAATAAGGACTTTATTTCACGTTTTTCACTACAAAGTGTGATTTTTAGGGGTGAAGGGGTTGAGTATCTCAACTCTCTTATAACCTATGTTCATCCCGGGAATCTCTTGAACATTTTGCGAAAAGCCCCATCACAATTGGATCAACGGAATGGCCGCGCACAAAGTACAAACAAACAAACAAACAAACATATTTTTTTTATATATTAGATTATAAAATAAATTGGATCAGCTACTTATGGCGATGAGGTCCTCTAGAATCGCAAAGGCATGCTTCATTACCAATCTCATGGAAAGAGAACTCTGGGATGTTCCAAAAAAAAGCGATTGAAGTAGAATTCCCTCTTATTGAGATCGTAACAGGGCATTTGGCCTAACACTTGCATGGATGATGATGATGATAATAATGATACATTGTGTAAACATGATATATAATAACAAATTTTAAAATACCGCATTTGGAAAAGCATTCTTACCGGTATAGGTAGTATTTCTAAAACCTTCAACATATTTATTTGTGTTTCGTTATCTGGCATCACTCGCAAGACTTGATAGTTGTCGAACCTCTTCTTCTCAGAAGAAACAAAAATGGCACTGAGAATAAACAAACAGCATGCCGACCACCACAACATTTTCCTGCAGGAAAAAAAAACAGACTTAACAAATAATATACCATTGACCGCTCAGGAATAGCTAATGATGAAAGTAGGCCTATGTTGAAATGCGGACCACAAATAAAAAAACCGGGAGATTAACTCGAGATGCATGGAATTAGTTGTGAACCACAAAACGTTACTTAGGCCTACTTACTTACTTACTCGCTGGCGCTATCGAACCCGTAGGTTCATGGCCGCGCGGACATAAGCTCTCCGTACATCCCTATCCTAAGCTAATGATTTCCAATCATTCCCTGTATAATCTAATTCCCTCAAATCATAGTTAATGTTATTCTCCCACCTCATTCTTGGTCTACCAACTGGGCGTTTTCCCTCTGGCTTTCCTACAAGAAGCTTCCATGCATGTATTTCATTCTCTGTACGTGCAACATGTCCTGCCCATCGCAGTCTACGAGACTTAACTGTTCTTATTATATTTGGCTTCCTATAAAGGCCATGTAGTTCATTGTTATGTAGTCTTCTCCATTCACCTGTCTGTTCATCTCTCTTTGGTCCAAAAATTTTCCTAAGAACTTTATTCTCAAATACTTGTAATCTCCTTTCCTCCCTTAAAGTAAGAATCCATGTTTCGTACCCATATAATATAACTGGTAGAATAATAGTTTTATATATTTTCAGTTTAACGTTTTTTGAAAGGAGTTGGGACATCAATAGTCTCTGTAATGCATAATAGCACGCATTTCCAGAATTGTGCCTATGTTTAATTTCCTTGTGCATCTCATTCCTGTTTGTGATTATTGTTCCTAGGTATTTGAATTCAGCCACTTCCTCAAAATTTCCCTAATTTGTCATTAACTGTCCATTTCCATTATATATCCTTTTAATATTCTGAACAGGTTTGAGTATTATTTTTTTCTCCAACAAAGAGTGCATGCCTAAGAAAGTGATGACGGAGATGTTTGGGAAGCGGCCAGTAGGAAAACCTAAGAAAAAGATGGATGGACTCAGTAAAGGAAGATTGTCATCAAATTCTGAACTGTAGGAACTCACAACAGAGAGCATTGGATAGAGAAGATCAAGAAGGTCCAGGCCCGCTATGGAAGAAGGTCAAATAATTTGAAACATTTGGTTTCCTGAAACATGCTTTTTGAAGGTCATATATCCTCGAGGATAGTTTGCCGATATTATTAATAATCTGAATTTATTAAATATTAATTCACACGTAATAATATTGAACAAGTGCCATGAGCTATCACAACTAAATTATAATAGGGCTAATGAAGTTGAGTCATGCTGTGGAGAGGTTCTCATGCGTGACCAATACTTAACACAAGGACCACTTTTTAATTAACACTTCTCATTATGTACTTAACTACTGTATTCAAACCTCTGACCCACTAACCTCTAAATGTTAATGAAATTTAAATATTCCTTCTAAATAATTTGCATAGAGTCGGCGATAAAACATATTTATAACTAGTAACTTTCTGGAAATGCTTGCTATTATGCATTACAGGGATTCTTGACGTCCCAACTACTTTCAAAAAGACGTTAAACTGAAAATATATAAAACTGTTATTCTACTGGTTCTATTATATGGATGTGAAACATTGAAATGGATTGGTCATATGGATGGAATGAGTAAGGAGAGATATCCATTGAAAGCAAGAAATTATCAAGCAAGAGGAAGACGTGATGTTGGAAGACCTAGAAGGCGTTGGGCTGATGCATTATGAAGTCGGAACGGGCAATTGCCTAATCCCTGGAATGATGATGATGATGATGATGATGATTAGTGACTCTTACTTTAAGGGAGGAAAGGAGATTACTAGTATTTGAGAATAAACTTCTTAGGACAATTTTTGATCGGCCGCGGTGGACTAGTGGTTATGCTCCTTGCCTCTGGTCCCGAGGTTACCGGGTTCAAACCCGGCCGGGGTCGATGGATTTTTTTAGGATGGAAAAATCCAAGGAGCAAGTCCTCCAGGAGCGACTTTAAGCCGTGGTTCCCGAGTCTGAAGATTTTCAGGCTCGTAAAATATCCTTAAGCCTGAATAAAACGGCCTGTAATCAAAATTTACCGAATTTTCCCGTCCTAGTACTACCTTGGTTTCCTAAATGTCAGTATGAGGCGGAACGCTGACCACGGGCCACTCCAGTGACATCTATACGAAAACAAGTGTAACTAAATTAGTATGGTTAATTTCTTCCTAAATCTCGTTGAGGGAAACAAGGGTTTAAAAAAAGAAGAAGGAAAATTTTTGGACCAAAGAGAGATGAACAGACAGATGAATTAAGAAGATTACATAAAAGTGAACTATATGGTCTTTGTAGGAAGCAAGATATAATAAGAACAGTTAGGTATCGTAGATTGCGATGGGCAGGACATGTGGCACGAATGGTAATGAAAGACGTGCATGGAGGCTTATTGTAGGAAAACCAGAAGGAAAACGCCCAGTTGGTAGACCAATAATGAAGTGGGAGAATAACATGAACCATGATTTGAGAAAAGTAAATCATACAGGGAATGATTGGAAATCATTAGCTCAGGATAGAGATATATGGAAAGCTTATGTCCTTGCGACCATTAACCTACGGGTTCGATAGTTAATTAGTTATCTAACTGGCTCTCTCGAATCTGTAGGTCATAGCCGCGCGGACACAAACTCTCCATACATCACTATCCTGAGCTAATATTTTCCATTCCTTCTCTGTATAATCTACTTCCCTCAGATAATGCCTAATTTTATTCTCCCACTTCATTCTTGGTCTACAAATTTGGCGTTTTCACCCTGGTTTTCCTACAAGAAGCTTCCATGCACGTCTTTCATTACCCATTCGTGCCACATTCCCTGCCCATCGTAGTCTTTGAGACTAAACTGTTCGTATAATATCTGGTTTCCTATAAAGATTATGTAGCTCATTGTTAAGTAGTCTTCTCCATTCGCCCGTCTGTTCATCTCTCTTTGATTCAAAAATGTCCAAGTAAGGAATATTGTCTTTAAGGATTGTTCCTTTCTTTTTCTTAACCACCTGGGCCTTACAGATATGCGACTTGTCAGGATAGATTTTGAAACTCTGAATCACACACATGATTTTTGACAACACAAGAACAATGAGAGCTTCCTCGGATCCAGGATCCTGGGGGACAACAGAACATTTAAGACAGAGCACTCCATTTACACATATATAGTATCATACTTTATAAACTACTGCTACGTCACTTTGGGTCCCGCGCCGTAGCCGAGTGGTTAAAGCAGAAAGCCTTGGCGCAGAGCTACGGGACTTGCGCTGGTTCGAGTCTCCATGGGGAAGACATTTTCTCATGGTATATCGGCCAGCATGGGACTGGTGCCTACCCAGCATCGTGAGGCATTTGGGTAGTTTCAATAAGTAGCGGCTCCGGGTTGAGAAAACCAGCTATAACGGCTGGAGAACTCGACATGCTGACCACATGTCACCTCTACACTGGCTGATGATCATCTACCTCTGTGATTAACACATGCGGATGTAAGGCCAGCAGCCGGCTGGTAGGCTAAGGGCCTTCTAGGCCTATCGCGCCAGGAGTTTTTTTACGTCACTTTGGATAATTTTATCTAAATGAAATTGGTGACAATCTGTACAACATTTCACAAACATGCGTTGTACATTTTTTGTGCGATAGCGCGTTCGTACTTACAGCAATGGCGACCATGACTGAAAGTTCAATTTCCTACATTTCGGGATTGCCAACGTAAATAACTATACTGTAATATTATTTACCTCGAACTGGGAGTAAAAACTCAAGCCCTAGCCTGTCTCACAACGGCTGCAGGATACGTCCCTGGAGGTAGAACAGGGGAACGGTCGGTGGATCTGCGACAGCAGTCCTCCCGGCTAGGCTCAAGGAGCCCGTGGACCAACTGTGGGACGACTACGAAGCTCAGCAATTCCCGAAGTTGCAACTCCAACACCTTCTCCCTAGAGGTATTGGTTTCAAGCCCGAGAACTCTTGAATGCGGACACGAACTAGATAGGGAGGACAAGTGTGGGAATTGGGAGTATGGTCATTAACCCTTAAATTGGCAAAACACAAATTTCTTCTGTTAGTTATTTGAATCTGGCGGACCGCAGTGAAAACGGAATCTTGTATATCTGTTATTATTAGGTATATTGTATAATTTGACACAGATTTAAGTGGTTTATTTTTGTCCGTTTTCTTCTGATTTATTTAAAATATTACATTAACTGAACCAACTGATGTAACCAAAAGGATACATTACGAATTTAAGGGTTAAGACCGAGGTATCCCAAGGGGTGGTGGCATGGGCCTAGTAAAACTACAGCCTTTTATGTATACTACATACAATGTATATAGCCTACAAAAATATAACCAACGGGTAGTGTTAATATGCTATACATTCAATACTAATAAAATTCGTTGTTAAAACCGTTGAGGTGGAGAGTCATGAAAATAAAATAAGTTAAAATATACCTTCTTAGGTAAAATCCGTCGTCTTCAACTTATAAATTATGTAATCTTTATGCCTGTAGGCCTTTCAGAACATCTGATCCATCTTCAGCAGGTCACTCTTCGCTACAACATCCAGTATGATGGTTGATGCTGTTGTCGTGACAAAGCCACATTAGGACCAGCAGCATTAACCATCATACTGGATCTTGTAGCGAAGAGTGACCTGCTGAAGATGGAACGGATGTTCTGAAAGGCCTACAGGCATAAAGATTACATATTTTATAAGTTGAGGACGACGGATTTTACCTAAGAAGGTATATTTTAACTTATTTTATTTTTAGGCTATACATTATACGAAATAAATCACTGAATTTTAAATGAACTGAACTTCATTTGAAATGTTTTTTTCTTCAAATGCCCCAGGTTGTCGTTTCCACACTTCTGGTGTCCTCTCCTGGCATGGCGTACCGGAACTTGTAACCCATCTCTGAGGTTGGGGCGTCTGGAAGGCGGGGTTACGCTGCCCCGATTATATGAGAATTGATGACGATGGTAATGATGCACCAGGAGAGGTCTTAAACTAAACTTAATCTAATTAGGCGAAAATAATATTGATGATAATGATGGCCAGATGATGTTCAGGGACCGTTTGGGCCTTAAAGTTTCCTGACATTTATCTTACAGGTGAGGAAAACCCCCGAAAAAAACCTCACCCAGGAAACTTGTCCCGATCGGGGATCGAACCCGGGCCCGCTGCCTCGAGACCACAGCGGAGGACATTTAAACAATATATTCGTACTTGCCGCCATTTTATGACTCATGTCGCAGCCTCAACAAATAAACATTGTTAACGTTAGTCAGTTGTTTATAATGAACGCAAATATTTCCAACAAAGATGTTATTGGTATGATAAGAAAAATAAATGCCTGGACGGGATTCGAACCCGGATCTCTGAGTACCTCAGCGTGATATCCATTACACTACCAGGCGAATCCAATTCAAACACTTATCCCTCTTATATATGTATTATATTCTCCATTATTACTAGATGTCGCGAGAACTCGGTCTTCACTGCCATCTAGCAGCTGACTATAACAAGTAAGCAAATTAAAGAGAATATTCTTACCTTATAGCAGTGACGCTTTATAGATGTTATAATTAAATGTTTAACATTGAGCAATGCAAGCTTAATATGGTATGATAAGAAAAATAAATGCCTGGACGGGATTCGAATCCCGTAAATATGTTATTATTTTACTAATATATTCTTCTTCTACTACTTCACGGTTTAGGCTCATTTACTAGCCTGTTCCGGCTCCAAATTGCTGCTCTTTCCATCTTTTCCTTGGTCTTCCCAAACTTTTTCTTCCTCGTGGTGAATAGTTGTATGCTGCTTTTGGTATTCTATTCTCAGTCATCCTTGCCAAGTGTACTTTCCAGTTTGTTCTGTACTAATATTATCTTATTTGTTATTTTGAGAGACCACAGCGGTGGACATTTGAAACAATATAAAACAATTCATACTTGCCGCCATTTTATGACTGGTGTTGGCCTCAACTGTAGTCTCAACTATTGAACATTGCCCGCACTGCTAACGTTAGTCAGTTGTTTATAATGAACGCAAATATTTCCAACAAATGTGTTATTATTTTACTATTATTTATTATTTTGTAAACATCGCACAATTGATGTTAAAATTATAGCATTTGAAGTCAAACTGGAATTCCAATTTACGTATATGTACTTATATGTACATACTATATGTATGTTTGTGCCTGTGTTTGTTCAAAGTAATTTACATAGGTAGGTTACACAACAACTTATATAAAATTATTTAAAAGTTAATTTTTGTTGTTTCTTGACGAGTTCTTTTGTCTTATTAATAATAAAAACAAAACATTGTGTTATTTAATATTGATCCGCACAATTTCTTATTAACGAATCACTTACCATTGACTGCAATATATCAAACACTAGAACATGAATAAAAAACTGGAAGCAAATTGAATTACACACTATATTTCCCTCATTTTATATGCCAGTTTCCTTGAAGGTCGTATGGTTTGGCATTGCCGATGTGTGATACACTACACCAAACAGTGGCAGCTAGTTCCTGTTCCTAAAACATGGTTTACTATAAGCAAAATATCATTACACATAATTAAGAGCAATGCTGACAAAATGCTATTGTCTTAGTGATGTAAAATAATTACATGTACCAAGAGCATGTACAGCATTAACGGAAATTTATTGAAAATAATGTGTTGTGGAATGGAAACCTGAGGGAAGACGAGGCAGAGGAAGACCTAAAACCTCCTGCAGTCAGAGAATATATTTATACATGAAGGAGAAACATCTACAACCAGGAGATGGACCGACAAAATTGGTTATTAGGAATCGGACATGTCAAAGACATTAATCAACCGATGATCTATCTATCTATCTATGAAGACGATACATGTCTCTCAAATTAGTGTGTGATTATTTGCTATTTTGTTCCTTTGCATCATCACTCCCAAAATGGTCAGTTTTCTGTCCAAACTTATATTCTTCTTTATTATATTTTCATAAGATATAAGCAATTAAATTGGTTTGGGCACGTACAGCGAATGCAAGAAGAAAGGTTACCCAAGAAAACATTGGAATGGTGTCCACCTGGAAGATGAAGGAAAGGAAAGCTTTGAAACTCGTGGATGCAAGAAATAAGAACGGAATTGAGAACAAGAGGACTGGAGGACATGGAGAGGATGGATAGAGACGAGTGGAGAAGAAAAATAAAACTTTAAGCACAGAAAGATGTGTAAACGTTAAAAATCTGTATATAAATAAAAAATATTATATTTTCGTCAACTGCTTCCCAAGATTGATGGTGTTTTATGCAGCATGAGAGAAAAAGGATTGAACGTTGGAGATTAGAATGACAGTAAATTAATTGGACGTAGGAAGATGATTTGAAACACTGAAACCTCTTTTTTTTTCTTAGCATACTGCTGTTCAAGATAACGAGATTGATAGACTTTTGTCTCAGACAACAATTTTAAATACCGGTACTTAATTAGTTACTTAGTTCGTTATTCAGATAGGGTGAATAGACTGCTCTAAGCAACGCGACTAGAAAGAGCTATTGCGCCATTCCAATACATTACAGATAAATGGAATGAAGTCTACTCTGAGGAGTTACGTGAATTGTAGATCGTATTCCGGTCCGGCACACGAAGTTCTCTCATGACCCATACCGCCATTTTTTGGATTAAGCCCGTGGGCGAGACAGAGGACTACAACCCTTTTTATTGCTCAGGCTCCGATTCATGAGCCACCACCCAGATGAACCACACTACACTCTAATTCAACCCAGGAAGTTACTACAGACCTTATGGGCTACGCGGAGTGTCCCCCTACCTACAGAGGGTAGATGTTGCCAAACTCATAATAACGGTATTTGTTTGTTTAGGGAGGGGTGGAGAGGCAATGTTAGCAGTAAATTACTTTTTCCAAATCTATGTACTATACATTTAAAAAATATAGTTCTTTCTTTTACAGCATGCAAACTAGTTTTGTAGTAAATATGAGAGTCGACACTTTCACACAGGATAGTACAGATCCGCATGAGCTCAGTGACAAGTGGTAGGCCTGTTTTTTTTTAAGAGGGGGTGGCTTGGACGGCTACAACTTAAAACTATGTACCTGCTGTGTTGCAGTCTTCAGTTTTATATAAGGATTTCTGTCAAGAAAATACTGTTAAAATGGCAACCCGATCCCCTGTTTCCAAACACACAGTAATTTCCTGGGTTGAATCTGACTGTAGGTACCCGGAACCATATTTTTTCAACATTTGAGGATGAAAACAAACTATTTTTCCTAACACAGGTGAGACGAAGGGTGGTATGAAATGAATGAGTGGGAAATTAAATAGCATGAAGGGAAGGGAAAGGAAAGGGGAATGGAAAGTGTCGATAGAAGAAATTCGGGTAACGTGAGAACTCCCCCCTAAAAAAATGCGAAAAACCATGGTATTGTCCACCACCGATACCCCTCTGGAACCGCAGGGTTCGAACATGGGATCCTAGTCGCGGCAGTCGTACACGCAAGCCACGCATATACCGAGACGGTTCAATTTAGTTTTTTTTTTTTTCCCCCCCCCGAGTTCTTCATCAACTCAATCAATTCAAATCTTAGCTTAAAATGGACATGGAATTTTGCCAGAGCCCTCTTATTTCAGGCTTGAATTTATTTTGTGTGCCGTAAATGAATTACATGCGTTCCATTTCTTTGCTTTCCTTCCGAAGAAACCCATTCTCAGGATTGTTACGGCCTTAAAATTCCATAGACTCCGGACAAGTTTGACCCTACGAATTTCGGTACCTGAGGGAGACAAGATAACCACTAGCCCATCAGAACCGACAATTAACATTTATGCGAGCTGTAATGAGGATATAAACAGAATTTCGAATGTAAATTGGTAAGAATAGTAAAGTAAAGTGATCCCAAAACAGGCCTCAGGAGGCCCTTGGGGTAGTGGGAGGTTAAGGCTCCCACTTTTTCTAGACAATCGGCACTTTATGTCAGCCGGGTTGTCAGCCCTGCGTGACGGCCGCCTTTACCCCCAGAACAAGCGTCTGGTACTCATTTTAGTTAGAGGCTGAGTCGACCCCAGGGCCATGGTGCCGCCAGAGGGTTTGGGTCAGTTTAAAAATCCTGACCCCAACGGGACTTGAACCCTCGACCCTCCGGCTTGTAGCTCAGTGCCTTAACCACTACGCTACGGCGTGCCCCCAATTGGTAAGAATACATAATACAAAAATCGTATTCTACATTCGCTGAAATTATTCGAAACCTTCTGATACATTCTAGACCGTTTAAAACGGTAATTAGTGGAGAACTTAACGTCCCATAATATGCTCTGGCATTTGTGGAGGTAAAATAGTTTAATGTGATTTATTATATTAACACATTTCCTTTAAGCCCATTGAATTATGAAATAATCAGCATTACATATTTTTTTCCACTTTTCAGCGGTTGCCCTTTTACCAGCCGGCTGCTGGCCCTTCACATCCACATGTGTCAATCACAGAGGTAGATGATCAACAGCCAGTGTAGGGGTGACATGTGGTTAGCATGTCGAGTCCCCCAGCCGTTATAGCTGGTTCCTCAACCTGGAGCCGCTACTTATTGTAGCTACCCAATTGCCTCACGATGCTGGGTGGGCACCGGTCCCATACTGCCCGAAATACCATGAGAAAATTTCTTCCCCCATGGAGACTCGAACCAGCACAAGTCTGCGCCAAGGCTTCCTACCTTAACCGCTCGGCTATGGCGCGGACACATATTTTTTTACTTAACGTAAACGAAACCGTACCATTATCAAATACGAGTATATGAAGCTTTTAGTATAAAGAGTGAAAGATTTCCGTTATTTCTTGAGCTATAGATACTGCCACCTTCGTGTTTTTTTTTTTTCGAGTAGGGATATCAACCTTATAGGTTTCATTAAATATTTTAATCATCTAAAAAAGGAAACAATGACTAACGAACAGTACTTATAACGCGATGAACTATTTTTCACCGCGTCAATCGACATAAACGAGCACAAACATTATTTCGTGCTAAATTTTATGACATACTAATTCCGAGCTAAGTCCAGTTATACTGTAAACAAACTTGACCCCGTAATCATATTGGGAAACCGTGGTGTTAGTTTTCACCGCCATATGACTAAATTGGGCACGATAGAAACATTATTTTTAGGCAACATCATATTTTACGGGAAATAATCTGAATACAACATAAGATGGTACCAATTACACTGAGCAACAAAAAAAGAAACTCATGAATTCTAATATGATATCGGTTTTTCTCCATCATGCAAGGTTTCCGAGAGACAGAAAGTTATAATTTCAAACACTTTAATATTTTCTACATTCGTAACTACACAATATTCGAACATTCGGACTCATCCAGAAAGTAAAAAATGAGATTTTCTGCTATATTTCGCCTGTGGAACATCCCTCTTGATGGTCGAACAATAATCGGCCAGCATATTAGGATTCCATTTACCTTGATATCTCTTTTCCGTAGCTGAAACCATTTGAGTTAGATCATTTGGTTTTATTTTACAATGGACAAATGGACGAGAAAAAGTTTATTAAAAAATAATTATTTAAATTCATTAATTGAAATTGAAATAAAAAAACTTTGGGTGATGGAGAAATTCCGAATACATATTTGAAAACACGATAAAAAAATTACATTAAGTACAACTATTGGTACTCATGAGACAAAAATTACATTAAGTACAACTATTGGTACTCATGAGACAAAAATTACATTAAGTACAACTATTGGTACTCATGAGACAAAAATTATGTTGACCAGTGTTATTAGGAATTTCCTCAATATCTTATTTGTGACAAAAAAAATATATAGGCTACCTAATCAGACGTGTACGTTTTTTCCACGATGTCGATAGATATATTTTATTTACTGCTACAATTTAATTTTTTGCGCTAATTTGAGTCCCCATGGGGGAAGAAATGTTCACATGGAATTTCGGCCAGTATGGGAGCGGTGCCCACCCAGCATCGTGAGGCATTTGGGTAGCTACAATAAGTAGCTGCTCTAGATTGAGAAATCCAGCTAGAATGGCTGGGAACCCGACTTGCTGAACACATGACTCCCCTTCATCATCGAATGGATGATCTTCTACCTCTGTGCTTAGCACATATGGATATGAGGTAAGCAGCCGGCTGGTATGCCAAGGGCCTTCTAGGCCTGTCGCGCCGTGGAGTTCAGTCTAGTTTTTAACAAATATTCACAACTTCCGGAGATTGAAGAGTCGGAAGAAGGACCCATTCAAGATATAAGTTGCATTTTCTTTTCTGGTAGGGCTATAAAATGGGGTAGGCAGATGTTGTTAATTATATATTTTTATAATTTTGACAATAATAAATACTTTGCTGTATACATATTCGGCAGGAGCCACCACTGCAAGATTCTTAATAAGCTTCGTAGCGTGAAACCAACACATCTCCTCCTCATCATTTAACGGTTGAGGGACACAAACGATTTGTTGTATTATTTCCACTCTTTCATTATGACAAATATGGGTTCTCACAAAATTAGCTCTAGGTCATCATTTTCAACCTTTCCATTTTTCAAGGTTCAAGAAATTAGTGGGGTCAGAACAATTACATCTATTACAGTAATACGTGATAATAACAATAACAATAGCAATAATAATAGTAAAATAATAATAATAATCATAAGTAATGCCACGAGTGATTTCCAAATTATCGATAAATTCACGACTCACGAAGTTAGGAGTGAATTTATCTAGAGAATTAGGAAATCAAGAGTTGCATTTGTTAGGACAATTTAACGAATAAAATTAAGCTGTTTACTCACAAATCATTATTTAACTATAGTTATTTTAAAATATTTATATATTTAATGTAAACGGCGATGTTTGAAAACAAATGAGAAGCGATTGGTACGCTTCATCTGCTTCTTTAGTTTATCACTGCAACCAGATCATACTATTTATTGCCAAAGGAACGCAATATTATTAGAATGCTCTCTAGTGGAGAAAAAATGAAAACACATCAAACTGTATATTAATTCATTTCCGATGTCGTATGATGTAAATATGACAATTATATTTTTCTGGATTGTTTACCTGGAAAAAAATACATTTAAGAAAGTGCAAACATTCGTGGTTTATTTTTTGGTCGTATAATCAATTGCTACAAATGTTTTTATATTAACTCCCACATGCGGCATGTGTTGACATTCATGCACTATATATACAATCTGGTAGCCGTATTTCTCACGGGCTCAGTCACTGCAAAATAATCGTCAGACCTGTTCAGAATATTAAAAAGGAGGAGCCTTCTTTAATATGGTAATTATAACACTGATAAATATTTCGTGAAACACGACTCTGATTGGTTGTAAAACAGAAATCATTGAAACGTGATTGGCCATTGAGTCCCATTTGGGGCATGAGTTAAATAGTCATAAGTAATGCCACGAGTGATTTCCAAATTATCGATACATTCACGACTCACGAAGTGAGGAGTGAATTTATCTAGAGAATTTGGAAATCAAGAGTGGCATTTGTTAGGACTATTTGACGAATAAAATTAAGCTGTTTACTCACAAATCATTATTTAAATATAGTTATTTTAACATATTTATATATTTAATGTAAACGGCGATGTTTGAAAACAAATGAGAAACGATTGGTACGCTTCATTTGCTTCTTTTGTCTGTCACTGCAACCAGATCATATTATTTATTGCCTAATAGGAGCGCAATATTGTAAGAATGCACTCTAGTGGAGAAAAAATGAAACACATCATTACTGTATATTAATTCATTTCTGATGTCCTAAGATGTAAATATGACAATTATATTCTTTCTGCAACATTATTTCCTGGGAAGAAATACTTTTAAGAAAGTGCAAACAGTGGTTTTTTTTTTTTGGTGATGTAATCAATTGCTACAAATGTTTTTATATTAACTCCCGCATGTGGTATGTGGTTGACATTCATGCACTATATATACAATCTGGGAGCCACTTGATTGGAGGGATAAAATCAAGGTGGAAAATGACTGTGATTGGTTGTAAATCAAAATTCATTGGATTGTGATTAGTCATTGACTGCCATTTGGGGCTTGAGTTAAATAATCTGCATAATTCCATAATTGCAGCAACATATTATTTTATTTATACTCCTTTGAAGGGGAAAAATGTTTTCAGGCCAAAGGACAAAGAATATAATATTTTAAGTGAGGAAAGACAACTTCTACATGGATAGGAAGAACATTATGAAGAGTTTAATAAGGCTGATAATGCAGGCTGTGTTATTTTTAATCCAGATTATTCAACAGCTGATGTCCCTAATCTTCAAAAAACTAAATCTGCTATCTCAAAAATAGAAAAAATACAGCTCTAGGGGAAGGCTCTATAACTAACTCTAACTCACTGATACTATCGAACCCGTAGGTTCATGGCCGCGCGGAAATAAGCTCTCCATACATCCCTATCCTGAGTTAATATTTTCCAATCATTCCCTGTATAATCTACTTCCCTCAAATCATAGTGTTATTCTCCCACCTCATTCTTGGTCTACCAACTGGGCGTTTTTCCTCCGGTTTTCCTATAAGAAGCTTCCATGCACGCCTTTATACCCCATTCGTGCCACATGTCCTGTCCATCGCAGTCTACGAGACTTAACTGTTCTTATTATATCAGGCTTCCTATAAAGACCATGTAGTTCACTGTTAAGTAGACTTCTCCATTCTCCAGTCCATCTCTCTTTGGTCCAAAAATCTTCCTAAGTACTTTATTCTCAAATAGGTCTACTCGTAATCTCCTTTCCTCCCTTAAAGTAAGAGTCCATGTTTCGAACCCATATAACGTAACTGGTAGAATAAAGCTCTGTAACAGTAAAAGTGATAAAAAATGGAGACAATATATTATTAAAGAAAATACATAATTTAATAAGCGATATATGAGAAGAGAATTTCCCAGTGAATGTTATACTGGGCTTAACTCCTGTATTTCTAAAAAGCAGACAAATTGCTACGTTAAATTGCAGAAGAATGATGCAAATAAAACGCTACATATAAAATTTTATCTTCAACTATAACAAAACGAATAAGTAAATCCATCCATAGTAATTCTGTCCGAGGGCAGGTTTTTCACTGTAATCATAGAATTTTCATGCTATGCTATGCTTTGCACCTTTAGGGAATTATAGGTGTGGTAGCTTCCCGTTGCTTTCCACACCGGTGAAGGATGATAATGATAACGATATTAATAAGGAAGATGATGATGATGACGGCCGGATGATTTTCGGGGACCGTTGGGCCATATGCTTCCTGACATTTGTCTTACGGGTGAGGAAAACCCCCGAAAAAAAAACCTCATCCAGGAGTCTGTCCCGACTGGGAATCGAACCCGGACCCGCTGCGTGACAAACGTTTGCGTGTGTATATATAATTTAAACACAGTAGAAGCTGGGATTTAAATATGCATACAAAGGAGATGTTAAACAAGTAGAAACGTAAAAAAAAATTATAAATAGGTATAAGTTTTAAAATAACTATTATATATTATATTACTATTATAAATTTTGGAATTGTTCAGTATATAATCCAATATAATTTTATTTTCATAACATGATTTAGAAGACTGATGTATTTGTAACAGAGAGTAGTACCTTCCCCTTTACTAGCTGTCTGTACCTGCTAGTGGAGTGAGTGAAGGGAGGATCTCTATCAACTGGTTTGAAATTCAGAATAGTAACTAAACATTATAAGTTTGAAAATTTAAAAAAGAGTGTATCAAAATCTTCTCCATCTAGAAACAAACAGGAAAATGAAATAAAAGCATCTATAATAATAAGAAACAGAGTTTACTTATATTTTCTCTCATCTGTTTAAATACAAAATATTATCTATTACCCATCCAAGTGTTTTGTGCAGGCGGAAAATATGTTAACTAACAAACTGTCTTTCTCTTTCTATTCCTTACTATGTTGCCACTTCCTGTCCTTTGTATTATGTTGTTTCATTGGCAGGTAGAGAGCTGACAAATACTATGTATTTTAATGATCCGTCGTTCTGCGCGGTCAGTGGCACAATGACTAACTTGACAACCCTATTACTTCTGGGGTTACGTCTAGGAATGAGCTGTCCCTTCCTTGCCCTTCTCATTACATGTTGCCACTTGTTATTTATTGTGAGGCTGGTAACGGAGAGACGACAAATACTGTGATTTTAAATGATCCGACCGCTTGAGCGTTCAGTGCTTAAATGACTAATTTGACAACCATGTCAAGATCTTTCACACGTGTTTAGAGATTCTCCCTCCACATTTGAAGTTGAAAAATTTCAATACGTGATCGGATGTACAGTTTTCTCCTACGTCCCTTCCACAGATTCAGTAGATCGGCGACACTACCGCTAAAACTCTTCCCCTCCGCCCGTGAACAGTTAACTTGGATGTGTAATAAAAGAACAAACCTGTGACAAGACCCTTATTTTCCCAAAGGTTGTTTAAGGTGCAGAAATATGGACAATGAATACAATAGAATGAATACAATGTAATCTTTGTCTTCAAAGGAAAACTGTCAGGAGAATACATGACCCAGTATGTTATGGTCTCCGGAGAATAAGATAAGGAAATTGATTATCTTGAAGGAGAGAATATAATGCGTTTGTCAAGTTGACAAGAGTAAAGTGCCTGGGTTATGCAGGCTGATTCACAATAGGTATTACAGACTTTTAGGGGTTGTAGAGGGAACTTGGTAGATAAAGTTTTGTCCGGAAATATACAATTTTGATGTAAAATAAGTTTGAAGATTACAACACAACGGGCTGATATCGCGTTTCTTGTGTTTCAGAATAAGTATTACAAAATTTTAGGGATTGTATTACAAGAGTTGTTCAATGTGGCGACCCTGTTGTTCATTGCACAAAGTGTACCTGCGACGCATGATTTCATACACACGCCCCACAGAGTACCAGAGAAGAAAGTGGACAAGTTTCGCGTACATGCCATAAGCATTATAAAGTCACATTTTTAAAAAGTTTATTAGAAATGGCTGTACACTAACATCACTCTTCCTAACCTAACAAATCTTAGAATTTTATCACATCTAGTAGGTTTTCTTTGAAAATAGATTGACATTAAAAACGTAAACAAACTTGAATTTACTTACAAATTACAGTAAAATAAAATCTATGTAATGATTTTAACTATCGATAATATATAATTTTTACAGTACCGTCTACAGAGAGCGAAAGGATAGCAGTTAAAAAATTTAAATTTACAAAATGGCAATTTCCCATAATCCTGAGTGAACACGCTGTGCACGACGCCGTGTGCCTTGCATTTGTTTTATTTAGTTACGTATTCTGTTACTAAGAAACAGCGCTACCATTGTAGCATGCTCATTGTAGTTCATCGTAAACGACCGAAATTTTTTAGATGTCACTGTACTCAGTTTCCCCTCTATTCGAAATTCCTCTATGCAGACGCCCTACAAGACCTGGTGTGTGCTCAATAATCTCTGCTACCGCCAGAATTCGTGCAGGAAGATCTTCCTTCAACTCGATAGGTGTAGTACAACCCCTAGAAGT